>JAIUJO010000027.1:790000-1267500 GCA_023846275.1 Vanilla planifolia | reverse complement strand
TAGCATACCTTTTTGGTGTAATCTTGTTGTACAATTATTCTGTATGTAATGTTATTGCAATGTGGCTATGGTTGGCTATGATTTTCAATGTATTACTTGGTTACCATTATAATGAGGAAGGTCATATGTTGTTTTTGTTTGACAGAGTGGGTACAACTACTATGTTGGGTTATTGTTTTATTAATATTCAATTTTAGGAACTTAATTTAAGACGGCTTGCTTTATCCGAGTTGTGTAATTAATTTCATGAATTGTCATTATTCTACTTGCTACTATGGTGTTGTTGTGTTTCTAAAATATATATTTTCCATGGATAGAGTGTGAATCAAAGAAAATTTTTATGCCTGATTGCAATGTTGTTTTTGTTAATAAATTATGACCTTAATTTGTACTGTGGAATATCTGGGGGATTAAAGTAGCTAAATCATGTGGCTACTTACCGCATTTGGTAAGGGAGAATAGGGGCTTCATATTTGAACTTTTGGAAGCTTCTCTAGAGACCTTTAATTGGCTTTAGTTGGATCACCTTTTGGGTTAAAAATGTAATTAGTTCCTTCAACGTTTGACCAACCAATCTGGGGGCATTGTAGTGTTATGAGAGAATTGGGTCAAGCTTGAGATTGTCAATCACTCTTTACTGGTAGTTACTATCCAAGTGACATCTGGTGATAATGATGTTTAGCAATATTATGTTGTGTACAAATCTAAAGACCATATAAACCATTAGTCAGCTTGTGATCAAATTGGTGATACAACTATGTCTGGTGTGTTATTACTTGTTGTAGGAGAATTCAATACCTTACTTGCATATAAAGAGAAAAAATAATAAAAATGTTGAGTCATAGCTAAGCTCAGTAATAATTCTCTAATTTTATTTATGATTTGGATCTAAAATACTTAGGCTTTATTAGAAATTGGTTGAATTGATGTAATAATAAAGAGGTGAATGCTTATATCTATGAAATATTGGAGATGGATATTGTGAATGTTAGCTATTCGCATCTACCTTCAAACAAGAGGGAATAATGCATCTAAACTTTGTTCTTGGGGTTATACTACCAATGAAGATGTGCAATATTTTTTCTAAGTATGCCATAACACAAAAAAACTCTTTTCTAATAGTTTTGTAAATGATTTCTTCATAGTTAGTGGGATTAACTACAGGGTCACCACTTTCATTTTTTAACTCCTTAATTTGACGGGTATGAATGTGTGGGTGGCTACTATTTTGTAAGCAAACAAGTGTGCTACTTTATATTTGTTCATCCTTTGGCATAATAGGAATTTGTAAGTACTTATTAAAAAGCTTCTCAATTTATATACACTTCAAAGTAACATTCACATTGTGGCTACTACTTGCTACAATGCTCCAATTAGGTGTAGTTGGAACTATGGTGGCCTTGATGGGCTATTTGTTTCCTCTTATTGGGCTCCTCCTCTAAAGAATGGATTAACTTCGACAATGACACAATTGTGCATGATGTCGTGAATGTTGAAGCTGGTGTAGTTGCATAGGATGACTTGGGTAGATCTAGTACTATTGTTGAACAAACTTTGATTTCATGTTCAGCTTCTACAATGGATGTTGTTACTATATTTGAAGTAATGGAACTTCTAAGAATACCACTTTCTAATGTTGAGGTAGCAACAATTGAATCATGTTCAATAATACTCATTACTATAGTTAACTAATTACTTCTATCTAAAGTAAAACATAGTTCATAGCACAATGTCATTTCATATGTTTGAGGAATGAAGTCCTCTAAACTATCACATATAAAACACCAAGGCAACAGTGTCGCAGACTAATTTCGTCATAACACTCCTTTGTATTATTTTCTTGGGTACTAAGGAATGCCTTTTTCTAAACCATTTCAACTTTGCCTTTTTAATGCTTTTATTTATGAACCTCCTTCAACAGACTATAATTTTGTCTTCGATCATTACTTTATCATTGAACTCAAACATTATGGTTTCTTATAAAGTATTGATAGAGTCCAAAAAGAAACATCCACTAATCTCTTATGAACATCTTTTTTGTTGAGAATAGCATAGTATGTGATCATCTTCGAGCCCAAAACCTCCAAGTTTGATTAATGATAGCATACTTGGAAAATGCTTTCATAATAGTTCATCTTTCAAAAGTCTAAGAATTTCATCTCTAACTATGAAATGCAAATGCCCATGGCTATGCCTTTTAATTATTGCTTTGATCCTGAAGCCAACATAAAGGATCAAAATCTTGCGATGTTATTCAATGTTAATGTATCCAAAACATGAGTTTTCTTTGAGCTCTCTAACTTCTTTAAGTAATAATGTCGATGGCATCACTCGACCATCTATGCTGAGACTACATTGTTAAAAAAACATATAGGATACGTGATGCACATAAGAAGTAGGACCAATAATCCAAAGCAAGGTCCAACTATGAGCATTTTAACTGTAACAACTTAAATATATGTTATTAGAGTTGGAATTACAATCATTCATGGTATTAAACATACTCTTTAAGGGATCCTCATTAAGGGATTTAGATTGTACTAATTCCAATTGCCAGACACATGGTGCTTGACATTGTTATTTATTGTCACTACCTCTCCAAGTTAGGATTTGGTAATTTGTGTACCCGTTGCCTTCCTTGGCTATTGTAGCTATCTCTTAGGATCCCTTCTTAGAATCAAACCATAATCCTCCATCACTTAGCACCACCATGGTGGGCTTCTATCCTATCATTGAACATTTGTGGTGTTGAATTACAAATGATGCATAACCAACATAAAGGGCATGCTCTAAAAACTTATTATGAATCCTTATGGAGTTCGAAACAACCTATATTAACCTTTTACTTATTAAATGCATCACTTCAAAAAGCCATCGTTTTGTGGATGTATTAGCTCTAGAATTACTATGGTAATTCGTGTTTTATGTATGATCAAGAAAACTATAACTAATCTACTAAGTCATTCATAGTTTCATAGTTTAAAATTATTCATACTTATACATGTATGACTTAATAATTTAGACAGGCATATGACTATTGTTAGGATTTACCTTATAGAAATATATAGCTAAAGCACCAACAAGCACCTCATGTCATAATTCACATGCTCTTCATCTCTGGTGATACTCTACAATGGAAGAGAAAATGCTCCTAAGTTAGGATACCATCCATGAAGTTCTAAAACATTACCTTTGAGTAATAACAATCTTTGATGACAACCCTCTCTGGTTGGGAATGATGATTGAAATGAGTGATTTTTAAGACCATGACAACATATGGTAAGGATAATTCACATTTTTAATAGCATTGTGGATGCAAATAGTTCCAACATAGAAGTGTGGCATCAATGAAATAATCCAATGGAACATACCTATTCGAAAAAGCAATACACATAATGGCTGCAACACATTGAGGTATCAATGTCATAAGATGTAATACTATAAAACAAACCCTTATGCAAAAGAGATCTTAAGCAAATTGAACTTGAGTGATCCAAAGATCTTAAAAAATATACAAAAAAATGCATGATGAAGGCCTTTGCTAGCACCTAAATGGTACAACAATTAGAAAGCCCTAAAACAGTACAAAGCTATACAAATGATCCATAAAGGCTTGCATTGATTAAATAGTAAATAAAATAGTTAAAAATTATTGCACCTTCAAAATCAAAGATGTTGAGCACAACTTATGTACTTAAAAATGTTTTGTCAAAGATTCACAATAAGACAACAAGCAAACTATGTGCTCAAAACATGGCCAGCCACAAGGAAATGCCACGTTTATCATGTATAGAAGATAAAATACAATAATTAATAGGTAACATTTGTTGAGCCCCCATTCCACATGCATAGGTAAACACATCACAAGTCTGAGACTTGACCCCATGCACTACACTCTACAGAGGCAACAACATGCAAAACCAACACATGGCCAAGTGTAATTTGTACCACTGAAGTTTCATTTGACATAGGAAAAGACTGCACCAAACAAAGCCCAAAATGACAAGCAAGGTGCAACAATTCCACAATGCAATAATTCAAGTGCCTGTTAGAGTGGCACCTTATTCCTATAGTTATTGTCTTGAGAGATGGCATTAGTTGAAAAGAGTGACATTTTTTGGAACAAATTGTTGTGCATGATGAAAGCCACCACATAGGCAAAGGGGATGCCACCATGTGTCACACCATGAAGAGCAAGAGCATAGATGATGCGGACATTATTGAGCTCACTCAAAACCACCAAACTTCCAAACTTCCACTATAACATGAGCAAAAAAATATTACATATAGGGCAATGTGTGGCATTTCAAACTTATATAATGAAAAGTCTCCCAATAAGATAACAACTTATCCAAGATCCAACAACTCACAATGCTAAAAATACCAAAATTTTTCACTGTGTTTGCCTCATCCATTGTGTGTATAGAATGACATAAGACATGATCAAACTAACTTTCACATGTGGCACAGTGCACTACCATGTGCATAACTATAGCAACATGCAACTAGGGTCATAGCCCAGCATGCTCAAACCCTAGTGCATATTCCAACATCCAACTCCCACTTAACTATGGGGTGCACCACACAATACATTACCCCCTTACAGATTGCTTATTATGGTAATTCTAATAGGAAGAAGGCAACTCTCTCATTGGTGCTTCACCCTATCCTTGTCTTAGTAGCCAATAGTGCTAAACATCCCAAAAAACATTACACTTCATAGGCCCAACAAGCCATGCACAAAGGATGTAGCAAGGCACAAGTGGAGAGCCTATCACATGCTACCACAGTGCTACAACATGCCTAATTTTTTTCACATGCATAGCTACTATAGTGCATTGTTTGGGTTGCAAGCAATCATGCACAAGACTTACTACTTATTATTCCATCCATCTTCTACTTTATCATGAAGCACACCATGTCACATGCTACCCATTATGGATTTCACAATTCAATCAAAGAACAAAGCAAGTCTCCTAATAAGGCAACACCTTATCCAAGCATTACCAACTACTATGCTAAAAACCTATAATATGTCACTCTTTGTGGGGCCCACAAGCTACACATAAGTTGGCATAAGGCATTTGCAGACTAGCTTATATTACATTGCTTACATTTATACTATTTTAATTTCAATCTATATTTACAAAATATTGACATAATAATTTTTTACTATTTATGTTTTATTACTTTATTAATCTGTAGTAACTACAAATGTGATTTGATAGTAACTCAAACATTTTAATGAAGTTATGTAAATGAACTCTATCAAATAAAATATTCATTTCTAATTTTTCTAATATTTTTTCCTTTTTTTTGGCACACATTTTGAGAAATTTCCATTCATATCTTATTTCAAGATCAATGATGTTACACTCAAACTCCTAAGTATCTTGGAGGACAAATGATTCAATTTATCTCATTTGCTAAAATGTTTCACTTTGATTAGGTTATTTTGTTATCTAACTCTAGTTCTTCTTTTGATAGTATTTATATCAATCTCCTAAGTATCTTGGAGAGCAACTTTACCATACAATTTATCTCATTTCTTAAAACTTTAATTCATACCTAGTTTAATGTTTGAGTTGTACACTTGATATCTTCAGTGTCTTGAAATGTAGTTTTAATAATCAATTTATTTCATTTCTTCTAATTTTTTGATTTAATTATGTTAAATTATAAAGAAACTCCAATACTCCTCTCATTGAAAATTTTAAAAGCTTTTATTTTGATTACATTACTTCATTTTTTATTATTTTAACTTTATTAAGTATCTTATTATTATTATTATTATTATTATTATTTTGGTAATTCAAAGTATTTCAAAATGATGTCAGACTAAGTAAAAACAAATGTAGTTGGATTGACCTTAACGAGCTATATTGAATAAAACCTTTACTTTTATAATTTTGATTATTTTTTGGGATATTTGCATAATCAACAAGACATTTTTTATTTTTATTGAATTTCATGGTTAAGAATGTTGCACATGATCTTTGTAATATCGCACATTTTTGATATTTGAAGATGTTACATTTTGCATCATTGACATCTTGGAATACAACTTTCTCATTGAGCTTATTTCGTTTATTCAAAATTTTTGCTATAATTTACTGGTATTACTATGAAATTTTAATTCTAGCTCACCTAAGGAGATGTTTCAATTTGTACCAGATTTGATGATAAAGGACGCAACAATCAATCTCCAAATTATCTTTGGATTCAACTTCCCACAAAAATTTATTGCATCTCTTAAATTATTCTCTTTGATTTGCTTGTATTACTATGTAACTCTAAATCTCTTATTGTGTGATCTTTATAACTCTTTGATTTAATTATAATGCATTGTTTTAATTTATCTTAAATTTGTTATAGTATTTTTTACTTAATATTAAAATATATTTTTTATTTTTATTTAGACTTAGTTACTTTCTTAATTCATAATATTTTCAAACGAGATTTGATAGAGATGAAATAAATGTGGTTTCATTGTTATTCATGAGCTCCTTTAAATTAAGTTTATACTATTATATTTTCAAATATTTTATTTCTAAGGTTTTAACATATTTTTAGTCATCTTTTTGTTCATAATTTGATAATTGAGGATCTTACACTTGATCTCAAAAGTACGTTGGAGTGCAAGTTTTATGTATAATGTATCTCACCTTTTTAAATATTTTCCTTTGAATTGGATTTATTATTAAATCCATAGTTCTCCTCTCATGTGACCCTTACATCAGCAAGGTTTTGTTGCATTACATTATTTTCATTTATATAATTTCAACTCTAATATATGTTTACTTAATATAAAAAAATTATTATTATTTATATTCATTTATTTTAGTAATGTGTAGTAATTCTTAAGGAGATCTGATCAAGATAAAACAAACATAGTTGGATGCATATCAATGAGCTTTATAAAGAAAAATATTCATTTTCTATATTTATAATTTTTTATTCTTCACGGTATTAGCACATTTTATGAAATATTTCAATTCATTAATTTGATGATTGAGAATGTTACGTTCGATTTTCTTAATATCGTATAATGTACTTTTAATGTACAATTTATCAAATTACCTCAAATTATTTTGCTTTGACTTGGTTGTCAATATGAAACTAAAATTCTCCTCCTATGTAACCTTTATAACGATTTATTTTTGTTGTTTTATATAAATTTAATTTATCTCATTTCAGTCTTAACATATATTAACTTAAAATATAAATAATAATTTCTTATTATTTATGTTATTTACTTTCGTAATTCATTTGTAATTCTGAATAATGTCTAATTAAGTTGACATAAATGTCATTTGATTTGTCTTAAAGAGTTCCATCAATATTAATTTTTCAATAAATTTAATTTTTTTATTTTTTGCTACTTTAGCATGCATTATGAGATATTTTAATTCTTACTTGACTTGATAATTGATGATACTATACTGTATCTTCTTGGTGTCTTTGAATGTAGCTTTCTTGTATATGTTTTCTTATTTACAATAAGTTTTTCATCTTGTTTTCGTCATATTACTATGCAAGTCTATTTTTCAACTTGTGTGACATTTACAAAGCTTTTATTTTGTAATGTTACATTTCTTCAATTTAACTCATTTTATCTACATCGTATACTTAATAAATATTAAAATAATAATTTACAATTACTTTTTTTGATATTTTGTAGTAATTTTTAATGAAGGAATATCAAGATGAAAAAAATTAATAAATACTTCTTGACAAGTTAAATCTAATTAAATATATATTTTTTAAATATATTGTAGCATTATATTTTTTTATATTATATGAGACATTTTTTGTTCGCTCCTGATATGATGATATAGAATTTTGCACATAATCATGTGAGTTTCTTCGAATTTAACTCTCTCAAAAATGTTTTTGCATTTTTTATACATTTTTCTTTGATTTAGTTATATTACATTGTATAAAAGAAGAACTAATCAAGACAAAAGAAACATCATTATATTCGCCTCGATGACCTCTATCAGATTAAGTATACATTTTTATGCTTTTAAAAATTTATTTTCTAGGGTTCTCACTTGCTTTATAATGAATTTCAATTTTTACCTAATTTGATGGATATCAATTTCAGACTCAATCTCTTTAATATCTTGGAATGCAATATTCTCGAACAATTTATATCATTCAATGAACCTTTGCTTTTATTCAGTTATAGTACTATGTAACTCAAAATCTCCTCACATATGACTGTTACATTAGATTGATTTGGTTGTATTACATTGGTTCAATTTGTATCATTTTTATAATAATCGATGTTTACTTTTTAAAAAAATAATTTATCATTATTTATACTTCTTGTTTTGGTATTCTTATAAACTCCAAATTAGGTCTGATTAACAAAAAGGAAATATCATTGGACTCATCTTGATTAGCTCTATCTAATTAAATATATTTTTTATTTTTTTAAAATATTTTTATTTCTAGGTGTTTTATAGATTTTATAAAACATTTTGATTCATACCTAATTTGAGGATTGAAGATGTTACACTTGATATTATTAGTATCTCATAATATAGCTTTTTCTAATAATTTATGTTTATTTTTGAATTTGTTTCTTTGATTTAGTTATATAATAATGAAACTTTAAATCTCTTTTATATTAGTTTGAATTAGTTATATTATATTACTTTAATTTATATTATTTCAACTTTAATTACGTTATACATAATATTAAAATAATAACTTATTATTGTTTATTTTAAAATTTTTTATTCATAGTAACTAAAAACAATGTTTGATTGAGATTAAACAAATATTATCAAACTCATGTGAGTGAATTTTATCAAATTAATTATATATTTAACATTTCAAGGTTTTTTACTTTTTATTATTTTTGAATGTTTTACGGGCTATTTCATTTTGGTTCTAATTTTGATGATCAATAATATTTTACTCAATCTCCTTAATATTTGGAATGCAATTTTCATATATAATTTTTCTCATTTCTTCAAATTATTTACTTTTATTTGGTTGTGCTACAATGTAGCTCTAAATCTCATATGGTGTGACCATAACATGATATTAATTTTGTTAATTATGTTATTCAATATATATCATTTCGACATAAAAAAATATTTTTTCAATATTAAAATAATAATTTATTTATTTTTATTTTATTTACATCGATATATCCATCATTCAAAATGAGATTCAACTAAGATTAAAAATGTCATTGGATTCATCTCGATGATATATATATAATCAAATATTTTTTATATTTTTAAATTTTTAATATTTTAGGATTTTTACAGGCATTATGAGATATTTCTATTCATAAATGTGTACGTGACCTTGGCATGTCTTTTATTTGGTTATGTTTTATTTACAAAGTGAATTTAATTTTAATTTTAATTTATATTTTGTTAAAATTAAAATAATAAATTATTATTATTTGTGCTTATGTACTTTTGTAATGCACATTAATTTCAAAAGACATCTAGCTAAGACGAAATCAATGCTATTGGACTCATTTTGGCTAACTTATTCCATATCATTAATTATTAAATATTTTTTCTAGAGTTTTTGCTATCGTTTTGAGATGTTTTTATTTTTATTTAATTTGATGATCAAGAAAATTACAATCAATCTCCATAGTATCTTAGAGTAACTTTTTTGCATAATTTATCTCAATTAGTCATTTTTTTCTTTCCTTTGTTTATATTATAATGTAATGCAAAATCTACTCTCAAGTGACTTTGTAATACTTTGATTTGGCTATATTACGTAGTTATTTATGCACATTTAATTTGAAATTTTTAGTAATTTTCAAAATGTTAAGATAGAAATCAAAAAATGTTATTAGACTCATCTAGATGTTCTCTACATGATTAAATATTTATTTTTAACATTTAAAATATGTTATTTTTTGTTTTTTCAAATATTTCGTATAATATTTCTATTAGTACTTGATTTGATGGTCGAATGTGTTAAGCTTGATCTCACTTGTACCTTGGAATATAACTTTATCATATATTTTCTCATTACTTCAATTTTTTGTTTTAATATATTTTTATGTAATTCAAAACCTCCATTAACATGACCATTACATTAACTAGATTTGTTTATATTTTATTTCTTCATCTTATCTCATTTTAACTTTACTATATAATACTTGATATTAAAAATAATAATTTGCTATCATTTTTGTTTAGTCACTTTTATAATTTGGATTAGTTTAAAAATGAGGTCCAAACAAGAGGGGACATATGTTGTTGGACTCATTTTATTAAGAATATCCAACTAAATAAGAATTAAATATTTTAAAATATTTTATTTCCTAGGATTTAAGCATACTTTAATAATCATTTTGATTCATATCTACTTTGATGACCAAGAATATTACACTTAATCTACTCAACAACATTGAATGCAATTATTGCATTCCAAGATACCAAGAAAATTGAGTGCAACTTTCTCAATTGTCAATTCAAGTACGAATAGAGATGTCTCATAAAATGTAACAAAATTGGGAAAAAATATTTAAAAATATAAAAGCAAGACTTCTATTGGACGGAGCTCATTAAGATGAGTCCAAAGACATTGTTTTCATCTCAATCAGCATGAGATACATTGAAATAAATTAAAGTACTAAAATCAAAGCATATAATGGTCACATAAGCAAACAATTAAAATTTCTAAGTAACATTTTCAAAACAAAGCAAAAGAAATTGACAAGATGCAATAAATGGTATATCAAATTACATTCTAAGATATTTTTTGAGATTTTGTGTAAAATCCATCAATGTTAGACCATGTATGAATCAAAATATCTTTTAAAGAGTCTTGTCTACATTCTCAATTCTATTGTTTATTAAAATTTGCACACTACATATTTATTTTTCAAAACCACAAGGGCAACAAATTCAAATTCATAATGGAAATTGTTTACATTATATTTATTGAAATTATCTCATTTTAATTTGAATTGATATTCACTTAATATAAGAGAATAATTTAATATTATTTATTTTTTATTTTCTTTGTTAATTCACAGTAATTCCAAACATGGTGTGATAAAGACTAAATGAACATCAATGGACTCATCTTGATAAACTCTCTCTAATTAAATATTTATTTTTATATTTTTAAATATTTTTTATTATTTTATAAGTTTTATATGATATTTTTATCTATACCTAATTTGATGATTAATAATTTTACAAACATGTGCCAAGTATTTTTGAATGAAATTTTTTTGTATATAATTTGACATTTTGAAAATTTTATATTTTTATTTTTTTATTACTATGAAAATCTATGTCCTCACTCAAGTGTGCTTCACATCACTTTGATTTGGTAATATTACATTAATTGAATTTATTTTTTTTGAGATATATATGTATAGTAAATATTATAATAATAAATTATTACTAATTATACCAAGTTGATTTGATATGTAAGAGTACCTCCAAATGAGTTCGATTCAAAGTCAAATAAAGATTATTCTAATAAACGTGTGAGCTGTATCCAACCTAATATTCATTTCTCAATTTTAAACATTTTTTATTTTTTATTATTTTTGTTTCATTAGATATTTTACTCATACCATATTTGACAATTGAGGATATTATAGTTAATCAGTATTATGTCTTGGAATGCAATTTCCCATGTAATTTATCTTGCTTTTCAAACTTTTTATTTTGAATTGGTTATATTATTTTATAATCTTAAATTTCCTCTCATGTGACCTTTATATTTCTTAGATTTTGTTATAATATATTACTTTAATTTATCCTGTTTTAGCTTTAATATATATTTTTTATATTAAAATAATATTTTTTTATTATTTAAGGTTATTTATTTTTGTAAATTGCAATAATTCAAAAAAAATGATTGATCAAGGTAAAAAAGCATCATTGGACTCATCTTAACTATTTGTTTCAAAAAAATATTCATTTTAAATATTTTTAAATATTTTATTTTGAAAGATTTTATCATGCTTCGTGAGATATTGTGATACATAGTTAATTTGATGAACTAGTATATTACACTAAATCTCTTCAATATCTTATAATGTAACTTTCCCATATAATTAAGCTACTTTATTCAAATATTTACAAATGTAATTTCATCAGGATGAAAAAACATCATTAGAAAGGTTTTGACGAACTCTATCAAAGTAAATAATCTTGTTTTATTTTTTAATACATTATTTTCTAAAGTTTTTTCAACACTTTTGAGACCTTTTTATTCATAGCTTAATTTATTATTGACGATGTTACACTTCATTTTCACAGTGTCTCCTTTGTAACATTCACAAGCAAGTTTTTTTTTTCTTAATGCTTCGACTTGATTTTGTTATACAAGTTATTTGCTATAATTCTTCTCCCATATAATTTTTATATCATTTTCACTTTATTATATTAGATTTATTCAATTTATATCCTTTTAGATTTATTATTTATTTATTAAATATCTAAGTATTAATTTGTTGTATTTATGCATATTCAATTGGGTAACTCATAGTAATTGAAATTAAGGTCAAATAGAGATTAAATAAATATCATTGTACTCATCTTAATGAACTATTAAATATTAAATTTTATATTTCTAAATATTTTATTTTATTGTGTTTTGACATGATTTAGTAGACTTTTTGATTTGTGCCTAATATGATGATCGAGTACATTACAATTGTTCTCCTCATTATTTTTAATACAACTTTTTCTTACAATTTAGCTAATTTATTTAAGTATTTTTTCTTTAATTTAACTATTTGAAGCTCTAAGTCTCCTCTACTATGAATATTATATTACTTTGATTTAGTTATGTTAAATTTCTTAAATTAATATAATTTCAACTTTAATATATTTATATATATATATATATATATATATCTATTAAATAATAAAATAATATGTTTTATTATTTATCTATAATTATTATTATAATTCATAGTAATTAGAAAATAAGTCATAACAAAACAAAATAAAAATCTTTGGACTTGTTTCGACAAATTCTATCAATTATATGTTCATTTTATATTTTTAAATATTTTATCTTTTATAAGTTTATTGTTGTTTTATAGATATTTTGATTCATACCTTATTTGATTATTTTTGGCATTATACTCCATTAATTTAGTTTCTTCGAATGCAACTTTCTCAAAAAGTTTTCCTCAGTTCTTCACATTTTTTTGTTTGATTTGGCTATATTGCTATTAAACTCTAAATCAATTTTAGTGTGATCATTAAATTGCATCAATTCAACAATATTATATTTCTCTAGTTTATCTCTTTTGAGATTTAAGATTTATTTACTTAATTTTAAATTAATAATTTATTGTTATTTCATCTTTTTATTTTTGTATTCATAGAAATTCCAAGCGAGCTGTGACCAAGACCAAATAAATGTCACTTCACATTTTCTAATGTTTTTACAAGTTTTACAAGGCAATTTTATTCATACTTAATGTGATGTTTGAGGATGTTATACTTAGTCATGTTATTATCTTTGAATGCAATTTTTTCATATCTCACTTTTTCAAATTTTTATTTTTATTTTGTTGTAATATTATGTTACTCTAAACTTATTATCTTTTGATCTTTATGTCACATTGACTAACTTTTAATATATTGGTTAGATTTATTTCATTTTACCAATTATATATATATATATTTAATATTGAATTAATAGTTTTTTGTTAATTCCTAGTTATTATAAACAAGGTTTGATTGAAACAAAATAATGTTAGAGTTACTTTGATGTGCTCTATCAATATAAATATGGCTTTATTTATTTTGAATATTTTAATTGCTATGATTTTTCATGATTTATGAGCCATTTTTATTTGTACATGATATGACAATAAAAATTATTGAACTAAATCCCTTTAGTAACTTAGAATATAACTTTCCTATATAATTTATCTTATTTCTTTAAAGTTTTTGTTTTGATTTAGTTATATTGAATGAAACTCTTATTTTTCTCTAATGTGAACTTTAAATAAATTTCATTTAGTTATAACACATTCATTAAATTTATCTTATTTCTTTTATAATATATATTTACCTAAAATAATAAATTTTTTATTTATTTTTAATTAGTTAGATAATTAAAAAAATTTAAAATAAGGTTTGATAAAGATGAAACAAATGCCATTAGACTAAACAAGGATACATCTATCAAATCAAATATTCATTTTCATATTTTTAAAAAGTTTACTTTCTAAGATATCCTCTTACTTCATGAGACATTTTTATTTGTACATTATTTTATAATTGAGGATGCTACACTTGATCTTGCAACATTCCAATACAATTTATCTAATCTCTTTAAATTTTGGCTTTTATTAGCATTAAACATTAATTCTCCTCTCATGTGACCTTTATATTTCATATTTTTGTTATATTAAATTATATCAATTTATCTCATTTCCACTTTATGTTTATTTAAGTTGTCAATTAAAAAGAAATTCTAAGCAAGGTCTCATCAAGAAGAAACAAAGTTTTTTTACTAGTCTTAAGAATTTTTTTCTATACATTTTTATTATATAACCTCGTCTATCTCTATTATTAATAGTTTCTTTATTTTACTCTAACTAATTACTAACTTTCCCTTTCTTATGAAACAATTATTTGTTTCTCAATTATTTTTTTAATTTGCACAAATAAAAATATATATATGAAATACATAATTTTATATAGTTTAATATATAACATTAATAATAATAATATATTTTATTTATATTATTTTTTAATTTAAATTTTTTATATGGATGATAATGTATTGAAAGAAAATCTAATGTATTTTTATGATAACCATTAGTTTTTTTAAAATATTACATGTTCTTGAAATTTAAAATTATTTTGAAAAGAATTTATTATAATGAAGGCAAAAATCACATAACTACGATAATTCCTTTTCCATATATGTACAACCACGCAAACATTATAGAAGTGGATCTAATTAGAAGTCCAAAATTAAGAATTTTTAGGCAAGAGCAGTATTGGGATTGGTGGCCTATTGAGAAGTCCTCAAGTTGCACATATTTTTTTTAAAATATTAATTTTTTAATAATGAAAATTAATTTTAATTAATTATCAATCTTAAAAAATTAAATTATTAATAAACATAAATTATAATTATTATTTTAATTATTAATATTTTGAAATAATTTTATTATATTATTATCAATTTTATGAAATCAATAAGTACGATACATCTCATGATATAATAAAATAATAACATTAATTTTTTTTTTAAAATTAAGAAATATAACTTATATTTATAATAAAAAATTACAATTAATTTAGCTTTACAATTGTATAAATGTTGTGTACATATATTTTTTAAATAAAGTAATGGTACAATATAAAAAAAGAAACAAAAAATTATATATTTAATATTAAATATTCATTATATTTATGTTATATATATTGTAAAATAAAGATAATATATTATAATGGTTATAATAAATATTTGTAGTATTATAAAATAATGATAAACCTAAAATAGTTTTATATTTTAAAATAAATAAATGTTATATATAATTAATTTTTTAATGTTTTAGTAATATTATCATTTTTAATTATTTAAATTAATCTTTTGTTAAGTTATTTTTTTCTTTTTATATTAATATCTAATATATTCTCTCACTTCTCTCTATTACTATCATTTTTTCATTTGTCCGTTTATTGCCTGTGTCCATATATTATTTTTAACCTCTTTCTCCTCCATTGTTCCTTACTTTCTCATTTCTCTCTCTTTAATTTATTTCTTTATTCTCTTTATCTCTTTTATGGTTCTTTTTTATCTTCATTAAATCATCTCTTATCTCTCTATTCTTATTTTTCTCTTTATCTTGCTCTTTTTAATCTATAATTTTTTTCTCTCTTTTAAAATATTTATCTCTATTTATATTGTCTCCTTTTAAAAACATTAATTAACAAAATTTAAAAAATCTCTCATATATCAATATTTTAGTATTATATATATTTATTAAATTTAATTTTAAATTATAAAAATGATATTTTTAATAAAAGGCTGTCAATTATGTTAATATCTATATCATAAAATAATATAAGATTTTGAGCTTTTTTTAAAATTTTTTGTAAATAAAATGTTATTACTATGATTAATCAAAATTCATTATTTTCAAGACAATGGGGTAAATAATATTAGAGAGAGATGAGGATGATTTAATAAAAATGGAAGAGAGAGAACATAGATACGATGGAGAGGATAATTAAATGAGTAATATAGAGAAATGAGAAAGTAGAGAGGGATGGAGAAGAGCAAGAGGCGAAGATGAATATAAAAACATAAAAATGAAGAGATAAATTAAAGAAATATAAAAGGAGAGAGAAGAAAAAAACCAATACAAGAGAAAATATGATAAAAAGAGAAAATAAGAAAAAGTATAGAATAATAATCAAAATTTTAAGAATTATGCTTATAATAATTTTTTAAATCAGATGTAACTCATATATATTATACAATAAAATAAAATATAAAAACTATATGAGGTTTATTATTATTTTAAAATATTTAAAAATTTTTAGGAACATATTACATACCAATTTAATATTTTTTTATTCATACTAAAAAATTAAAATTTAACTTAAATAGAAGTTACTATAATTAAAAAAGGTTATCTTTTTAATAATAAAAGAAAATAAAGTTGATATTTTCTTATATGATATCATTTACTAATTATATAAAATCAATAAAAATATCATAACTTTATTATTAAAAAATTAATTATTAAAATGAAAAGAAAAGATAAAAAATAAAAAAGTTGAAAAGAATAAAAAAAGGAAAAGAGAGAAAGAAATCATAAAGTCTTGAAGTATAGAGGAGAGAAAGAGGCCAAAAATAATGTAAAAGATAAAAAAATAGAGAGAAAAAAGATTAATATTAAGATTGAGAATATAGATAAAGAAAATGTTAGATGTTATGATAAAATGGAAAAAAGGGAAAAAATCATAAATATTAAATTTATAATATTTAAACTTAAAAATATTTAAAGAATATTGAAAATAAATCATATATAATATTTAACAATAATAAAATTAAAAAATATGAGAATTATTATTATTTTAGAATATTTAAAATATTTAGAGAATATTGTGACTTTTTATTTAATAATATTTTTTTTATGGCAAAAAGTAAAAAGTTAATTAAATATTAAAATATTATAAATATACTGATACACTATATCTATGAGATGTTATATACATAATAAATATAAATAATATTTAACATTAATAATATCTTTTAATATTTTTAATATTTATTAATATTGTATTTTTATATTTCGTTTATCTATGTAAATCATATATATATATATTATTATAAGCATAAATTAATTCTAATTTGTTATAATTCTTTTAAGTAGTTTTGCTCAGTATTGATTTAAATTAAAGTTATTATTTTATTACATCATCTGATGTGACATATTTATTATTTTATATATTGAGCTATGTGACATGAGATATTTCCTAAATATTTTTCATTTATGTGTTGGAAAAGAGACAGGGAACTTTACAAATTGGTAATAACAAAAGAAAGTAGAAAATAATAACATAAAGAGATGAGGGTTGATTTAAGAAAAAAAAGAAAAGGGCACAGATGTGATAGAGAGAATAAATAAATAAAAAAGAGAGAGAAATGAGAAGAAAGAGTAGGATAAAAAAAGTGAGAGGCCAAAGAAGAATATAAACATATAGGAAATGAAGGAATAAATAAAAGAATTATAACAAAAGTGAGAAGAAAAATGATAACATGAGAGACATTCTAATAAAAGGAAAAAACATGAAAAACATTAAATAAAAATAAAAATTTTAATAACTAAACTTATAATATTTATTAAAATAAAAATTAAAATATTTAATAACATTTAATAGTAATAAAATATAAAAGGTATTTGACGTTAATTATTATTTTAGAATATTAAAAATAGTTTGAGAATACATTGATCATAAATTTAATATTAATTTTTTCATACTAAAAAGAATAATTATTAATTAAATAATAAATTTAATTATTATTTTAATAACATAATATTATTATACTTAAAAAAATATATCTATAAAAAATACATATTATTAGAATCACAAATTAATTAGAATTAATTTTAATTAGTATATTTTATTTTTCTCAATATTAATGTAAAATAAAGCATTTTTATTTTTTTGCATCATTTGATTAATCATATTTATTATTATATGAAATTAATAGAAATATCATAAAGAAATGACTAAAAATTAAATATGAATATGTAAAAAAATATGGAGCATATAAGAGAGAAAAAATAAATAAAAAAAGGGAGAGAGAAAAAGATGTGAAAAAATAGGAAAATATAAAGGAGAGATAAAAAGTCTAAAAGTAACATAAAAGGAAAAAAATAGAGAGAAAAAAATGTAATGATAATAAGACTTAGATGAAAGGATAAAGAAATGTGAAGTATTATAAAAAAGATTTTAAAATAACTTAATATAAACTAAATTTTAATAATTAAAATAATAATATTTAATATGTATAAAAAGTAAATCATATATAATATTTAAAAAATTTATAAATTATAAAAACTATATGAGTATTATTATGATTTTAGAATATTACAAATTTTTAGAGAGTATTGTGACCATTAATTTCATATTACATTTTTATGCTTGAAATTAAAAAGTTTAATTAACTAATAAATATTATAATTATATTAATATATTATATTTTAAGAATGTAATATAGTTAACAAATATAAATAATATTTATTACTAAAACTATACTTTTTAATTTTTAATATTTTATAACAAAATATTTGAAATTTTGAAAATTTTAAAATGTTGATAAATATATTATTATAGACATAAATTAATTCTAATTTGTTATAATTCATGTAATATATTTTGCTCAATATTTAACAAAATTAAATTTATTATTAATTACATTATATGATGTGACATATTTATTATTTTAATGAAATTAATAATAATGTCATAAAGTTACTATTAAAACTTAATTAAATAAATGACAATTATAAATAATCATTTATAAGAACTTACTTTTTTAATGTTTTCATTTTTAAATATTAACTGACATTCATTGAAAATAAAATGTTACAAAAATTTTATGCAACATAAGGACTTCTCATGAGGGCACTCATCCCAATACTACTCTTGTTTATATTTGTCAAAAGTATTATAGATTATGTTATGCAACATAACGAATTTCATAAATAATGTTGATTTAGGTGTTGGAAAAGACATGATAGAGATAGAGATACCTATTTTTGATAAGAAAAAATTCAAAATTAATAATAGAAAAATATAAAGAAAAATAATAATATAAAAAGATGAGAGATGATTTAGAATAAAGGAAACAAACAGCGAACATAGATGAGAATTAGAGGATAAATAAATTAGTGAAAGAGATGTAGAAATGAGAAGATAGAGACGCTAAGAGAGTCACAGGACAAGAAAAATATACAGAGATAGAGAATAAGAAAACAAATAAAATAATGATAATAAGAGAGATAACAATAAGAGGTAATATGAGAGATATTATGGTGAAGAGAAAAGTAAGAAAAAATATTTAATAAAAAATAATATTTCTAGTAATTAAACATATATTTTCAAAACATTAAAAAGTAAATCAGATATAATATTTAATAAAAATAAAATATAAAAAATATTTGAGTTAGATTATTTTTTAGAATATTAAAAGTTGTTAAAGAATATTTTTGACTATTAATTCAATATTATTTTATTCATACTCAAAATTAAATAAAAAATTATAGATAATAAATTTAGTAATTATTCTAATATATTCTCTTTATATGATGTAACATAGATAATAAATATAAATAATATTTAATATTAATGATATTATTTTAGATTATTAATCAGTAGTAAGATAATATCATTATATTTTAAAAATTCTATACATATCAAATATATATTATTATAAAAATAAATTAATTAAAAATTATTATAATTAATATATAATATTTGGCTTAATTTTTAAATAAGAGAAATCTATTTATTTTTTAAATTATGAAATGAGAATTCTTTTTAATATTTAAATATACAATATTCAATATGTATAAATGGTAAATAAAATATAAGATTTAAAAACAATAAATTATAAATTTTTTTAGGATTATTGTTATTTTAGAATATTAAAACTATTTAGATAATATTATGACTATTATTTTAATATTAACCTTTTTATGGCTAAAAGTCAAAAATTAAATTAAATAATAAATAATATAATTATAATAATATATTACATTTTGTGATATAATAAAGATATTAAATGCAAATAATATTTGACATTATTAATATAAATTCTTATTTTTAATGTTTTATAATTTATATATTTTTATACTTTAAAAATTCTACACAAATCATAGTTATACTATTAAAATAATTAATTAATTGTTGTTTATCATAATTCATGTGCATTATTTTGCTCAAAATTGAACTAAATTAAAGTTATTATTTATTACACGATATGATGGTTCATATTTATTATTCTATGAAATTTATATTAATGTTATAAAGTTATTATTAAAACTTAAATAAAAAGATGATAATTAAAATATCCATTTATAAGAATTTATTTTTTCAAATAATAAAATTTAAAACTTAATTATCATTCATTAAAAAAATGGAATGCTATAAGAAAATATGGGCAACATGACGACTTCTTAAGAGGACACCAATCCCAATACTATTCTCACCTAAGTATGCTTAACTTTGGAGTTCAATTGAGATCGAGCATAGTAATGCTGGCATGCTCGCACATATGAGTATAAAACAAAAAGTCATATTTTTATTATTAACCTTTAAGATGATGAATAATTCCCCTAAAATTTTTTAAATTACCTAATATTTGCACTTTTAAAAAATATTTTATTTTTATTATATGTGTCATAATAATTTTTAGAATCAATATTTTATGCATATATAATTAATGAAAAACTATGTTGAATGTTATTTTTTAAAAAATAGATATTAATACATAGGAGTTTCCTTCATTATATTTTTTTTCTTTTAAATAAGAAATTAAATTACTCAATAAATATAATTGAAAATATATATTTATAAAAAATATTATATATAAGTCATAAGACATGAGAGATTTGTTAAATATTATTAATTTATGTATTGAAAACAAGATGATGGAGATAAAGATAATTATCTGTAGGAGTGAGAAATTCATAAATTGATAATAGAAAAATAAAAAATAAAATAATAATAGAGAGAAGAAAGATGATTTAAGAAAAAAGAAAAGAAAAGGGAGAACATATACGAGATACAAAGAATAAATAAATAAATAGATGTGTGAGAGAGAAAGAATGATATAGTGATAGATAGATGAGAGAGATGCCAAGAAAAATATAAGGAGATAAAAAAGGAAAAGACACAAAAGAGTGAAAACAAATTAGAGCAGAAAATGTGATAATATGAGGATATCATGTTCAAAAGAAAAAAGTGAGAAAAACTATTTGGTAATAATTAAATTGATGACAATTGAACTTATAATATTTATTAAATATAAAAATTAAAACATATGTAATATTTATTAATAATAATATTTAATAAATATTGAAGGCTTATTATAATTTTAGAATATTAAAAAAAATTTCTAGAATATTTTTAATTATAAATTTAACAATATTTTTTTCATACCTAAAATTAAAAATAGTTAATTCAATAATAAATATAATGATTATTCTTATTTATTATCTTTATATGATCAAACATAGAAAAACATATAATTAAAAATGAAAGAAATAATAAAGTGAAGAAGGATTGAAAGAGGGAAGAGATGCTAAGAAGAATATAAAATGATAAAAACTAAGGAGAGGAAAAATAACTTAATAAAAGTTAATGTTTAACAATTAAAATTATAATATTGAATAAGTATAAAATTAAAGAATATATAAATTAATAATAACAAAATATAAAAAATTTTTGGGTTATTATTTCTTTAGAATATTAAGGATATTTAGAAAATATTATGACAATTAATTTAAAATTATCATTTCTATGCCTAATTGTAAAAAAATTAATCAACAATATATAAAACGATTAACCTAACATAATATATTTATGTGATGTAATATAGGTTATAAATATAAATAATATTCAATATTAATAATATAATATTTTCTTTCTAATATTTTATAATATAATATTTTAAAATTAGAAAATTTTTTATCGAGCATATATATAATATTATAAACATAAATAATTTTAATTTATTTTATTTGATATAAGTCATTTATCTCATCATTAAGCTGAATCATTGTTATTATTTTACTAATTCATAGGATATGCCATATTTATTATATTACAAAACAAATAATAAAGTGTTATATTTATTATTTCACAAAATTATAAACCATCGTTTATTATGATTTAGTTTTTAAAATATTAATATGTTATTAAACTTAATTCTCATTTATTAGAAAAAAGAATAATATGAAAAAATATGTGCTACATGATGACTTCTCAAGGGGTCCCACATCCAAATAATACTCTCACCCAAGGGTGCCAAAATTTGGAGTTCTAATGAGATCTAGTTCCACTATGATGGTGTGGTCACCCATACCTGCATAAGAAAAAAATTCTTATTTATGTTGTTACCCTTCAACAATATGAACAATTTCTAATATATTTTAAATTATGTAATATGTGCGCTTTCTAAAGACATTTCATGCTTTACATGTGATAATATTTAATAATATCAATATTTTATTTGTATATAATTATTAAAAATTACATAGAACATTATTTTTGTATAATGTAGATATTAATGCATAGGATTTTTTTAACTATAAAAAAATTCATCATACAGATAATTTATTAAATTACTTAATAAATATAATTGAAAACATATATATTTATCGAAAGTATTATCTATTAACTTAACCAATATGGGGTTTTCCATAAATATTGTTAATTTATTTGTTAAAAAAGAGATGATGAAGACATAGATAACTATTTTTTAAGGAAGATTAAAGATGATTTAACAAAAATGAAAAAAAATAAGGAAATATAAATGACATAAAGAGAATAAAAAAATAAATAAAATAATGAGAAGAACAACAAAATAGAGAAGGATAAATGAGAGTGAGAGGGCAAGAAGTATTTATAAAGATAAAGAATGAAGAGACAAATAAAAGAATGATAATAAATGGGAGAAGAATTTACAATGTGTGAGACATTACAATAAAAAGAAAAGCATGAAAAAATATTGAATAAAATTTAAAGTTTTAATAATTAATATTACAATATTTATTAAATTTTAAATTTATATCATATTTAATACTTTATAATAATAAATAAATAAAATTTGGTTTATTATCATTTTAGAATATCAAAAAAATTAAAGAAAATTTTAACTACAAAATTGATATTATTTTATCCATACTCTAAATTAAAAATTTAATTAAATAATAAATTAATGATTATTGTAACACATTATAATAAAATAAATATTTAATATTAATTATATAATTTTAGATTATTAGTTTTTTTAAAACATAACATTATAATATTTAAAAATTCTATACATAACAAATATATACTATTATAAGCATAAAATAATTATAAATTAATTAATTTAATATAGGTTATTTTGTTGAATATTAAGCTAAAATATAGTTATTATTTTATTATATTATTATGTTTATCATATTTCCTATTATATTAAATTTAAAAATTATAAAATTTTTATTAAAAATTAGTTATGGAAAAGAAATAGAACGAAAGAACATAAAAGAAATTAAAATTATAAATAAAAAATTAAAAGATTGAGAAAAAGGAATGATAAATTAGAGAAGAATAGATAGGAGAGATAGGTCTAGAATAATATAAAATAGTGAAAAATAAAGAGTGAAAAAAGAATGATAATAAGAGTTAGAAGAAAGACAAAGAATATGTATAAAATTATTATAAAAAAGAAAAATGATAGAAAAATCATTTAATAAAAATTAATTTGAAATAATTAAACTCATGATATTTAATAATTATAAAATATATATAATATATAACATTTGATAATAATAAAATATTTTTTGAGTATTATTATTATTTTAATATTTTAAAAAATATTTAGAAAATATTTGAAATATTAATATATTACTATCTTTTTTATGGAAAAAATAAAAAAATTTAATTATATAATAAATATTATAAATATACTAATGTATTATATTTATGTGATGTAATATAGATAATAAATATAAATAATATTTAGAAAATTAAAAGTAGATCATATATAAATTATTATAAAGATTAATTAATTTTAATTTATTATAATTCCTATAAGCTATTTTGCTTAACATCAAACTAAATTAGTGTTTACATCACCTGAGGTGCCATATTAATTATTTTTTGAACTTAGTAATTATTTTATAAAGTTATTATTAAAATTTAATTAAAAAATTATAATTATTAACAATCATTTATAAGAATTGTTTTAAAATATTTTGATGTTAAAATTAATTCTCAATAATTAAAAATAGTATGCTAAGAAAAAAATGTGTAATAAGAGAACTTCTTAATAGGTCACTAACCCTAATACTATATTTGCCCAAATATGCTTAAACTTGGATTTCTAACTAGATTTTTTGCTGTAATATTAGTGTTGTTGCACATGTCTTCGTAAGACAAAGAAACCATATTTGTTGCTTTATCCTTTAAGAAGATGAGTAATTTCAATACTTCTCTAAATTGTTTAAATGAGAGAGAAGAAAAGAAAAAACAAAACATAAAAGAGAGAGAACGAAATGAATAACTAGAGAAGGATCGAGGTGAGAAAGAGAGAGGCTAAGAATAATACAAATAGATAAAAAATAAAGAGAAAAAAGATGATTATAATAGTGAGAAGAAAGACAGAATATGTGAGAGATTATGACAAAAAAGAAAGATAGAAAAATAATTTAATAAAAATAATATTCTAATAATTAAATTTTAATATTTAAAACTACAAAAATTAAACCATATATAATACAATAGTAAAATATAATTTTTTGTAATATTATTATTAATTTAGAATAATTTAAAATATTTAAAGAATATTATAACTATTAATTTAATATTATCTATAAGTTGCATATAATTAAAAAATTTAAATAACTAATATTTTATGTACAATAATATATTATATATAAGTAATGATATATAGATAATAAATATAAATAATATTCAACATTAATAATATATTTTTAATTTTTTAATATTCTGTAATATAATATTTTTATATTTAGAACATTATAAGTAGATCATATATATATATATATATTATTATAACCATAAATTAATTTTAATGTTATTATTTTATTACATCATAAGGGTTTTCATATTTATTATTTATTAAAATTAGTAATAATTATATATAGTTACTATTAAAACTTAATAAAGCATTGATAATTATAAACAATCACTTATGAATTTTTTTTTTAACATTATGATTTTGTTAAAATTAATTTTTATTGATTAGGAAATTGAATTCTATAAAAACTATGTACCACCAGAACTTCTCAAGACGTCATGAATATTAATACTACTATCAAAGAGGCATGCTTAAATTTTTTTGTTCTAATGAGATCGATTGCCAAAATGTTGGTGAAGTCACACATGCCATTATAAGAAAAAAAGTATACTTTTTTCATTGTCTATTAAGATAATAAGTAATTTCTAAATTTTTCTAAATTATCTAGTATACATACTTTTTAAAAATAGTTTTATGTTCTTGTGTCATAATATTTTTTAGTATCAATATTCTATTTACATATCAAAAATAAAAAGTTATATTGAATATTTTTTTATAACTAAGATATTAACAGGTAAGATTTTCTTTCATTATATTATTCTTCTTATAAATAAGAAATTTAATTATTCATCAAATATAAATGAAAATATATATATTAATAAAAATATTATATTTTAAGTTATGTAATATGAGTGATTTCTTAAATATCGTTAATTGATTTGTTGAAAAATCGATGATTGATAAAGGGAAAACTACTCTTTATTAAATAGAAATTGATAAATTAAATATAGCAAAATAAAGAAGAAAAAATAATAAAGAGAGATGAAAGATGATTTAACAAAAATAAATGAAAAAGAAGAACATTGATGAGATAGAGAGAATAAATAAATAGCTAAAAAAAGAGAAACAAGAAAATAGAGAAGGATAAGGGATAGAGAGAAGCCACATAGTATATATAAATGGATAAAAAATGAAATGTCAAATAAAAAAAAGAAAAAAAGAGAAGACAATAAAATTGAGAAGAAAGATAGAGAATATATGAGAGATTATAATTTTTTTTTTAAAAAAAATTAATGAAAATTAAATTTTAAAATTTTAACTTATAGTATTTAATGATTATAAAAATAAATCATATTTAATATTTAATAGTAATAAAATAAATAAGCTATTTGAGGAATATTATTATTTCAAATTGATAAAGGTATTTAGATAATTTTATGATAATTATTATAATATTATCTTTTTTATGACTAAAATTAAAAAAGTTAATTAAGTAATAAATATCATAGTTATACTACTCGATTATATATATGTGATGTAATATAGATAATAAATATAAATAATATTCTAATATTAAAAAGATAATTTAAGATTTTTTAATATTTAATAATTTAATATATTTATATTGAAAACATTTTATGTACATCATACGTATACTATTATAAAAATAAATTAATTTTAATTCATTATAAATCATAAAAGCTAATTTGCTCAGTAGTGAGGTGAATTAAAATGATTATTTTATTACATGATATGATATACCATATTTATTATTTTATCTAATTATTATTGATGTTATAACGCTATTATTAAATCTTAATTAAAAAGTGATGTTTATAAATAATCAATTATAACAATTTATTTTTTTAAGGTTAACATTTTGTAAAAATTAATTATCCTTCATCAAAAAATAGAATTCTATGACCAAAGATGTGAAACACAAGGAGTTTTCAAGAGGTAAGGCATCCCAATGCTACTCTCACCAAAGAATTCTTAAGTTTGGAGTTCTAATGAGATCCAATACTATATTGCTTGTATGGTTGAACATGCATGCATATAATAAAAAGCATATTTTTTATCATTTTAAATAATGAATAATTTTTAAAAAAATTTTAATTATCTAATATTAGTTCTTTTTTAAAATATTTTATATTTATTATATGTGTCATAATACTTTATAGTATTAATGTTTTATATATATATGATTAATATAAAATTATATAGAACATTAGTTTTTATAAAATAGATATTTATACAAAAAATTTTCTTTCATTATATTTTCCTTCTTATAAATAAGAAATTAAATTACTTAATAAATATCATTAAAAATATACATATTTATGAATAGTATTATATATTAAGTAATGAAACATGAGAGATATTTCTTAAAAATTGTTAATTATTGTGTTGAAAAAGAGATGATGGGTAAAGCGATAAATATTATCTAAAAAGGAGAAATTCAAAAATTAATATTAGTAAAATAATGAAAAAAATAATAATAGAGAGAGATCAGAGATGATTTAGTAAAGAGTAGAAGAAAAGAGAGAACATAGATGACACAAAGAGAATAAAAAATAAGTAAAAAATGGAAAATTAGAAAATATAGATGGATAGAGGAAAGGAAAAAAAGATGCAATAAGATAAAGAGAAAAAAAGAGAAAAAGTATTTAACAAAAATTAAAATTTAAATAATTAAACGGATAATATTAATTAAATATAAAAAATAAATCATATACAATATTTAATAATAAGAAAATGTAGAGAATATTTTAGGTTTATCATTATTTTAGAATATAAAAAAATAGCTAGAGAATATTTCAACTATAAAGTTAATATTATTTTATACATGCATAAAATTAAAAGAAGTTAATTATATAATAAATTTAATAATTATTTGAATATATTATCTCTATATGATATAACTTACATAATAAATATAAATAATATTTGACATTAATGACATAATTTTAAATTACTAATTTGTAATAACAAAATATTATTATATTTAAAAATGTATATATAACAAACATATACTAATAAAAAGTTAAATTAATTAAAAATTAATAAAATTAATATAGGTTAGCTTAAACAATATTATAATAAAATAAAGCTAATTTTTTATTATAACAAATCATTTATCATATATATTATTATAAGAAATTAATAAAAAATAATAAACTAATTATTAAAAATTAATTATGAAAAGCAAAATAAAAGAGAGAAGATAGAAGAGAAAGAAAAGATAAATAAAAAATTAAATAAAATGAAGGAAAATGACAAAATATTATAGAATAGTGGGTAGAGTGTCCTAGCATATTATAAAAAGATTAAAAATGAAGAGAAAAAAGAGAATGATTGTTGGAGTTAGAAAAAAGAAAAGAATATAAGAGATATTATGATAAAGAGAAAAAAGATAGAGGCATAATTTGATAAAAGTTAAATTAAAATAATTAAACTTATAATATTTGACAAGTATAAAAATTAAATCATATCTAATATTTAGTGATAATAAAATTTTTATACTATTTGATGTTTATTATTATCTAAAAATATTAAAAAATTTTAGAAAAAATTATTTTTATTAACATTATATTATTGTTCTAGCGCCTAAAATTAAAAAAGGAAATTAAATAATAAATATCATAATTATACTAACATATTATATTTTTGTGATGTAGTATAGATAATAAATATAAAAAATATTCTAGCATAAATTATATAATTTAAATTTTTTTAATATTTTATAATTTAATATATTTATATTTTGAAAATTATGTGCACATCATATATATAATATTACAAACTTAAATTAATTCTAATTTGTTATAAATCATAAAAGCTATTTTGCTTACTATTAAACTACAAAAAAATTATTATTTTGTTACATCATATGATGTGTCATATTTGTTATTTTTTTAAATTATTAACAATGTTATAATGTTATTATTTAAATTAATTACAAAAGTTATAAATACATATAATCATTTATCAGAATTCATTATCTATAACATTAATATGTTGTGAAAATTTTTTATATTTTATTAAAAAATAGAATGTTATGAACAAATATGTGCAATTTGAGGAGCTCTCAAGAGGTGTGGCATCCCAATATTACTCTTTCTCAAGCATGCTTAACTTTTGAGTTCTAATGAGATCCAATGTCATATTACTGGTGTGGTTGCACATGCATACATATGATAAATAAGCATATTTTTGTTATCCTATAAAATAATAAATAATTTATAAACTTTTCTAAATTATCTAATATGAGCACACTTTGAAAATATTTTAAGTTTTTTATTTGCAATAATATTTTTAAATATTAATATTATATATATATATATAATATAAAATTATATAGAACAATATTTTTAATATTATAGATGTTAATACAGAATATTTTTTTCATTATATTAATAATCTTTTAAATACGACATTAAATTACTTAATAAATATAATTTGGAATATATATATATTTATGAAAAGTATTTTTTTTTTAAGTAATGGAAAATGATAGATTTCCTAAAAATTATAAATTTATGTGTTCAGAAAGAGATGATGGAGATAGAGATAACTATTCTCTATGAGAAAAAAATTTCACAAATTGATTAAAGCAAAAAATAATAATAATAATAAAGAGAGATGAGAGATGATTTTGCAAAAAGAAAAAGACAAGAGAGAACATAGATTAGATATTAAGAATAAATAAGCAAAAGAGACAGTGAATTATCGATTTGAGGAGTTAGCTATCATTTATAAAGTTTTGTTAGGTGTTTTATAGAAGTGCTGCTTTGAACAAGCTCCTTTTTTTAGGTGACTCGAATACTGCTTTGGACATGCTCATTATTTCCTTCCTTACTCTCTCTATCTCACTATCTCACTATCTCTCCCTCTCCTATTTGCCTATCTCTCCCCTCTTCTCTCTCACTTTGAACCATTCCTTCTTTCAATATTTATTTTTCAATCCAATTATATTGTAAGCCTTTCTGAACAAAGCTAATTGCAACTGTCGATTGAAAATCCTTGTTGTCCCTTCAACCCCAACCCAACAAAAAGGCATACTCTGTAAATAGTTAAATAGATGGTGGTTTCTTATTGTAAATCTTAATTGCAAGTTATTTCCCATTCTTTATTTATGAGAAATTGTTGAGGTTATATTGCCCCAACCTTAAAAAAAGGAGGGTTATGTTTCAAATGCAAAAGTAATGTTTTCAGATTCTGATTTAACATTGCATATGAAATGAAAGTTCTCTCTTCTTTTGAGACTGCTTTAGCTTTAATATAAGTACAAATCATGTATCCTTAAATGATACTTTTATATTTTTGATTTGAGATTTCCTTGATTTTTTCAAATTGACTTATCCTAAAGAACTGGTTCCTCAACTGTTATTAATGTGGATGCACCCTCTTGTAGGAAGCTTCAACAAGCAATAAAGAGATCAATGACTTGTGCGCCAAGCTTAGCTCAACATAGGTGTAACATGATTGCTACTATAAAAGGTTCAAAGAGACTGTAGAAAGCTTAGCTCAACATAGGTTGAAAGCTTAGCTCTTGTAGGAGGCTTCTCTTCTAATTGTACACTTGTTCATTATATATATATAGTCAAAATTTTTTATATATATGTATTAGGTATCATTAGTTTTACAAGATTAGTTGCAATACTTAAAATTAATTTTGAATCATTTTATACCGATGAAGTTAATTGTTTGTTTGGGATAATTATATCAAAAGTTTAGAAATTAACAAATTTACATAATTGAGTAGGACAAAGAATAGAATATCTTTTTGCTCAATTTATTTTCCAATTGAATGGTATACCACTTTAGCTTTATTTAATAAAGTCTAGCTTTACATAAAAAAGGAAAAATAAGTTTTCAATTCCACATAAGAAAATATAAGTGACAAAATAATATATCACAACTTATAACAAGAAAACTAATATACAATATACTCGACTTCAAAACATTTACAATTAAAAAATATTGAGTCCACTGGAAAGTTAGTTAACAAAATCTCGTAATGTTAGCTTGGTATTAAAAAAATCATATGAATAACATAAAAATTATTGTTAGAAGTCCCCTACATTACCTTTATTGGCATCTTACATTTCCTTTCAAAAGCACATTGGTTCACATATGTTACATTTATTTCATGTTGATTCGTTTAAATGTTCAAGGAAATGTATAAAACCATTTAAATTAAAGAAATAAAAAATTGTGAATGATGAAATTTTCATATTTTTAAGATTATTTTCTTGAAAAACGTTTGCATCAAACATATGAATGATGCCCATAATTTTTGCAATCATGAAGTCAAATCATGTATTATAATATTGAATTTAGGATAGTGATTGGAGTTAGGAAGATTACTGGTAAAATGATGCAAGCAGATAATAATTCATTTATTGTTAATGGATATTCCTAAAATGGATTGTAAAAATTGAATTTATTTTTGTGTGAGTTCAATTGGTAAATAATTAATAAAAAAATTATAGATTTTCTTAATTAATCTATCATGTAAAATTTAAAAAGATAATATTTTAATTTTGTTATTAAAAGAATGTAATTAGATGGGGAGAATATCAAAAAAACATATTATAATATGACTTTTTATATGAAAGGTGGGTCTTATGTGTCCTTCATTTTTTAAAACTTTTTAAGCATAAAAAAATTGTTATTTTGGTAAATACATTTCATTAAATTTTTAACCGTTCTCAAATAAAATTTATTATTCAAAATACTTTCATAAAACCATATATTCAAACATTCAAATCATATTTAAAAATAGTATTAATCAACTATAATTTAATAGTAGTGCAACTACAAGGAAGCACAATTACAAGGAAGATAGAAGAATATTAGCAAAATTGGTCTATAAACATGATAAGAATAACGAGTTGATGATTATTGCTATCATTATCCAAATAATAAAATCGTTGCTCATCACCACCATCAAGTAGCCTTCAAAATTTTTGAGTTGACAACTCATGGGACATGTTTTAATTATTGACACTCACTCTTAGCGATCAATACTATTCTCAAGCCAATAACTCCAGACATGTGCTCTAAGCAGTAGGCAAATCATGGTATAATTAAAAATAGTTTAAGAAAAATAAAAATAAAGAAAGATAATAAAACATATTAAATTTTTAAATAATTTAATTTCTTGTTCTTAAATTTATATCTACCCTTTAGACATTTTTCTTGGGAAAATCACTTCTCTTTTCTTTTGTCTCAAGTGTTCGCAAAGAAGCCTTATAATAGTTTTTTTTCAAAGAAAACAAAATTAAGCCTTCAATTCCCTTCAAAAAAGGTCCAAAAGTAAACACCTTCCCACACAAGGTTAAAAGTGGAAACCTTTTCTATTAATAATTCTTAAAATAGGCTTTCTCTTCTTGCATAAGGCTCAAAGCAAGCACATCTAAATCCTAGTCAGATTAAGCCAAATTCAACAATAAAAATAATAGAAGTTTACATAAACTCTCTAATAATTAATCCAGTGAAATATATGTGTGTGTGTGTGTGTGTGTATTCTTTAATAAAATTATACAATTTGGGTATATAACTTCTAATTACAATATCAAAGTTTGTACATGATCAATGCATTTATTCAATGCAATTACGTTTTCCATCTTTTTATAGAACTAATGTGGTTGTTTGTAATTCTTAAAAACTATCAATTTTAGCTGACCAACCTCCCAACTCTTCTAAGATATTTTCATATTCTTGCGTAATGCGTTAATCCTTATTAGCAATGCTTCAATGAGAAAGAGCTAATTAGCCTCCATTAGATGATCTGAACATGTTCTATAAACTAAGCTATTAGAGGTTGATGTTGGCAACCTCATATGATCATTAATAAACTAAGCTATTAGATTATTCAATTTTTAAGAGACTAGCCATCAATCAATTACCGAATGTTTCGATGATTTTTTAATAAAATATACAAATGATGGGTGAGTTTAAACTAACAAATATTTCTTAATAGAATTTTTAATATCTATTAGAGAACTAGCCAAATGTTTAATGTTTGATTAAACAAAGATCTTTTAGACAATTAATTTTATTTATCATATTATTTAAGTTAGCTAAATTTTTAAAAGTATAAAAAATGCAAAATTTTAAAAATCTTTTAATAAAATGTTGTTTTTAAAAATATGATATATTGTAGTTTTAAAAACTATGTAATAATAATTTTTATAAATATTTAATATATTTAAGCAACTTTATCAAGTTAATCATTCAAGAATCTAAAATAATCATTCACATAGTTCATATGAATATTTTTATTACATTTTTCATCTACTTTGTGCACTTATTCTTTCATTATTCTTGAATAATGTATATCTATGAACATATATACATCTTTCAATAATCATTTATCTAATCTTAATTATGTGTATATATATATATATATGTGCATGTGTTTGTGTGTGTGTGTGTATGTATAGATGTATATAATGTTTATTATTTCTTATAAGATTGATTACAAAAATTAAGATCAAATATGAATTATGTTTAGTGGTTAAAATTTTAATATTATTTAAGATAATTATATCAAGAGTTTCAAATGTAATGATTAATACCTTTCTTAGTTGAATAGAATATTTCTTTGGCTAGTTTCTTTCCTAATTGAGTTGTATACCTTTTGGTTGTGTAAGATAAAGACAAATATAGATGATAATAAAAGATAAAATAGTTTGATAATCACAAATGATGAAAAGGAGATTACACTTGAGACTCTAAAAAGTGATGATAAGATCATTTTTATAATGATATCCAACAAAAGAAATAAATCCCATATTTTGGATGGCTTCTCAATCAAGTTTGTACATGTTTATTAGAAGATCACATAGACGGACATTATTATAGTTGTTAAATAATTCTTTAAAGATAACTTTATATCAAAATGTTGAAGGGACACACAGGCCATATTCATTATTAAGGATTAAGGTCCATCAAAACCAAAGATGCTTAGGCTTATTATCCTTTCCAGTTTGATTAACAAAGTAGTGACCAATCTTTAGGTGGTTAGACATAGGGTAATGCTTCTAGATATCTTTGTCAGGCAGCAAGTTGCTTTTGTGTTATGTCGGGCTATATCTGATAATATTTTTTGAATAAGAAAACGAATCATATTTGCACCTCTCTTCTTTAAGATTGATTCATGGTAATAAAATTAGAAAAGGATTAAGCTTTTTATAAGAAAAATTAGAAATTTGCATTAGATATGCTTAGGCATTAGTAGTTCCTTATACTTTGTTGTGGTTGGATTAAGACTTATATTACTACACAAAGATTTGAGATTATGTTTAATATTTGTTATCTATCATTCATTCAAGTAAATAAGGGTTTTAGATGGGGATATGCCCAAGAATTGATAAGAAAATTGGAAATCAGATATGGATCACTCCTATGGTATGGAAAATGTTAAATTTGTTTTGGGTATGCTTAAACATCGATAGTTTCTTACACTTTTGTCGTGGTTAGATTAAGCCTTATATAACCACACCAAGATTTACGATTATGTTTGATATTTTCTGTCTATCATTCATCAAAGAACTAAGATAGGGATATCCTATCAATCCAATCCACTTTTCTACATTGTCAAAGTATCTCCTATGGCTTATTAGTATCAGTTTGATCATGTTGTCTTGATTAAGCTGAGGAATTTTCCTTCTTCCTTGATGAATCACACACCTTTTGTATGTTCATGGCATCATCATCTATGAACCATCAACTTGTGGCATAATGGAAAATATTTAGAATATTACAGATTAGTAAGAGCATCAGTCAAGTGAGGTGACCAATCTAAACAAACTCATAATGTTATATCATAAAGGGTTGAAGTATAAGTGAAGAAAGTTGATTTCTTGAAATTTTCATTTGCTTAGTTAAAATATCAAAGAAACCAATTATAGCAAAAAAATTTAGTGAAAAGATTTGAAATTCATTATTAATAAAGTAGAAAATTTTGTGTTAAGGTGGATGACGAAATCATTATTAATGGTGGGCCACAATGTCATGATGAAATCGATATTAACTGTTTTTCTTGCTTATTTCTTAATCTACACCTTAATTATGAGCTACACTATTATAGAATAAAACATATTATTGTGTCAATATTTGTGGTGTAGTTCAAATGATAGTAGTACAATAAACTATGCCTATTGAGAAATATAGCTCTTAAGGAATATGTCAGACTTGGAGGTTGTAGTTTTTCGAGCTAGTAGTAAAAGCTGATTGCAAAGAATGGTAGGTTTGGTGTTACTCGAGAAGTTAATTTACGAGTATAGTTCATTAGATAAAAAGTACATTATGATAATAATACTTTTAGTGTGCCTTGTACTTCATCTCATACATGCATGTCACTCAAAGTTGGAGCTCCATGTACCACAAACTATATGGTTTGACGAATTATTGTAAGCAATTTTGTTTCGTTTTTTGGGTTAATTTGCCTAACAACCATCCTATTGCTACTAAAACAACCTATTTTAAAATGGATGTGGAGCATTTGATATTTGTAAAAGAGCTAGTTAAGGAGCATGGGGTGTTAGATCACAAAAAGATTTAGAAGTTATTCATGTTTTATTTGGTATTTTAGATTCTACATTATCCTTAGGTTAAGTCAAATCAAATGAATATTTTATGCTTCACATTGGTGAGGATATGGTGTTGGACTTAGAGATTATATACAATGACATTTATATGTACATCAAGGGAGGAAGTCTTGTGAGTTTGGAAACACATGGTGCAACCTTAACTAAAGATTTTCTTTCGAAGATTAGCATTAAATCATCTTCCTACATACACCTGGCTTCATCCAAGAGGGATTAACACATCTAAACTTTGTCCTTAGTGATGTCATACTAATGAAGATGTAAAAATTATTTCTAAGAGTGATATATCAAGAAAAATCTTGTTTAGTAGCTTCATAAATGACTAATTCTTGTTAAGTGGATTAAGTACTGGGATGTGACTTCTATTGTTTTATTCCTTAATTGAATGTCTTTGAATGTGTAGGTGTCTATGACTTCTTATGTAGTCAAATGTACTGCTTCATCTTTATTGTACCTCTTGAATAATAAGAATTTGTAGGCACAAGCAAAAAATGGTATTGAATTTAGTTGCAAATCAAAGGAGAAATCGCATTGTAGTTGCTACTTTCTACAACTCTTTGATCATGTCCAATAGGAGCTTTGGTGGTCTGGACCAGTTGTTTGTTATGTCTTATTAGACTCCTCGAATATGTTGGATTAAATTTAAACGTGATGCAGTTATTCATGATGACATAAATGTTAGATTTGGTACTGTTAGATGGGATGACATAAGTTGATCTATTACTATTCTTACAAAAGCTTTAGTTTCATATCCAACTACTACCATGGACATTGTTGCTATTCTAAAAGCAATGGAAATTTTGAAAGCCCTACTTTTTAATGTCCAAGGAACAGTGATTGAATGAAATTACATTATAGTTATTATTGCAGTTAATAAACTACTTTTGACAACAACAAATAATATTTACTACAATAGTTCTTATCTCCCAAAAAGTGTGAAGGCAATAATTTTAAAGGCTAAGTTTCTCACCATGCATTTTTATATGATTTTATTTGGGACCTACTAATGGCTCACCCATGGCACTTCAATTTTTTGTTTTTAATGATTTTATATATGAACTTACTTAGAGATATTATGTTGTAGACTTTGGCTATTACTTTACCAAGGAACCCAATAACTTTGATTTCACATACAGTGCTTATGGAGTCCAAAAGTGACATCCACTAATCCCTTATTAGCATCATTTATGGTTAAGACTACGGTGGTATTTAATCATCTTCAAGCACCTAACTCTCATTCTTATTAATTAAAACAACATTAACTAATTATTTTGCAATAATTGTTTCATAAATTAAAGACTTTCAACTATGACAATGAGATATGTGTGCCCATGATTGTCCCTCTTAATCATTACATCAATCTCAAAGGCCATCATGAAAGGATCAAAATCCAATGATGCTAGACCATGATAATGTATCCAAAGAAAGGGATTGCCTTAAGCAATTTAATTTTTACAAAGTAATGATGCTGGAGGCACTACCAAGCAAGATAAAGCCAAACTACATCATTGAAATAAAGATTATGTTGGACTGTGTACACAAAAATGTAGACCGATCAACCCAAACATTTGTATTACTACGAGCTTTTTAACTATAACTTAAACATAGACAGTTGGAGCTAAGATTGTTGTGGCTAGTGAAACTAGACTTTCCATCTAAAGGATCCCCATTAGGTTATTTAGATTATACTTTTTCAAATTACTAGACTTATAAAGCCTATATTATTATCTGTTATCAATACATCGCCAAGCAATATTGGGAAATTTGCTCGCATATTGTTTCCTTGGATGTGGCAGCATTGTCTCATGCTACCTCTTTAGAATCAAACCCTAATTCTCCAACGACCATTACCACCACGGTAGGCCGCTATATTACCATCAAAAGTTGGTATGTTGGAAATTTGAATGATGCATCACATACACAGATGTTGTGTGATAAGATAACTTATCATGAAAAGTTGAGGAGCCAGGTGAAAGCCCACATTGGCCTTCTACTTGATAAATACATCCCATCAAGAAGTTAGCATTCGATGCATGTATTAGCTAAAAAATTATATGGTTTTCAAAGTAGCATGTGCCATAACAAAAACTACAACTATTTTAATGATTCATTCACTATTTTGCATTTTAAAATTTTTTATATTTACACATGCTTGGATTAATCTTTGAGATAAGTAGATGATTTCTGACAAGGTCAACCAGTTTGAAACACAAAGATAAAGCACTAGGCAGCACCTCATGTCATAGTTGACATGTTCGTCATGTCTAGTGACACTTCACAAAGGAATAATGAATGTTTCATGTTTTGATGCCATTGATCAAGTTTTGAAACACTGCCACTCAATAATATGATTCTTTAATGACAACCCTTATTGGTACTGAATGACGCTAAAAATGCATGGTTTCAATGACTGTGCCAACACTAGAGCAAGGATGATCACATGTTCAATTGCATTACAAAACAACAAAAGTTCCAATACATGAGAATCAGGATCAACATGATAATTTAATAGGAACATACAAATCTGATAGAAAAGAAGGAAACTTATGAACTTCCTCCTTAAAAAGCTTTGGTTAGCTGACAAAGCCCTAAAAATAATAATTGACCACAGAAACATAACCTTTGTGCAAAAGTGGTCTAAAGCCAATCTAATCCCTTTAGCCCAAAGAGATACAAAGATTTTAAAAAAGCACAATGGGCTTAATTATGGATGAAGGCATTGGCTAACATACACTTGGCATGACAACCAACAAGACCTAGAAAAATAGTACAATAATACAAATGATCTGTTATGACTTACACAAATCAACAAACTATTATAATGGCTAAAACGTATTGTGCCTCACAAATCGAGGTTGTTAAGCACCACTTATTTAATTATAAAATTTTTTTCCAAGATCCAAGACAAGATAGCAAGCACACTATATGCTCTAAATTTTGCTAGCCATGAAGCAACACCATGTTAATCTCTTAAAAAAGTTGTAATTTCATAACTAATAGGTCATACTTGTAAGGACCCACCATGCTGCATGCATAAGAATACATAGAATGAGGGTGAGGCTTTCCACCATGCATCATACCATGTAGAGGTAATAGCACACTCAACCAACACATGGCCATGTCTAATTTGCACTATAGAAGTTTCTCTGTGTCTTTGGTAAATATCATGCAAAATAAAGCTCCAAGTAGTAAGTAAGGTGTGATATTTCACATTTTGCCAAGTAAGTCCTCATTAAAGTGACATCTCATTCTTGCTTCTCCTATCCTTAGATATGCCAATGGTGAGAAAAAGCCATGCAATTCAAGAACAAAATGTTGCACGTGAAGAATTCCAGCACACAAGACACTGGGACGCTGCCATACATCATACAACAAAATTGTAAGAACCCTGATGGCAAAAGCATTTCTAAAAGTAGATGGCACTTCCAAAGTTTCACTACAAAGTAGACAAAATTGTACTTCACAAATCGCTACATAGAGGAAAAAGAGTGACACTTTCAACATGCACAATGATAAGTCTCTTAATTGGGCATCACCTTATACAAGAACCAACACATGGCAGTGCTAAAAATCCCAAAAAATGCCACACCACAATTCAAATGCACAGCATGTCGAAAACCACACTAGAGAACTATAAACAATTGCACATGACCAAGGATGAAGCATAACATGCACAAATCCTAAACAAAGACAAGTTTAACACTTGCGAATTGCATGTTGTGATAATTCCTACAATGTGGAAGAAAAGTTTTCTAATAGGATATCAGCTTTGTCAATGCACCAGTATCGATAATGGAAACATCATAAATGGAGCTGCACTTTATGGGCCCCAATACACATATGCATTGGATGTAAAAAAAAGTGCACGTACTTCCTACTACATGTAGAAATAGTACACTATCTGTGTTGTAGTGCACCAAGTGTTTTGCCACACATGCAAGTACAACTACATGAGGCTGATACTACAAGCAAGCTTGCACAAACCCTATTACATAATGCACCATCCAATTGGTTTTCCTTGTGTACGATTTCAGTATAATCTAATTAGGAATGCTTGAGGAAGTCTGTATGTTGATACCACAGATACCTAGATGCCTGATTGCAGCACCCAGGACATTTGTTTTTTATCTTATGATATTGTTTAAAGTTTAGCATTGGAAATATGGGCACCAACACCTACATAAGCATTTGGAAACTCTATGTCATTTTTTGTTGAAAATTGATCCAAATTTTTTTAAAGTCTAATGCTTTTGTTTCCTTTTACTTTCGAAGATTCAAATTTTTTACCATAAAAGTAGGCCAAGGAAAATGGTGGTGAGCTATAATTCATCAATGTGAAAGGAGAATGATAATCTTATTTTTTCATTTTCCACAAAAAACTTTTTTTCTAATTTTTTTGTGTTATATGAATTAATGTATCACTTTTTTAGGTCATGGAAGTCATTCGAAGCATAGGTATAAAAAGGTAAACAACCAACAGCTAGGGAATACCAAGCCCTAAGTGGATATAAGACTTTATAAGTGACTACCATATCCCAGGTTTGGAAGGCTCTACATCTTGGTAACCTAGGCATAATGATGGGAGATTTAATCAAAATTTCTATGATTTATGTTTAGGATCATGGTTAAATGATTTTATTTTTTATTACAATATGAATTATTATTTGTATAGATAAAATAAATTGATAAATTAATAATATAATCTTAATTAATTTCATTTATTGAAAAGGAAAGTATACATATTATTAATATGATAGTGTTTGAAATGATTATATATTACTGATTATCTAAATCTAAATGATAACAAGAAATCAATAAAACTAAACTCTTAAAGATTCATCCCAATAGATGGCCCAGTGTTGGAGGCGTGTGACGAATGCTACTGATTAGTGAGATAGATTTAAAAGTTAATATATGAAATAACATCTAAGTTTACTAATCGGTGAAATCCCTTGATAAAGCTTGAGAAATAATGATTGGGGTGTACATATGCACAAGGAAATGTCAAGGGTTTATGGAAGACATAATAACAATTTCTACGTGAGTATGGTATCGTATCTCATAAGAAGTGAAACGAAACATAAAACTAGTGTACAAAGACTGTTATGCATGATGTTCATAAATGAAAAAAAATAAAAGGATAAATCATCGTGGTTTATGAACTTTGATGCATGTCTTATTTTTTTCATTTGACTTGTATTATTAAAATGAAATAATAGCCCAATGGACTAATGTAGAGGAAATTGTAGGACTGGCTAATATACGCATGATACAAATTATTGCGTTATTTGTCTGAATGTTGCTTGTCTACTCTCATGCCTTTCTCTATTTGGGAAGTAATAAAAGGATAAATCGTCGTGGTGTCATTATGCGTTGTATCTTGATAATATGAGAAAAATCCATGACTTTGTCAGCTTGTTAGAAATCAAGGCCAAGTAATTTGACTTGTATTATTAAAATAAAAAAGATATGTGTTAAAGAAGAATTTGGCTATCAGAACAAACAAGTCTTATATAAAAAAAAACATACACATCAATACACTAAATTTGATAATAAGCACTTATAATGTGAACAATAAAATGTTATTCATAAACCAAATTTTGAAGATGACTAGATAAGTAATTAAGATAATATAATAAAACACCTGAATGCACCAATATCAAAAGATAGTTTGTTACTAATACTCCAATAGCAATTTACTAATCAAGTAAATTTGGTCTGAAAAAAATGTATAAAGAAATGTTTGAGGTTCTAACCAATTAGTAGATGAAACTTCATCTCACAACATGTACGACAAGGTGTTGGACAATGAGTTCTTTACAATATGCAATTGAATAAGACTAAAATCCAAAAGTATGGAATATTCTATCCTGTATGTTATTCATGAACAATGAAAGTGAAGCTATGCATCAACTCTTAAATGATATTTAAAATTATTTATTTTGATTAATCATGTTAATCAACTTAATTTAATATAATGTAAATGTTCACAAAATTTATATACATTAATATTATCCAATACGTAATTGTAAAACTTGCCAAATTGACAACATTTACAACCATATAGGTAATATAATTATCATGTCATTTTTGGTTAGAAGGATGTTCACCACTATCCTGAAATAGAAGAGTCACGACTTCTTGGGCACTTTTATTGGATTAACCAACCTTTATACAACATAATGATACCATTAACCATTATGTCCCACATATGATCATGGCCATATGATCAATGGTGAAGTTATTTTAAATAATGTGCTATTATTATGCATCATGAGCTTCATATAAATCATTAATATTGTAAATAAATAATTATAATGTTAAAAGCATTGAATATGAACAACAAGTCATATGTGAATAAAGTAAGAAGATAAATAACCAATATGTCACTACATACCATTTGCTATCCTTGGAGATCATACACCAATCACAAGTATACATATCACATAACAATTTACATCTAAGTTTTCTTAATACTTAAGATAAATGATTATAGCAAAACAAGGCCTTTCATGAATTTTAATATTTTTTAGAATGTATGCATTAAACTTTATTTATAATGTGTCATGGAATTAAGGAGAGTGTTTACAACTAAAGCCAAAATTTTTCTCTAATAGATAGAACTAGCATAATGCGAAATGTGCTATTCTAAACAACATTATAATTTGCAAATCAATATACACAAATTTTGTTGTGAACAACATATGTGTGACATCTAGTTAACAACATATTTACTTGCATGGATAACACTAATAGTAATTTGGCACTAGTTGCTTAATTAATTATTGTACCTAAATTAATAACAAATAATATAAACAATCCTGAAGAGATGATTATTAATTTGTTTGACATTTACAGAACAAAGAATGATCAAGCAGGTGACCAAGAGGATTTACATGCAGACCTTGGATTTAAGAGAAGCTATGGCTATGTGGCAGCAAGAGGACCATTTAATATGTAGTTGTTACAAATAAAAGAGGGTTTCTAGCCTTTATAGGAAGAGTTGTAACCTTAAAAAAGGAGAATGGTATTCATTGCGAGTAGAGAAGATGATCCCTACTGTTATTAATGTGAGGGCTAGCCTAGTTGGGGGCTTGTACAACCTATTTGTTGTTCATGTACGTAATATATGCATGTTTGAATTATGTTTTATGCTTGTAATGTTTTAAACAATGCATGTAATTATATAGTAATTGACTAAAACATAAAGATTGGGAAACTGTGGAAATCTAGTTTCATGTATTGTACATGAATTGTTAAGTATAATATATTTTTGCTTAACGTACGGTATGCCACCTCTACACATATGGTGTATGGAGTGTATAAGGACTAGATTGAGCATTGTAAGTAATATGTCAAGGGTATGAAGACAAAACAAAAAATTACATACAATACATGAATTTTTATATATGGTGCATTGAGTTTTTAAGGACCAACTAGAGAATTGCATAATATATGTTAATTATTATGTATGATAGGTTAATACTACATACAACATGTGAAGAATAAGAATTGCACCAAAGTAAAGAGTAATACCTTATATGGACAAACTATCTGTCGAGGTGAGGTATGGCACTTCAACCTAATATAATTTTCCTAAAAGAATTAAAAATTGTTTGTGAAATTTTGGGGCAATTAATTGATTGTGGAGAAACAATGTTTTGAAAGAATTATTATGAGAAGATATTTATGATTTAATTTTTATATTTATTAGGAAACTTTTTTTAGAATTAAATGCGTGAATTGAATTTTAAGTTTTGGTACTTATTGTTTATATATATGAATTGAAATTTTGTTGAATTTATTTTAGAATATGACTTGAAATTTTAGTAAGTGCAGCATGGGTTTGGAAATCAAAAGATGTGTGAGGTGGAAGAGAACAATTCTAATAACAAAATGGCAATAATGGCTCAAGTGAAAGTAGATTAAATGAAGGGTGAGTATATTAGTGATAAAATTTAGGATGGTCGTTGTGCAAACTAAAAATGAGACGAAAGTGAGAATGAATCAAGCAAATTGTCTCATGGATTGATACTTAAGCTTATGTTCACCACACCTTGTCATCATTATAGATCCTTCCCAAATAGACGATTGCTTAGATGAGATTGAAATCTTGTTTAATAGTATGGCATGTGTGGACCACAGCAGGGCTCGTTTTGTTGTATTAGTATTAATAGTGTTGCTAGGCATTGGTTATAAGGCAATGCAGAATCTTATTTGTCGGAGGAGCACATTTTAAAATATCTCGAAGATAATTTTATCAAGCTTTTTTGGAATTTTTTATCCTAGAGTTAGCTGTAGAAAATATGAGAGATGAGACTCGTCATGTATGCATTGGAATTGTTGGCTATAGAGAAAGAGATGCAAATTATTTTGGAATGGTCTATGAGAGAATTAATTGTTTATTTTATTTTCGTAATTAACTCTTATATGAACATGTTAGGAGTATTTTATGGCTTTTTAAGTTGGTACAATATTTTTAACATGCATGCAATAACATATGTCATTAATTCAAATTATATTAGGAAAAAATTAAAAAATAATTTATTTAATTAAATAAGATATTTTTTTTAATGGTATCAAAAAGAGATTATAAAAGTAAATAAAGGTTTATCTTAAGAATAAAGCTCTTATAATAAAATAAGAAGTCATTTTGTTACCAAATGGATTTATCACATTTTGAAGTATCATTCTATAGTGGAATCTAATAATAGAACTACTGATGTATTGTATCTCACTCCTGGGTATCACTTAGAGGTGAAACCTAATTTTAAAAGAATATTTAGCTTTTGTTTTGAGGATTAAACTATAACTGTTAATAGAAAGGAAAGGGAGAATGGTTGAATAAAGGAAAATATTGAATTAAATGGGGGCTTGCATTCTAATCGAAGTTTAAAATAAGGTATGAAATAATTACAAAGTAAATTTAAAATGATTTAACGTAAAGTATAGAAACATTGCATTGATATATTAGTCTCATGACTCAATCTTGTAGTGCCTTGTATTTTTATTAGATATCTTTTGTTTATTGAGCTTGAGATTTTTTTCTTTGTTTTTTTTGGCTTAAAAATTTTACAAAATGAAGACATATCACATGAAGATTGTTGGGTTCTCATTTGTTCCTATGGTATTCATACAACAATTGCAGGTATATTAAACATCATGTTCAACAAAAGAGATTATAATGAAACATGACCTATTGATGATTTTAGGATATAATAAACAAAAATGGCTTATAAATTTTTTTAGCATATGTGAATAACCTAATGAGTGTCTTTAATAATAAGAGGTATACTTATCAATAGAATATAACATAGCAATGAGGGTGGTATTAGCTTTCTAGTTTCTTACCTTTGCTTATATTTTTGTGTTAGAATTTGGTTGATATTTGATGCATGAGATGTTGTGACAATTGTATGTATTCATTTGATATTTGGTAGAATTATTATTTTTATTTTCATTGTAAGAACTATTTAAATTATGTGAGTCATGGCTTTGCGAAAGAGATTTAAATTGTTATTTTTTAACCAATCAACTTGGTTTAAAAAATGATAAAAAGTGTTTTCCTAATAAAAAATATTTTTTTTCAAAATAAAGATTTTTTTATTTCTCAAAAAATAAGGATTAAAATTTTTGATAATCATAAAAGGGGCACTTAAGTATGGTACTACTTGTTTATGCTCAAGATTGCATGTGTATACAAGCAAAGTTTCTATACAAAAACATGCAAAAAAAATTTATGAATTCATCAACCAATTGGAAATGAGTATCTTTTCATCTTAAGATAAGAATAGCTTTCTTAAGTCAAGCAACATTATGTATCACACTATGTATAGGTCGAGTGGTCAATTTAGCATAAATGATGCATAAAATTAATGCAATATCTTTGCTTTTAATCTTAAGTTCCATTCTTTCACTAATTGTGACAACCCACTTTTCACAAAAATTTGGCAAGTACTTATGCTACGTTGATTAAGATTATCATACAATATTGTGCTAACATTGTCAATTCTAGTGGGTTTCAGGCAAAATATCTTTTTTAGAAGATCTTGTTTGTTGACCCAAAATAGTGTAACAAGTTTACCAATTGAAAGTGTAAATTCTCCCAGGAGATGAGATATTCATGTCCGTAAATATTTTCTTTTCGTGAGAATTAATTAGCATCCTGGTCGAGTCAAATTTCATTCAAAGGTTTGTGAATGAAATTGCATCCCCAGCTTTATTAGCTACAAATTTTATTGGACTTAAGATATTCTAATAACCTAATCTATTTACTCTAACTTGTTTAAGTTGTGAAATTGTGAGAAAATGTTGTGAAAGTACCTTAATAAGTATATGTTCCTTAGGCTTCTTGTAAATGGGTGAAAAAAGGCCAAGTTTGAGGGAGTTCAGGTTGCAAAGGTTTGTATAATTACAAACTATTTTGTTTTTAAGAGTGTCAACATTATGTTTACTTGTTTTGACATCAATTGTAACAATATTGATCATGCATATGAAGAAGATATAGAAATTCTTTCTTAATAAACAACACAATGCTATTTTGATAGTTTACAATGCAAAAGCTAAAAACTATTAAGCAATGCATTGTGTATTTGTTGCATACAATACTCCAAGGGGTCCATTCTATTTGAATCCAATTATCATTTGTTGCTAGTTGGAACATCTTCATCTTTTCTGGACTCAAAGGAATGATATAAATGCTTTATTTCCTTGGGCATATTTTTGGTTGGATGATGAGTTGGTCTTAAACTTGGAAACATTGAGGGACGTTGTCGTATTAGAAATTTGACTTGAAATTCCATTGAGTTTTTGTAGTTATACTATACAATGAAAATTATATACAATAAACAAAGGTGTTTCTATATGTGATATAGTACTGTTACGCATCTTTGGCTTAAAATAATTAAATGCACAATAAGATAAAACTCATTATCCTGGAATGCACAAATCTGATTTGAACATCTAATGATTTGCAGAGTTACTTGACCCAAGTTTGACCTGAGCTACTTAAGTACAACATTCATGCCAACGACATATTCAAATTATGTGAATAACACCATTAGTTGTTCCTTTATCAAATATCGAATTAATTATTATGCCTAAATAATTAATTTAAAAAATTATTTTAAATTTTGGTTGTTGTAAATATGGAGCTTGGAAAATTATATCATAGATTTCTTTTATTTCCTCTCTAAAAGCTTATAATTAATTAATCAATTAACTAAAAAAGGAAAATTAACCATAAGATAATATATGAGATGATTCATAAGATTTGGTGAAGAAGAAAAGGAAGAATGGCAAGCTGAGGGATAAAAAAGTGAACTCATAGTAGTCGACTATGGCGGAATCGATGACAATTAGGAAGTATTGTGACCACTTATGGTAGTGGCTAATGGAGCTCCTTTGTTGCAAGGAGGGCTACGGTTTTAAGAAATGATGAAACAAATAAAGGAAGCAGAAAGTGTTGTAGATGAAGGCAATTTTGATCTGTAGTAAAATGGTTATTTGGATGGAAAGCAAATTAGTGGAGATTTATTCACGAAAATTCTTCTTAATTAAGAAGTGGGTCTTTGTTGAGAGGTAGAGACACATTGCAGTGTCTAGCCTTATTGGTTTAGGTTGATTACAATTTTTTTGTATTATAATAAAGCCATACTAGTTTCTCAAGTGCCAAATAGGCAAGCCTTTGATGTATATGATATAATTGATATTGTTGAGGTTGTATATAGGGTGAACATGATAGGATTGTGTTGAGGAAGTTCAAATATTTTATAATTATGAATATGTCTTACAAAATTAGCCAAAGTGTTAAGAAAATGCATGAGGACTTGTCTCAGGGTGGAGCATGCTTCGAGAGATAGTTTAACTTAACTGATGAAGCTTATCTATAATCATGAGATCTATCTAAGCATGTCAATTTGTTATCGAGGAGTGTTAGAGTCCATTGATAATTTCGTTGAAGGTGTCGATTATGAATGCTAATCTTTAGTGGGAAGCTGTTGATACTCGTGTGATAGAGATATGCTATCAATTTTCATGTGATAATTTTTGTTGAAAAGCAAATGAAGGTAGCTTGTTCATGTCAATATTAATATCATCATCATCTATCGTACTTTTGATAAACAATCTTGATCCATTTTAGTTGACATAGATAATTGGTTTCCATTTTTTGTTTTGGTAGGTCGATATATGTACCTTTCTCTCTTCTTAATTGTCAAATACTTATACAAGTTTTTAAAGTTGGTTTCTTTGTATAATTACTTTGTGGCTTTTTTTCTTCCTAGTACATATTTCCTTGAATTCTGCATGCTTATACACTTGAGCCATTGTTTAAAAGAAAAATAGTTTTAAACATATATTTCTACTTCTTGTTTGTACCAACAAGATGATTTGTAATTTTGAGCACACTTTTTAGATCTTGTATGCACTAAGTCAATTTTATTACCAATATAATTGTCAATGTTATCTTGCATAGGATTTGTATTTCACTTTCTCTCCTAGAACATAAATCTATGACTTTTATTCTTGAATAAATTTCTTTTTTTATCTTTAAGTTAATATTTTCTATCCTTGGGTAATTCATTTGTTTTATCTCTTGAACTTTTTAAAGTGGACATCTTTGATCATTAATTGATGTTGGATGGTCAGACATTTCATCGTATCACCTTAAAATTTTTACAATCTAAAAGTTCTTTTTTCCTCTTTATGAAACAATCATTTGTTTAAGAGACTTTTGTTTTCAAGTAATTAATGCTCCTTTTGTTTCTTAAAATAATAAAGCAATAATAAAATCTTATGCTAAAGTGAACTAAACAATAATTTTATTTTTCTTTATTAACTTTCCCAATCTATAACTATCAAGATATTGTTTAAATTCTTTTTCTTATTACATACATGCTATTTAAGTCTCTTAAAATTAAAAAATGTTTTCATGGATGCTTAGTTTTAACTTTTCCAAATCAATCAAAACTTTTCCTTAACATATTTAAACCTTTTTTAGGAGTGGTCATTGCAAACATTTACAGCTTTTTGCTTTGTTATAATGATCTTTGAACCTATGATCCTTTCACTAATCCTCATAACATCTATTACACATTTTAAATTTTTACTCAAAATTATGAAAATTCTTTTTCTATCATGCTTCTAACCTAGTTGTCAGAACTTAAATCCTAAAGTATTAAATTCTTTTGCTTTGTCTCATAGCTAATAAGCTTTTAGAACACACAACATTTGTATTTCATTGGATAATTATATTTAAAAATTCCATCAACTTTCTAACTAAAGTACATATACTTTAATATCCTATAATAATTCTTGGGTCTTGGATTGACTTTTTTATTTAGTCATCCAAGATAATGTGGTAGCTTTTGCTCATTTAAGACAACATCCAGGTGTGTGGAGCTCGTGCTCACTTGTCACTTTATTCATACAATAATACGCATTCCTTCCAAGGGATGCATTAACATTAATGCAATTATTTTTGTGCTTCATGTCATTTTTTTTGTTAGTTTTATATAGGTTCTGAATTGCATAACACAACCCTTCACTTCGTTTAAATAGAATCTAGACTTTGAAGAAACCTGTCGAACTAGTAGATAGTTTTAGAAGTTGCAATTCTATGGTTTGATTGCCTGATCTGTTGAACTAATAGATTGAAAAGTGTGGTAGAGTATTTCTCAGGCTAGCATGTATTTTATCCATGAAATTATGGTCAAATGATATTGGACAATCTGCTTAACTTTTATTACATGTCAATCCATGTCCAAAAAAGTGATTAGTCAACCTAAAAAGACTTCTAAAGAAGATAGAGAATAATTAAATTTATGTGGCATTTTTTCAACAAAGATAGAAAACATGGGCCATCCATAAAATGAGCTTTGCATGCTGCACTAGAATCCATATTATGTAGTTAAGTGATCACATGAGATCTCAGGAAATTCAAGAAAACATCAGTGAAGAGTAATTGTGACTAGAAATATTCTTAGAAGGAAGTCCATACTTTAGAGCATGAATTTACCAAATGTAAGAATTCCAAAAACAATGGAGATGATCCTTTCTATAAAAATACAGATCAAAGAAAGAAAGTAGCAAAAATAGAATAACAGCCTTTAGGAAAGCCATGCACAATGAATGAGAGAAAGAAAACTAGAAATAAAATGTCGGAGTAACTAAACTCCACAAATCCTTGATATGCACTCAAAACTTAAAAAACCTTGGACTCACTACTTGAGATCTTAGTCATAGCTTCTGATGAGTTCTATCCAAGGTTCCTAGACTTGGTCCCTTGATCATTGTGTAACACTTTTTTAGGCTTCCAATTCATCTCATTTAGCTTGCTACCTTTAATCAATTAAAGTGTATCAGTTTAGTAATAATATTATGAAATTGGAATTTAGGAAATTAGACATGAGCTCAATAAGCATATATACCAGTGTCTACTAATTTATTAAATTCTTTGTTGTGGTCAATATCAATTATAAATATTTGGTTTGTTAACATTGGAAAAATGTGATATATGATTTATGTTAATCATAGAGGAGTATATTTGACGTTGGTTCTTGGAAATATTAATGTTGGGAGTATAGTGAAAGAAAATCGCAAAAAACTGTTATATGGAGGTATCAAATTATTTTATGCAGAAAGTTTTCTTTCGAGATTATCAAATCAAAGAGGTATTTAGAAACAATGTTTGATGAAAAAAAATTCCTTTCATTAGGAACGCTATTAAGCTTTTAAAATAGGGCCTTGGGAAAGTTTTTTGGATGGCTCAAGGGAAGAATGAGGTATACTACGTTATGATGTTAAGGTCATATCTTATGGTCACTTGGTCAAACAATGGGTGATCTTTGTTCCACATGGATTAGCCATCTTTATTCTTTGTTGTAGCCATACTACATAAATGTTTTGCTTTTGAGTGCTCATATGTTTCAAGGCACCACAGAAAAGTGGAGGAAATATGGTTTGAGTTGTAGGTCATTCTTGAATATAGACTATAGCTTAAACTAATAAAATTATATAAATTGAGTCCTCACTAAATTCTATTTTGATTTTCAATTGAATAGTGATTTTTTAGAGAACTTTTTGTTACAGATCATATCATATGTATTTTGCACTGCAGAATATGTCAAAATTTTTCTTTGGATTAGCCTGCAAACTTCGACATATTTTATGTGAACTTAAGAATTTTAATCTATTGAATTCGATTCCTTGATTTTATATAACTTCCTCTTGTTTGATGCACTCAAATAGGCATAGTTTTCCTAAACTTATATTTCATTTTATGGTTTATCTTTTCTTCCAGTAATTGAATTTGGTTAAGTGTATATGTTGTAATTAGTATTTTAAGTAATAATTGTTTTACAAGCTATTTCTTATCGGCAAAATGTTTTGCTAATTGGTACAGTTTTTGCATATGGAGAAACAAGCTAATGTAAGACATATACCATGAGAGGATCTGCCGGCCAATCGAGAATCATAACCCTTCCTGTTCATGAGTTATTCAGAATTATTCAAGAGGTGGTTTACCATTACAGCTATAAATACTTCCAGCCTTTTTAATGAATATTTTTTCATAATTTATTAGCATTATTTTTTTAAATTTTCTAGCGTGTTCCTTATAGAGGATTATGTTTATCTTAATTTTTGGCTTTAATTGCACTTTCCTTTTTGAACTAATAAAATAGTTTAACATACATGTCCTCATTTACTGCATAGAAGTCCCTAACAATTAAAAATGTTTTTCATCTATCTGGCATAGATATACTAGTAATTATTAGCTTAACATTTCATGTCTAAAAGGAATCAAAGTTTATGTAAAAATTAGTTTAATCTTGTACTGTCTGCGTAGCAATTTAGCTTTAATTTTTGTCAATTAGAAAGTGGATAGAGAGTTCCTTGTTTTAGTGTCTTACATGGAGATATACAATGACAAGATCAATGACTTGTTGGCTCCTGGGCATCGAAAGTTGCAAATTAACAAATCACTTGAGGTATATTTCCTGTTTGTTCAATATGGTTCTATGTTGCATCACTAGAACTTTATTTATTTCTATTTGAACTATAAGTTCTACCTTATTTATGAAGAGAGGAATATATGTTGTTGGTTTGAAAGAGGAGATTATTACCTCCATCATGCAAGTTCTTCAACTAATGTAATTTGGTGAATGTAAGGCCAAAACGTCATTTCCTGATTTTACTTATATCATAGTAGCATAGCAACATCAGGGCACAATTTCTTTTGTTTTAAAAATCATTGACACATTGAGGAGACAAACATGAACCTTTAAAGTAGCCGTTCTCATAGAATTTTTCGCATGGCATGTATGTTTATTTTTTATCGTGCTTTCTGTCGACCTTTTCTTTAGTATCTCAACTAATTAAATTTGATTCCAGATTGTTGAAAGCAGGGAGAGAAGTGGAGAAGGTGATTAAATTAATTGTTTTGATGTTGTTCATGTATCTATTCTGGTATGTTGTTTTCGTAGCAAAATAATCATGCTTTTGTTTTGTTTATTTGTCATCTTTTATGCTTCTTTTTGGAATAATTCTTGATGGTCTGCATGATGTTTTCTTTTTCTTTTTTATAGAATTTTGTGGATCTTGTTGGATCAGAATGTGCTGTTGAAATAGTTGTAGAAGGTGTGCACTTGTGAGAAGGCTTATACATAAATTAGTGCTTGATGACCCATGGTACCGTAATTAAGAAACTAAGAGATGGTGTTGAAAGCCAAGAGTATGTTGCATCATTATATTTATATTTTTCAATTATATGGCTCGCGTGTTGTTTCTCATGGAAGATTGTTATCTAGTGATCATGTACCACATCTTGATAGCAAATTAACTCACATTTTGCAACCTTCTCTTGAAGGAAATGCAAATACTACTATGATTTGTAGCATCACCCTCCACAGCTTCCTTATTCAATTTATTAGATTTAAATTTACCTAGGAATTTACTGCATGAATTCCCACATAGCTTGTGCAATTGACCTGACAATAGTTAAAAGATAATGTTATGGGTTGTTAAGGTCATCAAAGATGCCTAACATAGTAGATGTAAATTTAAATTAATTAAGGCCTTATAAGATTTGGCTAAAAGTATTGTCATAGTTAAGCCAAAAACTTGTGTAGCCTTAAAATCATTTTATGCTATTCATATCCAACACTATCTGTTCAAGGGACAAAAATTAGTTGGACATATACAAAGAACTCATGTTGAGTTTATTGAAGTGCTTGATTTGTCTGTAAGGTATTTTCACCTTGAGCCCTCATTAGTAGACTTTTATTCAAAATGGCAATAGTAGAAATGAAAGTGTGGAAATGGCAAGAAGCAAAGGAACAAGGTGAAGGGAGAGGAGGATTTTTTGTAAATAAACTGAATTCTCTAAGAATTAATTTAATTGGTTTTGAATTCATGAACTTCTAATTCTTAGAATTCCCTAAATTTTTCAAGTCTTTACTTTTTAAAATTCTACACTTGTTCTTGTCTATCTGCTCACTATTGCCCCAAACTTGCATCTGTGCACCTATGTCAGTGGGCTGTCCAGTAGACTAGTTACTATTTTTGCATGCAAAACATGTATGTAGTGGTCATTACACGTATGCCCACCCCATACAAGTGCACTTGCCTGATGTAGCGTGCCCTTTTGCAAGTGTTCATGCATCTTCACATTCAAAGCTTGGCTATAGCACTATAATGCTTGCTTTGAAAGCCTGTAGCATATCTTCGGGTATCTTCAGAAATTGCTCTTGTTGGTTCATGTTGTTTTGTTGATTTTCATAGTTTTATCTCTCCATTGATTCTTTTCATCAATTTTGGATTCAATGAGCTTGGATGTGATCTCCTGATCAGTACCTTGAATATTTGGAAATTTGTTGGAGCTTCCAAATCCATTTGATTATCTACTTTTGGATTTTGGTTCATGCTTCATAGTTGTTGGAAATTAACAGTAAATTGCTCTGAATGTATAACTTTATTTGTTCAATGATAAACACTATGAATTGCCATTTCTTTAGTTGCATATTTCCTACATATTTGACAAATAATTTATACAACTTTTCATAATAACAAAAACATTATGGAGGTAGTAGTTTCAAACTTCATAATGATATTTCTCCATTTTAAAATTTTTTTTATGATAATTGTTGTTTCCCAAATATCGATACAACTAAAAATGAGTTTTCTATGTCATAATGGCTTGGAGTACATATGTCCCCCTTGCTTAAGATTGTCAGTGTTTATTCCGCATCTTGCTTAAATCATTGTTATTCTTATATAGTCCCGCTTTGCAATCTATGTCCATTTTTTGACATTATAATTGAACCCCATTCCTTCTGTTTGTGTTGCACCATTTTTTCATGCCCTTTTGTTCTTCTACTCTGTCCTTCCTTTCTTTCTTCTCATCATCCTTATCTTTTGATGTCCCTATCATCTTCACAAAGCCTCCTTAGTGGACAAGCACCCTTTTTTTATACATCACTAGCTATCATTGTTCGATCTAGTAGATCCTTGCCCTCATCAACCATCCTTTGATTAGTTAGGTGCTGCACCATGCATCTTTTCTTTGCCTCTCAAAACCTTATCTCATTGTCTTGTTATTCCTTTATCCTATATATAATGCTCTTTCCCCTGTCACACTTCCTACTAACAACTTCATCTCAGGATGAAGGCTAAAACTCACCTTACTTAATAAACGAATTAGGCACAAGTTGTGCCCACTCTCTCCTCTCACAAGCATGGCACTACAATCCACTTTTTCTGCACTTCATGTTGCAATCACTTCAACTATCTCCCTTCTTATACATAAACCACTCATGATTACCCTAGCCTATTACATGAAACTTTATTCCAAAGCCATCTACACTTGTCTAAAAGTCTTAATTCATTTTCCAAGAAAACCTTTTGTAGCAACATAACTTTAACTATGTTAGAATGGTGGTGTTGACCTCTTCTTAAAGTTGGCATTGGAATATGAGGCAAATGGCTTAGTTCCCTTGTTAGGTATTGTATTACAAAACTAGTTCTTAGCAAGCATGCATCTTGTGGAGGCCATGGCATGGAAAGGTAGAGCAAGCCATCTTGTGTTAGATAACATTGATTATGTTGAGGGATCATCTAACCTCAGTTTGTCATTTGGTGATAGCCATTTATTATAAGATTTGTCCTTTGAAGTTCATTGTAACTCATTCTAACACAGTTAAGCCCATCGTCCCTTAAAAAGAGGTGGTTCCTCTTCCCTTCATTTGCTCAGGAATTATTGAATCTCCTCTCTAGCCCAATGAATAAACCTTCAAAGGTTCATTGTTTGAATGTTAGATGTTGGCATGATAGCTCCTAGATCTGTGAATATAAAGATCAACTTATGTCCTTTGAGTATACAGTTATGGCTTTGCTTGGGATCAAACTTAATGATGTTGAATTCTAGAACATTTTTCATAATTTAAGGCTATTTCATAATAAAGGTTATTATCATAATTGTAATTATTACTTTGTTTGTTGGATCTTGGGCCCTTTACTAGAGGTTTTTTTATTGCTTATGCTTACAATGGCCAGGACTCTAAGGTTGCCCCTTAATTGGAGCTAATGGGAAGGAATCAAATCAGAAATATAATAATTCTTCTGATAAATATTATGGTGGATGATGTTCCTTGCTTGGTCCCCACCACGCTTATTTTGTTCAAAAATTGTTTAAGGAATCCAATCCTTTCTAAGCTTTCTTTTTCTTTGTCCAATGAGGATTGATGATTGTCATCCCAAATTCCTTTGTGTGGTTCTCTTTAAACCCCGTCTCTAATTACTTAACTTGCATCATTTCTTATATGTCTAAATCCAAGTGGAATCTTCTTAAAGTTCAAGAAATTTAAACTTATTATGGAGAACCAAGGGATTTTACCTTGTGAGATGGCCCTTAAAATAACTTATCCAAACTTAAGTGGATCAAATGCTTTTGCAAGTTCTGAAAGGCATCTAAATCCCTTGAAGAAAAGATTGATTTTTTCTTTTCCATGAGAGCATCTTCTCCTTGCATGATTGGTTGCTTTATAAGGAAAGACAATGTCAACATGATATCCCTAGCTTTAAGAAGTTTATCTCTTATGGATTGCTCAACATGCAAAGTTTTTTTAGTTGCTTGTTGAAGTAAACAACTTGAACTTATTTTATGGTTATTAAAATCTTGGAAGGAATCTAATTCTCTTGGAATGACTATTTTTATTGGTGTCTTCATGATTGAATACAAACCTTTGCTGTTGACATCCTCATAGCCTACTTGGGCTCTAATTTATCCTTCGTACTCAATTGTGTTGATGATCTCTGATCAATAGGCTTTTGTAACATTGATCTTCGTGGGATTCTTGAAACTATCAATACTTTTTTGAATTTGAAACAATCTGATTAGTTGGGTTCATTATTGAGTTCTTCTTGGATTGTTTGGATATGATTTGGAGGAATTACATTAAGGTAGTCACTTAGTCCATTGCTACAACAAGGTTTGCACAAACATTTGTGTTATAGATATCATGCTTATTGCAAAGGAAATTATTTCCCAATAAATGTTAGAGATAGACCAATTTCTATTTAGTACTTTGTTTATATGATCATTACTAAAATTTTGTCTAATAGATTGCTCCGCATCATTCCCAACATTATCCAAAAAGTCCAAATAGCTTTTATTAAAGGTAATACCTTCATGATAACATGAAGTTGGTTATAAAACTTGCTTAGAAAGTTAGTACCAAATAACCTAAAATGGTCTTTTATAAATATTGATATATCCAAGGCTTTTGGCTCAATTAACTAGTACAATTTTTTCACTAAAAATGAGAAATTATAAGTTTTTCTCCAAGCATCTTGATTAGATGAAGATGTGCATCTCTAATATATGTTTCTTTTTTTTGGGGTTTTATAGTAAGTCTAGAGAGCTTTGTCAATTGTTGTCTTATTTCTCTCTATCTTTAGTATCATTTTGTATGCCTTCTCATGTGCTATTGATGTACTCTTGATCACACATCTAGGGAGAATAGATTTAGCCCCCTTAGAAGTAGAAACACTTACATCACTTGTTTTGTCTTTTTGTCTTTATTAATGAACACATTTTCATTACAAAAAAGAATTTGTGAATGCCATTATAAGGTACAATATCTCATATCATACTGCACAACCCATGCTTAACATATTTGTTGGACAACGTATCGTACAATCGATTTCTATTAAGTAATCAGGGAATTCATTGTATTGGTTTGGTTTAATCCACGTATTTGTACGATGATAACAAATCTCTGACAACTAATTATATTGGTCCAATTCACCCTTCAGAGATGTATCATCCATAACATATATGTACAACACCATACGTGGATTGTCATAAGTCAATAATAGCATCATACAAGTATAAAGCGTGATAAACATAGCAATGCATTGTCTAATGCAATCCATACTCATATATGTAAAGATGGTTGGATGAGCAATTGGACAAGATGATCTATTGATTCAGTGGTCCAAAGCTTATTGTATTCTTTGATTTTCATTTTGCTTTATTACAATCATTAACATCTTCTTATGTGTCATATAAGTACAATCATCTTGTTGTACTAATATGATAACCTTAAATTATCAAATTGACTTGAGCTTTAAAAATTTCTAAATGCAATGGATTTTTAATTTAACCACTATATTATATTTTCATTTGATCAAACCAATTAAATTTTTATCAATTTCCCTTTTCACACTTAGGCCAAAAAGCTTCCCAACTCAAGCTGCTAGGATTGTACTAGTACAATCTAAATTATTGTCCTATACGATCATTACACTAAAAAATTGCATTTATCTCCAGCAATTTAAACTTCTCAATGAACTCATATGCATCTCTTTCTTGACATTCAAGTTAATTACTACATGTTTTAAGAAAAGAGTGTGGGCCAAGTCTTTTTCTTTCTATGTTATATCTACAAAACATAATTGAAAATCCCGTCCTTTCTTGTAGTCTTCATTTTTCTTTTTTCAATCTTTTTTTTCAAATGTTAACATTGTTTTCTTTCCTTCTTCCTCTTCAACTCTTCCCTTTCTCTCTTTGCCTTTTCACTCTCTCTCTTCTTTCCCAAATTTTTCCAAACATATGCACTAAGTCTTTGGCATGGGAGAAGTTAAGAGGACTAAAATGACTTCTTTTTATTAATTTTTTCTTTGTAAATTCATAGAAAATTCAATTCACCTCTTAAAACTAAAAACTAAATATCGATAGATACCTCAAAATGATACCTTCGCAACTAAATACTCAAATATAAATTAAGACACAGGTTTTTTGGCACTTCTTTTGGATGCTCACAATTAAATATAGGTTTGAATTCTTGAATTGCATTGCTTATATTTGATATTATTTTGAGAGGATATAGGAGTTTAATTAGACTAGTTGTTACTAAAAAAAATACTTGAAAGAGATCCAAACAAGAGCTCACAAGTGTTTGGAATTACGTGGAAATCTCAAAGCCATTCAGAGACTCATATTTGGTGCTCCATAATAGTTTGCATTCTATGTAGTCAATAGTGAAACTAATCCTCTTCCAATGAGAATCGAATAAGAATGTGTTGATGATCTAGAAACCCCATTGAGAATAGTGTAGTAAACATAATTCTCTTGAATTCCTATCATACTATTTATTTGCTTGGTCGACCAAGGGAGAATATCCTATTTAATGTGAATTTGAAAGGAGCAACTCTCTTCTTTATCTCATCTCCTTAAAACACCACTTTTGGTTCCTCTTTATATGAGGATGTAGGTTTGATTATGATCAAAGAAGTGGTCTCTACCTCCTCCAGCACCTCGGTTGAAGAGAAATTTGTAGAAGGAAACCCTCCTTGACTCCTCAATGGAACACCTTCTGAAGGCCAAGAAGCTTAAAAGCATATTACAAAAAAATCAGCCCTAAAAGATGGGGGAAATACTTTTCATAATACCAGCTTTTGTAATCCAGAACACTACTCATTGTTTTGATGTCATTTAAGTTGTACTATCAAAGTCATAAAGTTGTTCTATCAAAGTTGCCAAGGGATTCATTTAATTTAGTCTTTTGTGTGAATAAATTTGTGTTTTCAAAATAGTCAAAAAGCATATGGTTCATCAATATAAAAAGTAGTATTTAATTTTTTTGTTGTTAAATTATCTTTTGCTGTATGAAAATACTTGCAAAATTATATAGATAATAGAGGTTTTTATGACTATTTGTAAAGGTTAGTATAGCAATAGAAAAAGTGTTTACACAAATTTCGTAGAGGGACATAGCTGCTATTATTGTTTAAAGTAGTTGATAAAAAAACAAAAATGTTTGCTATGATGGATTTTGTGGGTCACATAAAACGTGTAAATATTAGATTACTAATTTTTTTTATGAGTAATGTTGACCTAAAGCCCTTTTCTTTTAGGTTTTAGATGAAGAAAATAATGCTTGCCACTATTAACAAACAAATCACTTAGGAACCTAAACAATTTGATGTATATTTTATGAGGTTTTTCATATTTTATCTCGCTTTCTTAATCCCTTGAACAGTTACTATGGTATGCTTTACAATGACCTGTTGCAACCACGATATTTTATCAAATCTGACCAGTTACATAGGGACTTATAGTGTAGTGGTGGGGTTTATTGTACATGGCCTAAATTTACTAATAAGAACATAAATAATTTTGCATCGATGACATCATTTTTCCGTCGGCTTCCCCTCATGATAATGTTATGCTATTTCCAAGAGATCTTTTAGTTGTTTAAATGGAACATTTGTAAATTATTAACCAATTAATGCATGTTATTTATCATATTTTTTTTGTGGTAGGTCCATGTAGATGACACTAAAAGCAGTCTCTTGTTTGCAAGCAGGGCTTTTCATGTAAAAATTGTGCCTTTGTGAATGAGGTGTACTTCATCTACAAGTTATTTGTCCTATAAAAAACTTTCAATTACGTAGACTATATTTGTTTTATTTATTTCTTTTTATTTTCTTTAATTGAGTACTTTTAGATATTTGTATATCATTTTAACTTTTCAAACTATTGTTTCTTTGAGCAAAAAAATTTTTATTGATGCTGCACCCTTGAGGCTGTAAAAAGGGAAATAGAGAAGCTTTGGGCAAAGTTGTTGGTGCTTCTTTTTTAACTCTAAAGACTTCTATTCTCTTTTCTTAGTCAGCCACCAAAAGGGAAATCTTTTTATGCATATAAGTTATAGAGCTCTCACTCTGAACATCTTGAAGAATAAATTGTTAATATGTGCAATAATTTATTATTGGTCTTGTGTATAGCTCTACAGTTAGTTTATCATTTTGACATTTAATTGCTTGAGACAATTCTTCATGATTGCACTCAATTTTTGTGTATAGAATGAGCTTGAGAAGGAGTGAATAGCTTTGGAGTTGAAGGGAAAGAAAGCAAAAGCTTGTTGAGAGATAAGGTTTTTGAAACAAGAAAGGAAGATTAAGAATCTCAGCTCATTGATATTATGTTCTGAGAGGGATTAGAATCGTTTCTCATTTAATGCTTGTATTTTTTTTCCTTTGGTTGATTGGCAATCTAATTCTTTTTTTTTTAATTATTTATGTGATGGTTAGATAGACTTTATGGTGCTAGTTGTTAATTGCATTTTATTTATAAACTTGCTTATGGTTAGCCAGCAAAAACCTTTTGGGCTAGAACAACAGATTTTCCCTAATTGTTAGTTTGTCTTCTGGTGTGCTATCATGGCTAAAGGAAGGCATAGCATATTATATGTATTTAAACACAGATAAAGGTTTTTATTAGATTATTTGTATGGCTTATTGATTGCCTTTCTGAATATTCCTATAATTTATGTTTTACGTTTACTTCTCTAAACCTTATAAATACTTGTATTTTATTATTTATGGTATATGGAACATCTCATGATTAAATTAACTAGTCATCAACATCTTCGAGTCGAAATGGGATGGCATTGTATTGGCTTTAATATGGTAGATTAGGAGTTGTGTTGGAAAGATGTGGTAGTACCCTCTTCACATGTGCAACATGAAATGTTTTGTAGTCATTCATGGTGATGGTCATAACAAGATTTGCCTTTTAAGTGCGAGACTGGCTTTATTATGGATTCCTGACATGACCTAGAAAGAAGTATTTTAAGAAGTCAGGCAAAGAAGTGGCTTGTAGTTCAATTGCTAGAACTATGCTATGTTTACTGTCTTTGTCAAAAATATTTGATTTTATTGCCTCTTAAAAAGGTTGGAAAATTTCTAATGAGTTGTTGTTCATTTGGAATTGACCTTATTTTCCTAACAAGAGGTCTAAGATTCAATGTGAGCATAGCCTTTATTTTTCTTCAAAAAAAATTACCTCAAAATTTTTTATGATTATAAAACTATTGTTTACCATCAAGTTGCAGAATATTTGTTTGTACAAAATTTCAGAAAGTAAAGTAGAAGTAAAATTTTTCCAAAATGAACCTTAATCATATTCTTATTTGCTTTGCTCAGCCACCATCTTAGGATTGCTCGAGTCCATCATTAATAGTTTTGAAGGTTTTTATGGCCCTCATTAGAATTTTTTTTCTTGTATTCCCCCTCATCAATCCCACTCTTTAGTTATGAGAATATTACATAGTTAACATTTTTTTTATCTCAAACAATAGTTAAGGGCCACCTTTTTTTCCTTGAAATTTTTTGCATTCTTTGCATTGTAAGTGTTGGTTACGAATATACATTTCAATTTTGATTAATTTATTTATCTTTTTGTTTAATCTTTTGATCATGGAATATTTTTGTTTGTTGTTTAGAATTTATTTATCTTTGCTTCATATTTTGACATTTTTTGTTTCCACTTATTTATTTTCCATTGTTATATTTTATGTTTAAAAATATATCATTATTGTTATTATTATTATTAATTATGCTTTTTTGGTTATAGGCAAGCAGGCGGGTGACCTGGTGCCCTGGGCCTTTGCAAAAGAAAATGACTGATGAGGTAATACTTGTTGATGCATCCATCACAATTATTTTAGCTTTCATTTATGTTGTCTTATTTATGATTTATTTGTTCTATCTTGCAATATTTCTAATATTATGCAATAAATTCTATTAATTCTTTGACATCCTTTCATTTCCCCTTCTTTGTAAGAAAAAGATATATCTTGCATTTGTCATATAAGAACACGAGAATATAAGAGGGATTTTTTTGGATATTAATTTGTGCTTCCATGTAAAGTATTATATGTTTATTTGAAAAAACTAATCCATTACAGCTAACTTGGTTCTTTATTGTCATGTATTTGATAAGCAAAGTGTGTTCTGAGTTTATCTTAGGTTGCTTTTAATTTTGCATGAGTATGACTAAAAAAGGCACATTAATTTTAGGAGACATTTTATTCAGTATTGCTTAGATAGTATTAACATTTAAATCCAGTGTTATATAGATATTAATGCTACCAAGAATTTATCAATAGTTTCTTATAGTTTAGCTAAATGTTATCTAAATGATCTACTATTGTTGTTATTAATATGAAGTTGTTCATCATCTAGATGTCGCTTATATTTGCAAAATACAATTTAAATTTTAAATAATATTATTTAAAGATGTAATCAAATAAGGCACCTAATATATTTAAATTATATTATAGTATAACACATTATAGTTTAAATAAATGCCCTTTTGGTATTTTATTTTGCCATTAGGTCTTGGCAATATCATCTCAACTTTGCTTCTTACATGTCATGTAGCTTTATTCTTTAGTAATGATCTAGTACCCGTATTAGTTCAAATTTCCACTTTATGAGTTACTAATGTATATGCTTTATGTCAACACTTATATTGATTGGTTTAGTTCTGATTATGCATTTGTTTAGTGAAATCAATATATGACAAGTTGTTATCCATGTCTAATGATTTTGAAGCCAACATCAAGCCTAAGGTCCCCTTTCACCAATTGCTTCTTATTTATAGAGAAAATAAAGATCATTATAGGATACACTCTCGAAAGCTTTCTAGATCATTAAAGCCATGCTTTTATTTCTCTAATTATCCTTCTCAAGTATATGGGCTCTCTTTTTATCTTTTCTCGATAATGTTTCTCTTATTTTGTTGTCAACTTGAGGCCATAGCCTTGGCTGTGTTTATTGAAATTCTTGCATTTGTTTAATGTCCATTTTAGAAATCTTAGAAACAACTAATCATGCTATAGCCATTTGTGATCTTTATTTAATATTTTTAATATTTTAATTGTCAATTAAGATCTAAATAAACTTAAATGGACTTAGCTTGTACTAATAAACTCATGAGAATTTATCCATGTAATTATTAATTAAAATTAATTTAAAATAGACATTTATTGAGTTGGTCTTGGAATTAATTAAAAACCTTAACTCATTTAACACCATTACTTTGTCCCTTGTAACGATTTAGGCCTCCTAAATGATATGCTTTTACTTATATAATGTGTTTTACCTTTGTTTACTTGTGGGATGGATTTTTTCTTTATTCTAAGTTTATTTACAAAAAAATCCATCATCTGTTATCTTTTTGGTTTAATTCTTAAGTCCAGTTTGACCAATTTTCCTTTGCCTTAAGTGTAGTCAAATCTTTGTTAAGTTTTGACTAGCATCAAAGAAATTCTAAAAGACTACTTCAATATCTTTCTACCATTGTATATAAAAATAGTAGAAGGATTGAAGGGCACTAAGAGAATATGTCCTTTCCTTAAAACAAGACTTCTTCAACACTCATTGTTAAGGAATTATTTTTGTTTAAACCCTGCATTTAGAATTGGCTGTTGCAACTCTTATAACAACAAATGGAGTTCTTTTGGGCAATCCTCATAATTATTGTTAATTATCCTTGAGCTGTTCCACTCGATCACCATTTCTCCATTAACAATACCTTGCTTGAAATCCATCTACCAATCAAGCCATTGACTGCCTTCTATATCACAAGTGATTGTTATTCTGTTCAATCAGGTTTTATTTATTCGTCTTGAGGCATTGCTCAAAGTATGACTCTAATTCAACCATTTTATGACCTTGCCTTAATGTCGAGGTATTGACTAGTTTGTTCTCTAGAAAGCTTTTGCTCATTTAAGGTTTACATTTATTGACTAAAAATTTCTTTTATGTGGCTATTGGTCATTATATTCCACCATCTATCTACTAGAGTTTTTCATTGCACTACTGATTCCACTTTTAAATTTGATGATTACTCCTTGTTGTCATTGGCTTCAACTGTCAATCATTAAAAATCAATTTTGAAAAATTGCATCAAAAGAAGTAATGCTGTCGTCCTCAGAATTGTGATGCTAACATACTTATAGTCATTTCTTTGGATACTATTCCATAGTTGATTTTTGCTTTCTTTAGGTTCATAACTACTACAATTTCAATGGTAAGATTTGTTAGTTAACTGCTACATGTGAAACTTTCCCTTTTCCTTTCATGAAGGGTTGGATGTTCAAGAAACTGACTATTTCTTTATAATTTCTTCCTTATTGGAGCAAGGATGTTTATAAGATTTCATGGTCAAGTCAATTTGGAGTTGTGGTTGTTGTCAATTAGAAATTTTCTTCTTTATTAATAAGGAGGAGCATGTGCTCGTTGGATTATTTAGAGATGCAAATTTATTAAAATTCTCTTTTAAAGTGTCCAACTATTTCGAAGGTTTAGAAAAGTAATTCCATTTATTTGTTGAGAATATATAGGCTATCCTTTTAATCTCCTATAAAAAGACAAATTTCTAAAAAATGCTAATTATCACATGACCATTGATGTTTTTTCCTACATTTAAGCATTTTCAATATTGATTGAAGTAAATAAAATTAAATAAACTTTAGTGGAAGCTTATTTTGTAAGGGTATTCCTTTTTAGCCTTTATTTATTTGACTTTTTTTAAAATACACTATTATTGAGTGAACTCTTGGATTATATAGAAGCCCAAATCAATAAGCACCTCAATGCACTGCAATGCAAATGCCTTCAACCACATAGATTTCTATTCTCATTTCTTTCTTTTTCCAATTTCAATTCCAAAGATGAAGAACAGTCAAAAGTTATAATTGACTTAGTGAAGAACTATGTACATCTTTTTAAAGGTCAAAAGCAATATATAGTTTCACCTTATACAACTCAATCATTGTCTCTTGATGCTTAAGAAACAAGCTTTCTTTAAATGACAAATTGTATGTAGGCTTTTGAGATTTGGCCAACTTTTCAAGTTTTTTACTTTTCAAAATTGGCCTTTATGCTCGTAAATGTTTTAAATGTTATAACAAGGTTCTTGACTCTTTTGTTTCCAACTAAATATCATTCAAATATTCCAATATAATTCTTAGATGTTTGTATATTTGTTAAGTAGATCTCAATAGGAAACTGTTGTTTAAGAATAAAAAATTAGACTAGTTTCTTCTAGCTAGTTAAGCAAACTTGTAAACCAAGATGCCAAAAAACATTTTGTTTTAGGTTACAAGTTCTTAATGTAATTTTTCAACCTACCTTTTATCTTTTCAAATTATCTTTTTCTTATGTCTTGTTTGGATTGTCAATTTTTCTATTCATATGAAAAAATTTCAATAGCACATCTTCTAAAAGGTTAAATATTTTCAAAACATCAAAACCTTTTTTCTCTAAGCTTATTCTCAATTACTAAAAGCCAGCCATCTTTCTCTTAAATGTTCTTATTTGTACTCATATTCCAAAGTGTAGTCACTCATTCTTCATAGTATTTATTCTATTTATGATAAATTTAACTATCTTGCATTGTGACTACATAACATTGCAATCTCATAACAATCATATTGGCATACCTTAAATCTTAAATTGGTGTTTTTTCCCACATGACAATTTATTAGTTGTGGCAGTTATTCATCAAACAATAAGTATTTTAAACAAAATCGATGGTATTAGTATAATATCTTTGTTGATGATTTAGGGAAGCATTTTTATTCATAGAGCTATGGATTTGTTAGCTTATGCTTTGTGAAATTGTTTAAAAAAACATGCTCAATTCCCTATCCATGTTGCAAAATATTTTTGAAAGTTAGTGTTAGGGCCAACGTTATCTATTTTTTGGAGTAGAAAGATGGACATATTTTTCTTTTTTCTCATGTCAATAAAAAATGTTATGGAAAAGTCTAATCTTTATAAATAATATATTCAAACTTATTACAAGAACATTTTCTTCCACCACATTTCATCAAACAAAATCAAAATTTCGTTTAAAAGACACGTTTTTGTTCATTTCTTAAATGGCAATAAATGCAACAATCAAATTCAATACTTTTTGACAAGCTTTCTAAAATGATTCCATGCTAGGTTACCTTCTAAGTTAAATGAGGAAAACTGACAGTGTGGAGCCAATTAAAGAGAAGCTAGAATTTTCATTTTGCTTCCATTCAACTATCCCATGCAGTAAATTTTTATGGAGATATGTTACCTTTGGGAAGCTGTTTTTCTGATATTGCCAATGGCACTGATAAGGCCAAGGACTTTTTTCTTCCTAATGAGCATGCTTTACTGAATTATGCTTGCCAAAAGGAAACTCATCAAAATAGAGATAGTCTTAATTCACTATGTTTTCTGCCTTCCCGAGACAAACACCCTCTCTCTCCTTTATCTCTTTCAAATGTCTAGCAGTTTTGCGAATTATGGTTTTTTATTAATTTTTAGGAAGAGGAGCAATCTTTAGCTAAGCTACCCAAATTTGGTGATCTTTCCTTAAATAGTGATAGCAAGGTGTCTGTCTTTCTATTGCCTCCCTTGTAAGCTGTTTCTCATGCCCTATTGTGAACAAATAGCAAGGTGTCTCTTTTTTTGATTATTTTTAAGGATGTGAACATCAAATTTCTCCAATAAAACTATATGGAATTAGAATAAATTCCTATAAACAAAATTATTGCATTTTCAACATGTCATTTGAAAGAATTTGTGTCTCCAAATCATTTCAATCTAACTGAACGAGAAACTGGAGGAATTTTGGTCATCAAACAACTCCAAGAGCAGGTTCTTACAAATAAAAATGTTCCATTGAACATAGTTTTTTTAACTGTTATTGAATTAAAGTATTCTTACTATGCAAATTGAATCTTTAGAAATGGAGAAGACTTCACTGCATGTGAACTTGGACAATGTTGTTACTTCGACAACTTAACAGAATGCTTGCTTTAGGGTGAAGGGTGAAGATGTATGTTTTCTTTGCTAAAATTCTGTTCGATGTAGTAGGTGCATTGCTTATTGAATGTTTTCATTTATTTATGACTTTATGCTTGGCCTTATGTTGGACTCTGGTTCATACCAAGAGTGCTAAGAAAACTGCTTAATTAACTGAAGTGTCTAACATATTAGTGATAGTCCCTTTTCAATCAAATCCCTTTTTACTTTATATGTCTTGCTTGTTTTTAAGGAACCAATTTAGTCTAATATGTTCTAAGAATATAGATCTAGTGACTAAATTAAGAATTCCTTTTTTATAGCTTCAAATCCATTTTAATTCTTTGAAAGTTGAATATTAAAGTTTGTGATAGGTTATTACTACAAATGCAGTGATGTCAGATCGATGTGATTTTGTAATTTGTCTTGTAGTCACTTGTAATCTTCAATAAACTTAACATAAACAACATTGACAATGATACTTTATCTTTTACTTATTACATAAACATTAAAAACTATTATGTGCAAATGCAAATTAATTATAGAAACCATACATATAAATAAGAACAATGACATAAAACCACAAAATATGGTCTTACACTATCAAACAATTGACATTAAATAAATCAACTAGGAGGATGTTCGGCAAAACAAGTTAAGTAATTTGGAGCATCTACAGCACTAGGAAAGAAAAGAAAGCATGACAAAACTTGGTAAAGGCATCAGACATCTTCAGATTACTCTGATGGTTACAATGGAGAAGCGAAGTAGTAGTTGGCAACATCAAGCAAAAAACAGAAAAATGGCTTATGCGTAGAACTTGCTTAGCATCCAATTTTTTTCTTAAATCCCTCTATATATGCCTGGATCTACCTCTCCTTATCATTTCCTTCATTTTTAATCCTCAACCACATATCTCTGTTTTTAAATAAAATTGCAATTTCTCTTTCAGCTTTAAAAATATTGCACTGCCAAATTGCAGTACAATGAACCACAAGTTTATATTTAGATGGTGTTGGTTGCTACACAAATTTATTTTTTTTATTTTAATTGCATTTCAACAGACTATGCATTGAATAATGATGATACTTTAGCTAAACTTTTATTTCATTTGGATTGTTTACTTTGCTTAAGAGGTTATTTTCTTATAAGCGAGTAACATTTGGTGAGGTTAATTACGGCATTTCATTCCATTTTTTACAATTAAAAATTTTAAATAAAATATTCCTAGCTGTATGATGTGTAAAATAATTAAACTCAAGTAATGTTTTTTGAATTTTGTTCAATGTGCAATTATTATCATACAACATTGTGCTAGCATTATAAATTCTAGTGGCTTTCAGGCAAAACAACTTGTTTAGAAGATCTTGTTTGTTGACACAAAATAATGTAGCAAGTTTACCCATTGAAAGGGTAAATTCTCCTTGGAGATGAGATTTTTATGATCATAAATATTGTCTTTTCATGTGAATTAATTAGCATCAAGTTCGAATCTAATTTTATTGAAAGGTTTGTGATTGAAATTGCAACTCCAACTTTATTTGCTACAACTTTTATTGGAGGTAAGATCTTTTAATCAACTAATCTATTTACTCTAACTTGTTTAAGTTGTGAAATTGTGAGAAAATGTTGTGAAAGTACCTTATCAAGTATAGGTGCCTTAGGCTTCTTGTAAAAGGTTGAAAAAAGGCCATGTTTGAGGGAGTTCATATCGAAAAGGTTTGTATAAATGCAAACTATTTAGTTTTTAGGAGTGTCATCATTATGATCACTTGTTTTGACATCAATTTTAGCAATGTTGATCATGCATATGAAAAAGATGTTGAAATGGTTTTTTAATAACCAGCATAATGGAAAAGTGAAAATTAGTTAAAGTAAACGGTCGTATTTCAAGTCTGCCGGTTATACAGGAGTAAGATATTGCACACTTATCCTGTAGAAAGCAATAAAACAATCATATAATATAGTAGCTGATGGGAGCGATGGAGCGACGGAGCGAAGATAATAGCTGACGGGAGCGACGGGAAGGAGCGGAAGGGAGCGACGGAGTGTTGCTGGCCATCGGCAGTGAAAAGAAGTGACAGTGTTCTGCAACGGACGTCAGTTTGGATTCTCTCGTCTGGCGTGTATGGGTGGGGTGCCATGCCCGGTGACTGGCGTGGTGGGCCATCATCGCTGTTCCGGCAAGTCGGGGCTGTTGACGGTGCACAAAGGCGGAGGTGCGACGGCAGTTAGTGCACAACAGTCAAAGACCATCGACCAACAGTCGCACAAGCGTTGACCACGTGTCAGCCGCGACAGATGTGCTTTTCCTAATGGTGGGTCTAGGAATTTGAATTTGAAATAAACTGGGTTTGCGCAGGGGTGCTCGAACCGGATTAGTTGCCCCTCTATCCCGCAGAACACCACACCACATCATCCTCGAGCTCAGACCGCGTCACCTGCAGCCCTAGCAAAACGAGAAATGGCGGGGACCAAGACTAGGAGGAGCAGCAGAAGAACTCGGACCTCTGAGAGCATCGCTCCCATGCGGGAGGGGACCTCCTCAACGTCTGAGGGAGGCATGCTGGCTGTTGGAGGACTGCTTCATAATCTCCAAGGCTCTGACGTCGAGAGGGATATGTTCTTGGCCAAAATAGATGTGCAGGAGGGGGGAGATTCTTTGGGGCCATCGGGAGAGTGTTCTCCCTTTAGGATTGCGTCTGGCCCTCAGGATCAGAGAATCGCTGCTATGGAAGTTCTGGAGGGTGGCTCTGCGAGCAAGATTTTGCAGGTGCCACTAGAGTTAAGTATAAGGGGGAGGTGGCTGTTAGGTACTAGCCTAGTGCCGAGAACCCTGAGAAAATGGTGGCAGATAATCGTGCAACTGCAACAAACAAGGTGAGCTTCAAGGATGCCTTAACCACAAATAAAATTGTTAGTTACAGCAACATGGTGACCTCGCTTGTGCGGCTGGCGAACATCGACGTCAAAGAGCACGCGGTTGAAATTCCTGACTATGTGGAAGGATGTGACATTCTGATGTCTTCGCATGCGTGCCAAAAGTGCATCGAATTCCATAAATTCGATCTAGTTGGCTGTATCTACGGGAATACTCTCCCCTTTCCCGTCATTACGCGGGTTCTGCTTAAGAGATGAGGCCACTACAAGAACTTCAAGGTCTTTGATCTATCCGCTAGCTGCTTCTACTTGCACTTTGAATCCATTAATGATCGGAACGACGTCTAGCTTGGCGGTCCATGGCAAATCATCGACAAAGAATGCCCCGGTCTGGGTAAGGTTACCGGGTCTTCCGCTTATATACTAGGACGTAGACAACGTTCTACACATCGCCAAGGCCATTGGTGAACCCTTCCTTCTGGATGGCTGGACTGCCAATTTGGAGCGTTCTTCCTATCCGCGAGACTGCGTTTGCATGGATCTTTCGAATCCACTTAAGCCGGGTATATGGCTTAATCGAGAATTCGGGAGGGCCTATCAGAGTTTTGAGTACGAGGGGCTGCCATGGATTTTCTTTGTCTACGGCCATGTTTGACATCTAGAGAGCCACTACATGCATGAGGGGGTGGGGCTTGCCTACCCTGGTGTTCCCCCGACCAAGGTCGAGGGGCAGGAGAAGCGTATGAGGAAGATGGAGAAGGCCCTTGGCAGAGATAATCTTGAGGAGCCGGAGGATTCCTACGAGACTCATAAGCTGGATAAACAGGAAAAAGTCACACATGGAGGGGAGCACGGGTTGGGGCCTTGGATGATTGTGCAGCACAGGAAAGTTAGAAGCAAAGACCTTACTAGAATAGCTAAATTGCCTCCCAGAAAAGACGCCAGCCAAAGACCTCGTGGCCGCAATGGGGCCATCCCGTCTCGAGGAACTAGAAGCCTGTCCAGGGGTCGTGGTAGAAGCAGAGAAAGTTGGGCTCCGCAGTCAGGGGATAGTAAGGCTCGAATGCAGATTTGCCCAAAGAGCAACCCATCAAGAGCGATGAACTCGGGCCATATGGCCCGTGTAGATGGGAGCATTGTGAATTCACCTTTGTAGCGGGTGGAGCTTACGGGAGATAATGTCTCCAACCTTGATGGGGTCGAAATTTAATATGGGAGCCTCGACAGGCTGCGCTTCGTCCGGCACAGCGGCCTTCAAGCTGGTTGATGGCGGAGCTGGACCTCTGTTAATGTGCGGGTGCATGGAAGGAATTAACTACTGCTAACACAAAAATGCAAATTATTATATGGAATATTAGAGGAGCTAAGAAAGGTAAATCTAGGAGCTATTTGCAACGTCATGTTCACAAGGGGAATGTGGATGTTGTGGTGCTTATGGAAACGAATGTGCAGAAATTCTCCCGACGTGACGCGAATTGGATTTTAGGGAAGGACTGGGAGTTTGCGGCCCAACCCTCGTTGGGAATGTCTGCTGGCATCATCCTGCTGTGGAAGCAAGGGATTCTTCTTTCGAATCATGGCTGCCTCAGCTCATATGTTGGCATGCTCAATCCTCCCTTGGCAGGATTGTAATCTTAACTGCTTCTTTGTGTATGGACCAAGAGATCACCATAAACAGCAGGAGATTTGGGACGCCATTCGAACCTCTCATTGCGGTAATTGGCCCCTCATGGTTGCAGGGGACCTCAATTTGGTCATGGCCCAGGAGGAGAAACGTGCGGGATGCCAATTTATTTACGGTAGAGATCAACATAACTTCGCTGAATTCATGCAGGATCTTCAGCATGCTAACCTGGGTTTCTCCGATAATCGATTCACATGGCGTAACGGGAAGAAAGGAGGTGCACGTATCCTAGAGCAGCTTGGCCATCTTCTTTTGAATCCTGTTGGGCTGATTGCATTCCCTGAGAGCTCTATACATCATCTTTGCCGTCTCGGCTCAGACCATTGCCTACTGCTGCTAAATTTGGGTTTCAGCAACCCGTGGCCGACATCCAGTAAGTTACTATTCGAGAGTGTATGGCTCCATTACCTGCAGTCTTTTCATGTGGTGCATCAGGCTTGGCACCGGCGGGTGAAGGGAAACCCTATGGAGATTGTCTCGACGAAGTTTAAGCGCTCCTTGATCGCTCTGTGCAGAGGGAGTCAGGAGGAGGTAGGGAGCCTGGTTAACCAAAATAACGAGCTGGTGCGTGACATTGATGTGCTGCAGGCCAGAGAGTCAAGGGAGGGACTTTCTGAGGAGGACCAAGTGTGACTTGGGGATTTGGTTATCGCCTTCCACCGTGGTTGTGCACATGAGGAGCAGTGGTGGTTGTAGCATGTCAAAGTTCATTGGATGCAAGTTGGGGATGGCAACACGAGATTTTTTCACATGGCTACGTCTCGGGCTCAGATGAATAGCATAATAACGCTCCGGGGCGATGATGACAGGGTGGCGAACTCCCCAGACAGCATTGGGCGGGTTTTAATGGACTACTTTGAATGCAAATGGAGGAGTGGAGATCCAAGGAACTTGCCGCAAATTACCTCGCTTCCTGGTGGTGTGGACGCGGAGGTGGCTTCCATTCTTGCTGCAGGGTTACTGATTATGAAGTTAACGTGGCACTGCAGGGAATTAAGACGAACAGGGCCCCAGGGAGCAACGAGATTATGGCAGAATTCTTGCATGCCTATTTGGCCAACGCGAGCGATGATGTTATCAAAGCAGTGCTTGCGTTCTTCGAGGAGTGCAAGCTTCTGGATGGCTAGAAGGATACACTCATCATTCTAATTCCAAAAAAGCAGAGGGCGTGCAGGCCAGAGCACTACCGACGACTCAGCCTCGGCAACACCGTCTATAAGGTGGTGGTGCGGGTCCTCGTCGGCAGTCTGAAGCCATTAATGCTGGGCCTTATCTCCCCTTAGCAAGTTGCATTCATCCCCGAGTTTTGCATCTCCGACAACATTAACATTGTGCAGGAGATTGTCGCAAAGATTCGCACATGCACTGTCGCTTCGGGCCTCATGGCCGTGAAGCTTGACATGGAGAAAGCTTATGACCGCGTTCGCTGGGAGTTCCTTCTTGAGATGATATGGTGAATGAAAGGCCAAAATGTCATTTCCTCATTTCATTTATATCATAATAGCATTTTAACATAGCACAATTTCTTTTTTTGCAGTTCATCGACACGTTGGGGAGACAAACATGAAGCTTATAATAGTAGCTCCAATAGAATTTTTTGCATGGCATGTATATTTGATTGTTATTGTGCTTTCTGTTGAACTTTTTTAAAGTATCTCAACTAATTAAATTTAATTCTAGTTTGTTGAAAGTAGGGAGAGAAGTGGAGAAGGTTATTTAATTAATTTTTTTGATATTGTTCATGTATCTGTTCTAGTATGTTTTTTTGGCGATAAATAGTCATGCCTTTGTTTTACATGTTCAACATCTCTTTGTGGTTCTTTTTGGAGTAATTCTTGATGTCCTACGTAATGTTTTCTTTTTCCTTTTGATAGAATTTGGTGGATCTTGCTGGATCAGAGTGTGTTGTTAAACTTGGTGCAGAAAGTGTGCGCTTGAGAGATGGCTCACATATAAATAAGTGCTCGATGTCCCTTGGTAGTGCAATTTAAAAAACTAAGCGATGGCATTAAAGGCCAAGGGCATGTTGCATCATTGTATTTTTCATTGTCAATTAAATGGCTCACATGTTGTTTCTCATGGAAGATTATGGTCTAGTGGCCATGTACCATATCGGGACAGCAAGTTAGCTCGAATTTTACGGCCTTCTCTTAGTGGAAATATAAACACTGCTATGATTTGTAACATCACCCTGTCATAGGTTCCTTGTTTAATCTATTAGATTTAAATTTATCGAGGAATTTACTGCATGAATTCCCATACAGCACATGCAATTGGCATGACAATAGTTAAAATATAAGGTTTTGGGCTATTAAAGTTATCAAAGATGCCTAACACATTGATGTAAATTAAAATTAATTAGAACCTTATAAGCCTTGGCTAAAAGTATTGTCATGGTTAAGCAATTGACTTTTGTAGCCTTATGTCATTTTATGCTATCCAAATCTAGTTCTATATGTTCAAGGGACAAAAATCAGTTGCATATGTATAATGAACACATGTTCAATTTAATGAAGTAATCAATTTGTCTAAGAGATATTTTCATCTTATGCCCTCAGTTGACTTTTTTTTTCGAATAGCAACAGTGGAAGTGATAGTGTGAAAATAGCAAAAAGCAAAGGAACAAGGTCAAAGGAGACATGGATTTTTTTATTAAAAGATTGAATTATCTAAGAATCAATTCAAGTGGTTTTGAATTAATGAACTCTTGATTGTTAGAATTCCCCAAAGTTTTCAAATTTTTACTTTTTGAAAGTTTTGATTTATTTCATACATCCTCATCATCCCTTTTTATAGAGGTTTGGATATAATATTTAATTATAAAATGAAAAAGATGTGATTTTGATCAAAAATTTAAAATTCTGCACATATTCTAGTCTATCTACTCATGTGTGCCCCACACCCTGCATCTGTATGCCTATGTTAGTTGGCAGTCCAGGACAGTGGTTACCATGATTGCGTTCAAAACATGTATGCAGTTTGTCGTTACATGTGTGTCCACCCCATGCAAGCGGACCTGCTTAGTGTGTTGTGCACTTTTGCTTGTGCTCATGCACCTTCACATGCGGTGCTCGGCCAGTGCAGTACAATGTGTGCTTTGATAACTTGCAGTGTGTCTTCAGGTATGACCCAGAAAGTGGTTTTGTTGCTTCGCATTGTTCCATTGATTTTCATCATTTTATCTCTCCCTTGATTTTGTCATCAATTTCAAATTCAATAAGCCTGAAAGCGATCTCTTAATTAGTACTTCAACACCTAAAAATTAGTTAGAGCTTCCAAATCCTTTTGATTTTTTACTTTTGGATTTTGTTCATGCTTCATAGTTTTTGGAAATTGATAGTAAATTACTCTAAAGCTATAACTTTATTTGTTCAATGATAAGCACTTTATGAAGTGCCATTTCTTTAGTTGCATATTTCCTACATTTTTGAAAAATAATTTATACTACTTTTCATAATAACAAAAACATAATTGAAGTACTAGTTACGAACATCATAATGGTCTTTCTCCACTTTAAAATTTTTTTAAGTTAATTGTTGTCTTGCAAATATTGATACAACTAAAAATGCGTTTTCTCTATCGTAGTGGCTTCGAGTACATACCTCCCCCTTGCTTAAGATTGCAACTATTCGTACCTCATCTTGCATAAGTCATTCTTATTCTTATATGGTCTTACTTCACAATTTATGTCAATTTGTTGTCGTTATACTTGCACGCCATTCCATCCTTTTGTGTTACACCATTTTTTCACACCTTTTTGTTCTTTCACTCTATGCTTTCTTTTTTTTCGCTTCATCTTTATCTTTTGATGTCTCCATCAGCTTCACAATGCCTCCTTGGTGGGCAAGCTTCCTTTTTTATTCATCACTAGCTACCATTGTTCGATCTAGCTGATCCTTGCCCTAGTCAACCATCCTTTGATTTTTTAAGTACTATACCACGAATCATTTTTTTGACTCTCGAAACCTTATCTCATTGTTTTTGTTATTCCTTTGTCCTCAAAGCATACGATTATAGCTTTACTTGGCATCAAACTTGATGATGTTTAATTCTGCAGCATTTTTCATAATTTAAGGCTACTTCATAATAAATGTTATTATCATAGTTTTAATTATTACTTAGGTGGTTAAATCTTTGTCCCTTGCTTGAGGTATCTTTTATTACTTATGGTTACAATGTCCTGGACTTTAACATAACCTCTTGGTATGAATTTAGAGGCTTTACCCCCTTTAATTGGAGCTAATGGGAAGGAAGCAAATGAGAAATATAGTAATTCATGTTATAAATATTATAGGGGATGATGTTCCTTTCTTGAGCCCCACCTTTATTTTGTTCAACAATTGTTCAAGGAACCCAATCCAATCTAAGCTTTCTTGGGCTCTGTCTAATAAGGATTGATGATGGTGTTCCCAAATTCTTTTGTGTGGTTCTCCTTAAACCCCTTCTCAAATTACTTAACTTGCATCATTTCTTATGTCTAAATCTAAGGGGAATCTTCTTAAATCTCAAGAATTTTTGAACTAACTATTGAAATTTAAACATATTATGGAGTACCAAGGGATTTTACCTTATTAGATGGCCCTCAACATTACTTATCAAAGCTCAAGTGGATCAAAATTTTTTGTAAGTTCTGAAAGAGGTCTAGATCCCTTGAAGGAAAGATTGATTTTTTACTTTTCCACAAGAACATCTTCTCCCAGCTTGATTGGTTGCTGTATAAGGAAAGACAATGTCAACTTGATATCCTTAGCTTTAAGCTAATTCTCTTGGAATGACTATTTTTTTTGGTGTCTTGATGATTGAATAGAACCCTTTGTTGTTGAAATCCTCATAGACTATGTTGGGCTCTAATTTACCCTTCGAGCTCAATTAGGTTGATGATCTCCGGTGAATAGGCTTTTGAAACTTTGATCATCGTGGAATTCTTGAAACTATCAATCTTTTTTGGAATTTGAAGCAATCTGATTAGTTGTGTTCATTGTTGAGTTCTTCCTGGATTGTTTGGATATCATTTAAAGGAATTTCATTATGGTTGTTACTTAGTCCTTTGTTACAACAAGGTTTGCACCAACATTTGTGCTATAGATATCATGCTTATTGCAAAGGCAATTATTGCCCAATAAATCTTAGAGGATAGACAAATCTCTATTTAGTATTACATTTATAAGATCATTACCAAAATTTTGTCTAATAGATTCCTCCCCATCTTTTATCAAAAGTAATACCTTCATGATAACATGAAGTTGGTTATAAAACTTGCTTAGAAAGTTAGTGCCAAATAACCTAAAATGGTCTTTTTATAAATATTGTTATATCCAACTCTTTTGGCTCAAATTAACTAGAACAACTTTTGTCTCTAAAGACTAGAAACTATAAGTTTTTCTCCTAGCTTCTTACTTAGATGAAGATGTGCATCCTTAATATATGTTTCTTTTTTTTTTTGGATATTTAGTAACTTTAGAGGGCTTTGTCATTGTTGTCTTATTTCTCTCTTTATCTTTAGTATCATTGTGTATGCCAATTCATGTGCTGTTGATGTACTCTTGATGACACATTTAGGGAGAATAGATTTAGCCCTCTTAGAGGTGGAAATAGTTAAGTCAGTTGTCCTGTCTTTATGTCTTTATTGATGAACACATTTTAGTTGGGAAAAACGATTTGTGAATGCACAAGGCCAAAAATGGAAAATGCAGAATTGATGCAATTTTGGTGCAAGTCATATGAGAATGTTCAAAAACTAATAGTGTTACTAAGGTAAGGATCCTCATGGAGGCATGCTACTAGCTTCATAATTCATTAAAAACTTCATTGAGATTGTTTACCATTGCATGTACTAACAAAAGTGAAGTTGAAGTTTAAGAGAAAAAATCATACTCTTCCCCCTGTTAAAGAATAATTATAGGCACACGTTTGATTTTTCCTAGTTTATGACTTTCTTTTAAAATTGCATTAGATGTGTCAAGCCATGTAATTAGCATCATGTTGATGGTTTGGGGACATCTTCTAGCATATGATTTCATGCTACTACAAGAAGTTCAAGGAAACTCATGGTCATACAACAAGGAGATTTTAGCAATACATCAAGCAATGAAACACTGGTTTCCACCATTATTGGGAATGAAACATCACACACTTTGATAGGAAAACAATCCAATACTTGTAGAACCTTGCAAGTTCCAAAACGTATGACACATTAAGGACATGAATTATCCGTAACAATTCACCATTGTCATCACATATAAGAAAGGGGCTCGAAATAAGTTGGTTGGATTTCATTTGAAACATGTAGTAAGCAACTTTTGTTTAAGTTTTGTGAAGTGGGTCCAACTGACAATGCACATGGAGTATGTGTTGAGAGATAATCAAGATATTAACTTTAATGGGGATTGATCAAATGTGAAAAAATGATAACTATCTAATTTTCACTTAGGTGAAGCCTTCTCTATTAAGGGATAAAACTTGCATGCATTAAAAAGGGAATTAGCTGAGATTGGTTCAAAAAACTCATATTTCAATGGTAGTTGGTCGCTTTTGAATGAAAGAAAAATGCTATCTGGATCCAACAAATTGAACTTGTATTGTTCTTGTAAGAAATCGAAATTTGAGAAATTTGTGCAATGATACGTTGCTTATAATATCATAAATATGACCATCTGACAACTCTTATGAGGGTACCATTCATGATATTTTAAAATATAAGATGAAAGTCTCTTCTTTGTCTAGTTTTGTTTGAACATGTTAGGTCATGTTTCTACTAGTTAAAGGCAATTCAATATGTAATTTGGGATTTAGTCCTTATAGCCCATTCAATGCAAAGTTCGAAATAGACACAATTAAAAGTATCGAGGGATTGGTGCAACATAGTGCACAATAGTTTCAATAAGATTTGAAGGATACACTTAAAAGTTGATGGAAAAGTTGTAAAAGAATAACAAGAAAAGGTATAATAGGCATTGAGTGGAATGCGGTTTCAACATTAGGGGAATTGTATGGCTTCATATCAATTAGAACATTTAAAGGCGAGGGAAGAAACATCAAAGGCAATATGGAATGACCCGTTTTGTCTTTTAGTGGGTTAAAGACAATGTTTGCTTCTGTATTCTTTCTCCATATATGGAGATCGATTTAGAAGTTTTTTTGGGAGATCAAATAGTTGTGGTGAAACCTTCCAACATCGCATTTGAATGCAATCTAGTGGTACAACCTCTTAACAATGTGTTGGAGTGCTGTGCAATCCCATCTTAGAAATTTCATTTCATGACCGTAACTTGTTATCGCCACTAATGAATTACGAAAGGAGGTGACTAGTCGAAGAACTCGAAGGATGTCACAGATGTGTCCTAGAAAGATGTTCTAGTGAGGGATAAAGAAGCTTAATGAAGCAACTAAGCCAATAGTATTTGGAGTGAACAATCATATTTTCTCATTTATTCATTACTGAGAATACAATATAATTTGTTGCGGATTATTATTTCTAGTCCTAATTTGAAAAGAAAGGATTCTAAATAATAATATCAAAAAATATAATTTGGTAGTATCGTATTTAAAATTTTCTCTACATTCATAAATTTTTACTGTGAAATTTAATAAAGAGTTATAGCTTTTATTATAACTAAAAATACTAATTAATTTTAGAATAATGTAGAAGTCTATACACCTTATGGGGTAAAACCTGTTTTGGTTAGTATGCAATAAGCCAAGGAATAATAATATCTCAACATGATACGTTATGCTGTGATATTATGGTATCAAAGTTACACCTCCTATAATACTATGTAGTTCGAGGAAAAACCAAGCTAAAGTTAGTGGGCCTATAACATCCATGATAGAAAAAGGTGAGTGGTCATTAGATGATATTTTAAATAGAGAATTATTAGAAAAGTAGCTACACCTAGTGTATTTCTAGGTTGATAAGTATGAATATTCTTACATTTAAAGATAGAAAATGCATCAAAACTATATATATAGAAACATAGTTTTATAATGTAAATATGTCTTTTAAATGAAATTTTTTTTTGACTAATATAAGAGAACCAAAATGGGACACTACCTCTATAAAATATGATTGTCTCCTAATATTATGCTGCTGGAATGATACTTTTTATAATACAATGTTGTACGAATTGAACCAAGCCAAACTTGGTGGGCATGTAACACCAAGGGTTAAAGATGATAATGATTGATTATTGAGTGTTGTCTAAAAGGTGGAATTTGGGAGCAAAAGATGATTCTTAGCTTCTTTTAGGTGCAACAAGACAATAGTTCTTATTCTTACATAAAAAATGAAGAGAAAAACTCTAAATTACATATATATTACCAAGGTTTTAAGATATTGAGATACTTTTTAGGATAAAATATTATTTTATTGATATAAAACTATGAAAGTGAAATGATATCTTAAAGTAGTAAGGTTAAGTTATAACAACAAAATATTTCAACATGACAAATTCTTGGGTCTTAGTTGGGTTACAATTTTAATTCATATTTATTGTTGTCGACCTACAAGCGATATTCATGGAGCCAGTTGTCATTATGGTTATGCTTGTACATTAGTCCATGTTAACAATGCCACGAGTGTGCACCAGTTAACTTTCTAAGTGATGTTCAAGGGGTTATTGAAGTCAAAAAGCTTATGAAAAGTATTGAAAGGAATTAGTCCTAGCCAACTAGCTAATGAGAACTTTGTCTTTCCTTGCAACTCCCTTTCTCTAGGAAAGTGTGGCATTGCCCTTCCTTTACTAGAAAGGGAATTTTACGTATAAAATATCACCAACAATTGAAGCGTATGAACAAGTTGTTCTTCCCTTCAATTACAAAATTCTTTACTAGAAAGGGAATTTTGTTCTTCCCTTCAATTACTGATACAAATCTAGTATGAACAAGTTGGGGTATAGATGGATTATATACCACACTTAGAAGTCATTTTAAATTAAGCAAAGGGTGATCGCAAAATTTTCATGATGCAAATAGTTGTCCAAGATATCATATCAAGTTATGATAGGAATCTTATGCATATCATTTTATGTATAAGGCTTGACCCTAAATATATAGTGGGTTTGTTACCCATATCGAAAGAACTGGCAAAGGAATGAATAGGTTATGTATATGAAGGAATGTCATAGTACTCTATGGTTACATAAATTGTAGCCTAAAATGTGACAATGATATTTAAAAGAGTACCATAGGATACATGTAATAGTTGTATAGTAGTTCTTAGCCAAATGCCTCAACTTCAGAATATGTGGCTCTCTCGATAACAAAATTCAAAACCTCATCTTCTCAAAGGCATGTAAAGAGACTGTATAATTTAAAAAATATTCTAAGAGAAAAGGAAAAGTATGATTTTTATTATATTTAATGATTGTGGAAATGCAATTTTTCTTATAAAGAACCTTTGCTCATACAGCTAAAGTTTCTTGACATCAGGCTATTCATTGATGGGGTATTATCAAACTTTTAGTATAGATATTTAAATAGACATGCCAACAAAGTTAGCAATATTAACAAGCTGATAATATGCATCACTCCATTGAGTTTTCAAGAAAAATGATGAGAAGGAAAGATGCGCAAAAAGAGTTTAAAATTTGAAGAGATTACCTGTGTAGATGTCCAAGAATCCATAATCCCACTAAAAGATTATTAAGATGTTGAGTCTAATTAAGCCCACTGTAGATGCATATGATGTTGAGCATATCATATGCATTAAGTTCTATATGAACCTGCTATATTTTAAAATCACAAGTCAAAACATCGTGAACTGTACAAATCTAGTGGAAAATTGATGCTTGAGAGTTGAATTATATTTTACTCATAATTCGACAATAAGCACTGAAAGGTAATTGATGTAAACATGTAGATCAAGCATCTTTTGTCCTTATTTTTTATATACAAGTGAATGGTGGCACGTCAGTCAGAGCCTTATAAAGGGTCAAATATGCTGTTAGAATTTTGGTGAAATCAAATGGAATATTTTAAGTGACTTGCAATCTATATTCTACATTACAAACTACCAAGACTTTGAGGATGTGAGTCACATGTTAGGAGGGAATGCTTAGAGCAAAAGTGATAAAAGTGATGTTTGCTTTTAAAACTATCTTTTTGCGTTCTAATGAAGATGTTTGTAAGTATGAAAATGAGTTTTCTTTTAATTTGGGATTTTCACTTCAAATTGTCTTTTATACTATTCATGAATGTTTTTCATTATTGTAATTTGTAATGTTGGCTGTTATCACTTCAATAGGGTGAAACAAATTTTAGATCAGTGAATTATTGATTTGAGGAGTTAGCTGTTATTTATAAAGATTTGTCAAGAGTTTTGCAGAAGTGTTGCTTTGAACAAGTTTCTTTTTTTAGGTGACCCAGGTACTGCTTTGAACATGCTCATTAATTCCTTCTTTACTCTCTCTCTCTCTCTATCCTGTTTGCCCATCTCTCTCCTCTTCTTTATCACTTTAAAAAATTCCTTCCTCTTTCTCAATTTATTTTTCAATGCAGTTGTTTAGTTAGTCTTTTTGAAAAAAGCTAATTGCAAATGTCGATTAAAACCCTTGCCTCCATTCAAATGTAACCAAACAAAAAGGCATATTCAACAATAATTAAATAGATGGTTGTTAGTTCATGTCAATCTTAAATGCAACTTATTTCTCGTTCTTCATTTCCGAGAAATTGTTGAGGTTATATTGCCCCAAACCATGGAAAAAATGGGTGCTATGTTTCAAAACCAAAAGTAATGTTTTCAGTTTCTAATTTAACATTGCATCTGAAATGAAAGATCCCTCTTCTTTTGATACTATTTTAGATTTAATACATTTTGAATCATGTATCCTTTAATTGTGCTTTTATAATTTTTAAATGAGATTTCCTCGATTTTTTTCATATTTCACTTGCAATGAATAACTGATTCCTCAAGTGTTATTTGTGTGGATGCACACTCTTGTAGGATGCTTCAGCAAGCAATAAAGAGATCAACGACTTTTAGGCAAAGCTTAGCTCAACGTAGGCGTAACTAGATTGCTACCGTGGGAGGTTGAAAGAGACTATAGATGATATGAAGCCATTGGAAAAAAAAATATAGGGAAGCTTCCACAATGTTAAAAATCCAACTTCACGCTTATGTGTAGTATATTCTTGACTTACCCAAAAACTTGTAGAGAATGAATGAGCCCTTCTTTCAAATAGGTACTTTTTTTAGGCTTGCTTCTCTGCTCACCATTAGCTCCACAAATGTGTTTAACCTAGTCTAAATTTAACAACATTTGAAACAATTTTTATTAGCAGGTCATTAAAAATTATACATAAAATATATTATGGAAAAGAAAATTATTTTTGTAAGATTTTTATTTACAAATAATTATTTAAAAAATTTGAAGATTTTTTTCATTAATCTATCATGTAAATTGTATTAATTTATTTATTACGGCAAATTTATTATTACAAAAATGGAATAAAATGGTTAATGTCAAAAATGACATTTCACACTATGTTGTTAGGTGGGTGCCATGTGGCACCCGTCAATTTGTTTTAAACTTTAGGTTGTATTCAGAAAATAAAATTATTTTGTTTTTAAAAGTCTTTTACCAAACACAAAAACATTGATATTTTAAAAATAATTTTCACAAAATTTCATTTTCTCTCATATTAAACTCATTTTCATAACTTTTTTGTTAAACCCTCTCTCTAAATTTATATGACATAAGCTAATATAGTACTAAAATGAAATAAGAATTCATTTTTCAAGATGATGCCTATTTAAATTCATATATTTTAAGGAATGTCATATATTATTATAATTTTTTATTAATATTTTTTACATTAAAATATTTACCATTATCAATTAATAGAGATTATTAAATTCATTAGTCCAAATGATGATATGTTATTTTGTTAATAATAGATAATTTAAATTGCTTATTTTAATAATCTAATTGCCTACTTAGTGAATGATTTTTAGGTTGAAAATTGATCGATGAAAATGATCATTTTCATTTAATGAAGTCAAACTAAGCTTTGGCATAAGTTTTTTCTCTGCCTAACAAAGTTCTACTATTGCAGAAAAACCAAGTTGAATTCAAATAAAAATAACTCTTGAATACATACTATACATCAACTAATTGTTGCTTCCTGCTTTGCTAGCTGTGACCAACTTCTCACAACTCTACTACTTTCTCTTTTCATTCCCCCCTCAAATTTTAGCTGCACCAAAGCTTTCCAATATCCATCTTGATTCTTTTTCATCTTTTTCCTACTAAGCTTCTCCAAGTTAAACCATCACATTTCCTTCATCTTCTCTCTCAACTACATTTCTTAATCTACTTGAGCTTCCTCTCTTTGACATATTTATTCTTTCTTCTGTTACTCACTAAATATAATCAATTGTCACCTTCATTACTAATTTTTAAAACTTTTAAAAATTATTAACACAATGCCTTAGATTACTTTTAAGATGCTCTTTTCAATTATTAATCTTCATAAACTTCTTTTAATTCATTTAAAATCATGACATACTTTTCAATATTATATAAATTTAATAATATCTTCAGATATAAATATCATATTTATAACTGTTGACTTTATTACATTCAAACATATATCATTAAATAATTATTGACCTAATTTATAATTTATATTATATAATATGCATATATATATATATATATATATATATTTATGTGTATATGTATATAACTATATATATTTTAAAATTTTGCGGTGTTGCAATCTTACCCTCCATAAAAATTGTCTTGAAATTTAGAAAAGTTTTGGCTATTAGTTGATCATTTATGCTTCCACTTCCCAATTAGCTTTTCTTTCTATTTGCTGTTTTTATAAATCATTTATCATTAGAACTTAGAGTGACCAATCAATTTAGATTTTAACTAAATTTTTTTCAATTATTATAATAACTTTCTTTTAACTAATTTAAGAAATACATGATCTCTTTCTTGAAATTTTATTAATGAATGCATTGCATCAATGTACTTTTTCTTCTTAACTTGAGTTATCTTTAATTGATCTTGAATAATTCTTATCCTTTTGTGGCTTTCTCAAAAATTTAAGGATCAAATAAAACTCTTTCTTTTCTTTTATTCCAACTTAGAGTTAACAAATACTTCATTTCATATATAGCCTCATATGATGCAATTTCAAAATTATACTGATAACTATTATTATTAAATAAATTATAAATGATAAATGACTTTCTTAACCTCCTCTAAGATCTAATATACAACGTCTTAAATAAATCTTTTAGAATCTTAATGATTCTCTTTTTTATTTATCTGTTTGAGGATGAATGACTACAAAATTTTAAACTTGTTTGAAATTCGTGATCCATTAAGTTTCAGACTTGCAAAGTGAAGTTAGGTTTCATATCTAATATATTAGTTTTTGTGAACCATGTAATTTAACAATTTGGTTCATATAGATATGAGCCAACATTTATGTTAAATAAGTTGTCTTAATAACAAGAAAATAAATATATTTAGTTAATCTATCTAAAATAACTTATATTGAATCAAGACCTATTGGTGATTGAGATAACTCTATCACAATATCTATAATCACTTCATCTCATTTCTATTTATGAATGGGTGAAGGTTACAATATTTCTCTTAATTTTTTTATTCATCTTCGATTTATTGATAGATTAAACTTCTCAAGCCACTTTGATAAAATTTTTTGTTCCAAGCTACCTATCACATGCTCATATTTCAACCACCTACCATGTGAACAATGTGTCAATGAGTGTGTATATGGCCTTTCACATGCAGAAACTACACCCACTTGGATGTAGCAGTTCATGTTTTCATAAATGGTCTCATCGTAATGTAGAATTTGTAGAATTTTTTTGTTTGGTCAAAATTTACATGATTCTTTTAGAAATTAAAATATTATATATTTTATAATAAAATATGATTTCCAAACATCTATATAAATATATAAGAGTGTTTTCTAAAATATTTTAAGATTCTTTAAATTTTATAACTTTATGAATTTAAAACTTTATGAATTTAAAACTTCTTGAAAGAAACTTCTTGAGAAATTAATTTCCTAATTACAAAAACCCTCATCTCCTTCATTTTTTCCTTAGTTGCCCATTATTCTTATGATTCAATTTCATTGTTGCAATTGAAAAAGGGAATGTATACTATCAAAATGCTTAACGTGAAAAAACCTTGCAAGCAAATCAACAATTTGTAACAAAATTATACATAATTTCACATAAATAATGTATTTACTTTTTTTATAAAAATATTATAAATGCCAAGTTTAATTCATGGACAAAGTAATTATTTTAGCAATGCTTTAAATGTTTGATTGTATATATAATCCTTTTTTATTCTACATCAACCTACAGCATAGATATTGTAAACATGCATCGTTGTAGACAGGATACACATCTATACATTCTAGAAGTGTCATTTTGCAAGTAAAAGTTATTTGTTCAATTGAAATCTTTTAGAAAATTAATTTTATTTCTCATGTTATTTATGTTTGTAAGATCATAATGTGCATGATAAGCATAAATTTTGAAATTTTTTTAATGCATTGTACTTAAAAAAATGTCATAAATTGTTTTTAGTTTTAAAAATTATGTAACGGTAATTTTGGTAAATAAAATACTTAATATATTTAAGCTAACTTTATTAGATAAACTATTCAAGAATCTCAGACAAGCATCCCCCATTAATATTTTTCTTATATTTTTTTATTGTTCTCTTCTAATTTGTACACTTGTTCATTATATATTAAGTATCACTTATCAAGGCATAATTTTGTATATATGTATTAGATAATCATTTGTTTTAAAAGATTAGTTGTAATTGTAAAATTAAATTTGAATCATTTTATACTGATGATGTTAATGGTATTATTTAGCATAACTATAACAAAAGTTTAGAATTTAACATATTTGCATAATTGAGTAGGACAATGGATAGAATATCTTTTTGCTGAATTTCTTTTCCAATTGAATGGTATACCACTTTAGCTTTATTTGATAAAGACAAACTTTACATTAGAAAAACGCAAAATAAGTTTTCAATTCTACATAACAAAATATATTTGACAAAATAATAGATCACAACTTATAACAAGATAACTAATATGCAATATACTCAACTTCAAAACAATTGATTTATCATTAACAACAAACAAAATATCATGTTTGTACATAGTGAGTGCATTTTTTCCATCTATTTATGGAACTAATGTAGTTGTATGTAATTCTTAAAAACTATCAATTATACCTTACCAACCTCCCAAGTATTCTAAGATATTTTCATATTCTTCATTAATGCCTTAATACTTATTAGCAATGTTTCAATTAAAAAATATAAATAGCCAATCAGTCAAGTTAGACTTTATCACCCATTAGACGATCTGAACATGTTCTATAATTTGTACATTTTTTATCAACCAATTTTAACAAACTATTTATCAAATTGAACATTATACCATTTAATGATGATCAAAATTGTTCATCGAACATTTCTATAGCCTTTTGATATTGCTTAATTTTGAGTTGCTAACAATTAGAATATCCACCAAATTGTTCGATAATTTTCTAAAAGAACTCAATTTTTATCATAATTTTATTTAATATTTATTTGATTGTCTAATTTTTATCATATCATTATTAAACTAGTTATCTAATGTCTATTAAATAGACTAATTGGAATTTTATAGAGGTTAATTTTGGCAACCCCATATGACCATTAAAAAACTAAGCTATTAGATTATCCAATTTTTAACGGACTAGCCATCAGTCAATTATCGAAAGTTTCGATGATTTTTTAACAGAATATATAAATGACAACTGAGTTTAAACTAACAAATATTTCTTGGTAGAATTTTAAATATCATTAGAGAACTAGCCAAATGTTTAATGCTTTATTTAAGAAACATCTTTTAGCAAGTTAATTTTATTTCTAATATTATTTTAATTTAGCAAACTTTTCAAAAGCATAACCAAATGTAAAATTTTAACAATACTTTAACAAAATGTTGTTTTAAAAATATGATATATATTTTAGTTTTAAAACCTATGTTATAATAATTTTACTAAATATTGAATATATTTAAGCTACTTTATTAAGTTGATAGCTCAAGAATCTAAAATAATCATTCCCATAGTTCATATGAATATTTTTTAAAATATTTTTCATCTAATTTTTGCACTTGTTCTTTCATAATTCTTGAACAGTATATATTTATGAGCATATATATATCTTTCAATAATCATTTATCTAATATTAATTATGTGTGTATACACACACACACAAATATATATATATATATGTCATATTTTTTAAATTTGTTATAAGATTGATTACAAAAATTAACAATAACTCTAAATTATTTTGGAGTGATTAGAATTTTAATATTGTTTGTGATAATTATATCAAGAGTTTCAAATGTAATGATTAATACCTTTCTTAAGAAAAATTTAGATGATAACAAAAGATAAAATAGTTTGACAATTACTAATGATGAAAGGACATTACACTTGTGACTCTAATTAGTGATGATAAAATCATATTTATAATGATGTCCAATAAACAAAATAAATCCCATCTTTTGGATAGCTTCCCTGTTGAGTTTGTACATGGTTGTTGGAACATCACATAGATGGAAAATATTATAGTGGTGAAATAATTGTTTAATGTTAACTTTATGTTAAAATATTGAAAGTACACATAGGCCATATTCATCCTTAAAGTTTAAGGAGCATCAAAAGAAAAAATGTTTATGCTTATTAGCCTTTGCAATAGGATTAACAAAGTAGTGACCATTATTTTGGTGGTTAGACATAGGGTAATGATTCTAGATATCTTTGTCAGGGAGCAAGTTACTTTTAGGTATTGTCATGCTATATCTAACATTAATTTTTTGAGTGAGAAAAAAAACCTATTTGCACCTATCTTCTTTCAAAGAAGTTTTGATGGTAAAAAAATTAGATAGGGATTGGGCTTATGATAAGGAAAATTAGAAATTTTTAATGCATATGCTTAAGCATTGATAGTTCCTTATACTCTGTTGTGGTTGGATTAAGGCTTATATCAGTGCACAAAGATTTGGGATAATGTTTAATGTTTTTTATCTGCTATTCAGCTAGGGTTTTAGATAGCGATATTGTTAAGAACTGGGGTTTTAGACATGTAAATTGAACTAATGCCAAAAACATAAATACCCACATAAGTTATGAATACCAACATTTTGAATAACAAAAATTCAACTCATGAAATTGCTCTTTTGAATTTTAACTATATTTAAGATACAAAAACAAAGTTAGTGTGCCTCAATATTCAAATATATCTATCTACACAATACATATAAATTTATATAAGTAATCATGTACATAACAATTTACTTATCATAACAGATATATAATATAATCACTTTGTGGATATATTGTGGTCACCTTAAAATAGGAGGAATGTTATAGCCAACCTAAAATGAAAGTGAGGATATGACTAACTTGAAACAATAGTGTTGTCTCTTTGAGAGCTTATTGACCTAGTTATCCAATCATATAATAAAAATGTTATCATTAGTTGTCACATTCAACATTCAATTACACTTATATATAATCAATCATAGAGTAATCAATAATGGTGTAATAATATTATGCAACATGATCTTTAGAGGAATATGTATTTTAGGTATCACATGAGCTACCAATGCTTATGAAAAAGTATTTTGTTCAATAGCAAATATACCCAGTTAGTTTCATATGAATAAAATTAACATATAAATAACCAACTTGTTACAACATGTTAATGTGTTTTCTTAATGTGACCATGCAATAATTTAAAGAAATGAACTAGCTATAGGTATATATAACTTTTATAATTTAATGAAAACAAATTACATATAAAAATTGATTTAACTTAAACTAAGTAATCAATGTAGGTTCCTTAAGTTGAAGGATGCATTCTTCTAATTGTTAGGTGACACTTATTGTAAAATATACGTGTTGGGTCTGAACATATTTTAGGTGTGTTGTGCTACTTCAACTAATGTTGATTTGTACTATTGAAATGTGATGTCTTGGCGAAACATATTTTTCACACATTTAAATAATATTAAATTTAATGATTCAATTTATTGTTATAGTTTTTTGTAATTTATTCAAGAGATTTTAAACAAAGAAACCTATTCATCATGTGCTACTTCATGCCTCCACAACAATTCGTATCAAGCATATATTAGGCAGTCCTACAATTGGCTCTACATTTGTCCATTGGGCTATTATTGCATTTTGAATATTTTTGTGTTACTTGTGTGAATGCTACTTGTCTGCTTTCATGTTTTTCTCTATTTGAGAAGAAACAAAAGGCTAAATCACCATGGTGTCATTATGTGTGATATCTTGATAATATGAGAAAAATCCATGACTTTGACAGCAAACTCGAAATGAAGGCTTAGTAATTTGACTTTGTATTATTAAAATAAAAAAAAGATATACATTAGAGAAGAATTTGACAATCAGAGCAAACAAGTCCTATTTAATTAAAAATCTACACATCATTACACTAAATTTGATAATAAGCACTTATAATATGGAAAAGCTAATTTTTTTCGTAGACCAAATTCTGAAGATCACTACATAAGTAATTAAGATAATATGATAAAACACATAAATATACCAATATGAAAAGGTAGTTTATCACTAATACTCTAATGACAATTTACTAATCAAGTAAATTGGGTCTGAAAAAATATACAAAGCAATGATAGAGGTTCTAATCAATTAGTAGATGGACCTTGATGTCACAGAAAGTGCAACAAGGTGTAGGGGAACGATTGCTCTATCATATGCAATTAAAAAAGATTAAAAACCAAAAGTATGGAATATTCTATAATGTTTGTCACGCATGAACATTGAAAGTAAAGATGTGAATCAATTCATTAAAGCTATTTAAAATTATTTATTTTGAATAATCATGTTAATCAACTTAAGTTCATATAACATAAATGCTCACAAATATTATGTACATCAATATTATCCAATACGTAGCTGTCCCATTCTAAATAGACAGCATTTACAGCCATGCATATGATATAGCTACTTGGCATCATGATCCACTATAGTCATGCAAAGAATAACTTGTACTCATATGTGGAGTCATACGTCATGCTATCCAATCGTAATAGCTCATAAGTAATATAATTATCATATCGGTTTGGGATTGAAGGATGTTCACCACTATCCTGAAATAGAGGAGTCATGACTTTTTGGGCTTTTTGATTGGATTAACAAACCTTTATGCAACATAATGATACCATTAACCATTATTCCGACATACTATCACATCCATATGATCAACGGTGATGTTATTTTAAATGGTGTGCTATTACAAAGCATCATGAGCTTCATAAGAATCATAATATTGTAAATAAATAATTATAATGTCAAATGCATTGAATATGGACACCAAGTCATATGTGAATAAAGTAAGAACATAAATAACTAATATCTCACATTATATCATTTGCTATCCTTGGAGATCATACACCAATAACAAGTATACATATCACATAACAATTTACATTGAAATTTTCTTTATGCTTAAGATAAATGATTACAACAAAATGAGGCTTTTCATGCATTTTCATATTTTTTTAGAACATATATGTTAAACATTATTTATCATGCGACATTGAATAGGAGAATTCTTACAACAAAAGCTATAATTTTTCTCTAATAGGTAAAACTCGCATACTGTGAAATGTGCTATTCTAAACAGCACTATAATTTGCAAATGAATTTGCACAAAATTTGATGTGAACTACATATGTTTGACATCTAGTTAACAACATATTTACTTGCATGTATAACACTAATAGTAATTTTGTAGCAATTACTAAATTAATTATTATACTAAAATAAATAACAAATTTAATAAACAATCATGAATAGATGATTGTTAATTTGTTTGAGATTTATAAATCAAAGAAAGAGCAAGCATGTGACCAAGAAGTTGTATGTTCAGAACTTGGATTTAGGAAAAAAATATGGCTATGTGGAAGCAAGAGGGCAATTTAATATGTATCTATTACAAATAAAAGATGGTGTCCATCCTTTACAATAAGAGTTATAACCTTAAACATAGGAGAATAGTTGCCATTAGGGAGTAGAGAAGATTATCCCTATTATTATTAATGTGAGGGCTGGTCTAGTTGGGGGTCTGTACAACCTATTTCTTGGTTAATAGTATGGAATGTGTGGACCAAAAGAGAGTTCTTTTTGTGGTATTAGTATTAAATAGTGTTGCTTGGCATTGGTGATAAGGCAATGTAGAATCTAATTTGGAGGAAGAGCACAATTTAAAATATCATGAAGAGAATTTTATCAAGCTTTTTTGGAATTTTATATCCTAGAATTGGGTGTAGAAAATATGAGAGATGAGACTACTCATGTATGCATTGGAATTGTTGGCTATAGAGAAAGGGATGTAAATTATCTTGGAAGGGTCTATAAGAGATTTAATTGTTTATTTTATTTTTCTTAATTAACTCTTATATGAACATGCAAGGAGTATTTTATGGTTTTTTAAGTTGGCACAACATTTTTAACATGCATGGCATGACATGTCACTAATTTGCATTATATTAAAAAAATAAAAAAGAATATTATTTTTCAAGTAAATAAGATATTATTTTTAAGGGTATCAAAAAGAGAATATAAAAGTTAAGTGAAGATTTCTCTTAAGAATAAGGCCCTTATTTTAAAAGAATAAGTCATTTCATTACCAAATGGTTTTATCACATTTTGTATTATCGTTCGGTCATGGAATCGAATAATAGAACCAACGATGTGTTATATCTCACTCCTGGGTATTGTTTAGAGGTCAAACATGATTTTAAAATTATATCTAGCTTTTGTTTTGAGCACTAAAGTATAACTATTAATAGAAAGGAAAGGGAAAAGGGTTGAATAAAGGAAAATATTGAATTAAAAGGGGGCTAACTTTCCAATGAAAGTCAAAAATAAGGGTCAAAATAATTACAAAATAAATTTAAGAAGATTTAATATAAAGTATCAAAACATTGCATTGATATATTAGTCTCATTTTAGATAACTTAGAATTGATATAATATATTTTGTTATTTGGATTTAACATACATCATGACCCAATCTTATAGTGCCTTGTGTTTTTCCTAGATAATTTTTGTTTGTTGAGCTAGTGAGTTTTAGCTTAGTTTGTTTTGGCTAAAAAATTTTACATAACAAAGATGCATCACAGGAAGATTGTTGGCTCATTATTTGTTCCTATGGTAATCATAAAATAATTGCAAGAATGTTTAAACAACTTGTTCAAAAAAAGAGGTTATAATGAAACATGTCCTATTGATGATTTTAAGATATAATAAACATAAATGGCTTATAAAGATTTATTTATCATATATAAATAAACTAATGAGAGGTATGCTTATTTGAAGAATATGAGGGAGCAATGAGGGTGATATTAGCTTTATAGTTTCTTACTTTTGCTTATATGGTTGTGTTAAAATTTTTTTGATATTTGATGCATGAGATGTTAAAATTGTATGTATTAATTTGATATTTGATAGAATTATTTTTTTTATTTTTTCTGTAAGAACTATTTAAATTATGTGATTCATGTCTTTGTGAAAGAGATTTAAAATTTTTTTTTGAGCAATCATCTTAGTTTAAAAAATGTTAAAAAGGTTTTCAAGATAATAAATCTTTTTTTTCTAAATAAACATTTTTTAATTTATCAAAAAATAATAATTAAAATTTTTTATAGCCATAAAGGGGTAGTTATGTGTTGTACTACTTGTTTGATGCTCAAGATTTTGTGAGTGTGAAAGCAAAGTTTCTATAAAAAAACATGCAAAAAGAATTTATGAATTCATCAACCAATTGGAAATGTGTATCTTTCATCTTAAGATAAGAGTATCTTTCTTACTTTAAGCAACATTAAGTGCCACACCATGTACAAGTCGAGTGGTCAATTTAGAATAAATGATGCATAAAATTAATGCAATATCTTTGCCTATAATTTAAAGTTCCATTCTTTCACTAATTGTGACAACCCATGTTTTCACAAAATGTCATTATAGTTAGTAAAATTGTTGTCTTTTTTAGTTATGCAACCTCAAAACAACATCTTGATCACATAAAATTGATAAGTACTTAGGCTAAGTTGATTAAGATTATCATACAACATTGTGCTAGCATTATCAACTCTCGTGGATTTTAGGCAAAACATCTTGTTTAGAAGATCTTGTTTGTTGACACAAACTAGTGTAGCAAGTTTACCCATTGAAAGTGTTAATTCTCCATGGAGATGAGATATTCATGATCATAAATATTGTCTTTTCATGAGAATTAATTAGCATCCAAGTCGAGTCTAATTTTATTTAAAGGTTTGTGATAGAAATTGCATCCCCAACATTTTTTGCTACAACTTTTTATTGGAGTTAAAATCTTGTAATCGACTAATCTATTTACTCAAACTTGTTGAAGTTGTGAAATTATGAGAAAATGTTGTGAAAGTACCTTAATAACTATAGGTTCCTTAGGCTTCTTCTAAAAGGTTAAAAAAAGCCAAGTTTAAGGGAGTTCATATTGAAAAGGTTTGTACAAATGCAAACTATTTAGTTTTTAAGAGTGTCACCATTTTGTTCATTTGTTTTGACATACATTGCAACAATTTTGATCATACATATGAAGATGATGTTGAAATGCTTTCTTAATAATCATCATAATGGTATTTTCATTGTTTATAATGGAAAAGTTGACAACTATCAAACAATGAGTTGTGCATTCGCTACATAAAATACTCCAAGGGGACCATTCTATTTGAATGAAATTATCATTTCTTGCTAGTTGCAACATCTTCATTTTTTCTTGTCTCAAAGGAATGATATAAATGCTTTATTTCCTTGGGCATATTTGTGATGGGTGATGAGTTAGTCTTAAACATCAAAACAATGAGGGTTGTTGTGGTATTGGAAGTTTGACTTGAAAGTCCATTGAATTTTTATAGTTTTACTATACAATGCAACTTATATACAATCTTCAAAGGTGTTGCTATATGGGATATAGTACTATTATGCATCTTTGGCTTTAAATAAATAAAGGCACAATTAGGTAAAACAACATTATCTTTGAATGCACAAATTTGATTTGAACACCTAACAATTTACAAAGTTACTAGAGCCAAGTTCGACCAGAGCTAATTTAGTACAACATTAATGTTAACAACATATTCAAATGACATGAATAACACCATTAGTTTTTTTTTACCAAATATTGAATTAATTATTAGACTAAAATAATTAATTTAACAAATTATTCTAAATTTTTGTTCTTGCAAATATGGAACTTAAAAAATAATACAATAGATTTCTTTTGTTTCCTCACTAAAAGTTTAGCATTAGTTAATAAATTAAATAAAAAGGAAAATTAGAAACCATAATATAATATATGAGATGATTCACAAGATGAGGTGAAGAAGAAAAAGGAAGAATGGCAAGGTGAGGGATAAGGAAGTGAACTCATAGTAGTTGACAATTTTGGAATCGATGGCAATGAGGAAACATTGTGACCACTTATGGTAGTGGGTAATGGAGATCCTTTATTGCAAGGTGGAGGCTACGATTTTAGAAATGATGAGACAAAAAAGGAAGTGAAAAGAGTTGTAGATGAAGGCAATATGATTTGTAGAAGAGTGGGTATTTGGATGGAAGGCAAATTAGCAGAGATTTATTCACCAAAATTCTTCTTCATTAAGAAGTTGATCTTAGCTGTAAGGCACAAGAATATTGTATTGTCTAGCCAAGTTAGTTTAGGTTGATTTCAGTTTTTTTATATTATAATAAAGCCATACTTATTGTCCCAAGTGCCAAACGGGCATGCCTTTGATGTATATGATATAATTGATATCATGGAGGTTGTATATAGTGTTAACGTGATAGGATTGTGTTGAGGAAGTTCAAATATTTGGTAATTATGAATGCATCTTACAAAATTTGCCAAATTGTGAAGAAAATGCATGATGACTTGTCTCAGGGTAGAGCTTTCTTTGAGAGATAGTTGAACTTAATTGTTGAAGCATATCTACGATCTAGAGATCTTTCTAAGCTTGTTGATTGCTTATCGAGGAGTTTTTAGAGTCCATTGATACATTAGTTGAAAGTATCGAATATGAATGCTAATCATTAGTAGAAGTTGTTGATACTTGTGTGATAGAGATAAGCTATCAAGGGATGACCATGAGGATTGACTTTTGGTTATCAAGATAGGAAGCAGGTATACAGCTCAACATATATTAAGTTGTGGTCTATTTGCATAGTACTTCCCTTGATCAATGTTCTTTTCATAATTTTTGTTGAAAGGCCAATGAGGGTAGCTTGCTCATTTTGATTTTAATATCATCATCATCATCATCAATTGGCACCTTTTGATAGACAATATTCATCCATTTTAGTAGACATAGATATTTGGTTTTCCATTTTTTGTTTTGGTATGTCGATATATGTTCCTTTCTCCTTTTTAATCTTCAAATTCTTATACAAGTTTTTAAAGTTGGTTTCTTTGTTTCACTACTTTGTGGCTTTTTTTCTTGCTAGCACATGTCTCTTTGAATTCTCCAAAATTATACAGTTGAGTCATGTTTTATAAGAAAATTTTTTTAACCTTAATTTCTACTTCTTGTTTCTACCAACAAGATGAATTGTAATTTTGGGCACACTTTTTAGAAGTTATATGCACTAACTCAGTTGTATTACCAATATAATTGACAATGTTATCTTACATATGATCTATGTTTTGCTTTATCTCCTAGAACATAAATATAAGACTTTTATTCTTGAATAAATTTCTTTTTTATCTTTATGTTAATATTTTCTATTATTGGTAATTCATTTGTTTTATCATTTGTACTTTTTAAAGTGGACATCTTAGATCATTAATTGATGTTGGATGGTCAAACATTTCATTATATCACCTTAAAATCTTTACAATCTAAAAGTTCTTATTCCTCTTTAAGAAATAATCAACGTTTTTAAGAGACTTTTCTTTTGAAGTAATTAATGCTCCTTCTGTTTCTTAAGAAAATACAAGCAATAATAAAATCATATGCTAAACTAAACAAGAAAATAATTTTATTATCTTTATTAATTTTTCCAATCCATAACATCCAAGATATTGTTTAAATTCCTTTTCTTTTTACCTATATGCCATTTAAGTCTCTTGAAATTAAAAATGTTTTCATGGATGCTTTGTGTTAACTTTTTAAAATAAATCTAAACCTTTCTTTAACATATTTACTCCCTTTTTAGGAGTGGTCATTGCAAACTTTTATAGCTTGCTTTGTTATAATGATCTTTGAAGCTATGATCCTTTCTCTAATCCTCATAACTTCCATTACACCTTTTAAATTTTTATTCAAAATTATGATAATTCTTTTTCTATCATGCTTCTAACCTAATTGTCAAAACTTAAATCCTAAAGTATTAAATTCTTTTGTCTTGTCTCATATCTACTTAGATTTTTGGATACACAACATTTTTCTTTCATTGAATAATTATATTAATAAATTCCATCAGCTTTCTAACTAAAGTACATATATTTTAATATCTTATAATAATTCTTGTGTCTTGGTCTGACTTTTTATTCAATCAACCAAGATAATGTGGAAGCACTTGCTCATTTAAGACAGCATCTGGTGCACAGTGCTCATGCTCACTTGTCACTTTATTCATACAATACAATGAATTCCTTCCAAGGGATGCATTAACATTAGTGCAATTTTGTTGGGGCTACATGTCATTTTTTGGTTAGTTTTACAAAGGTTCTGAATTGCATAACATAGCCCTTCACTTCGTTTAAATAGAATCTAAACTTAGAAGAACCCAATTGAACTAATAGACAATTTTAAAAGGTGCAATTTTGTAGTTTGATTGCCTGATCTTTTGAATTGACAGGTTGAAATGTGTGGTAGAGTATTTCTTAGGCTGGTGTGTATTTTATCCATGAAATGAAAGTGCAATGATATTGGAAAATCTACTTAACTTTTGTTACATCCCAATCCCTGTCAACAAATGTAACTAGTCAATCTAAAAGCATTTTTAAAGAAGATAGCAAACAATTAGATTTGAAACTTTTGTTTCTTTGAACAAAAAGATTGTGACTGGTGTTGCACTATTGAAGCAGCAAAAAAGGGAAATATAAGGGCTTACTCTAAAGACTTCTATCATCTTTTTTTACCCAGTCACAGAAAGAGTAATCTTTTTATGCATATATGTTGTAGACCTCTCACTTTAAACATCTTAAAGAAGAAATTTTTATTCTGCACAATAATTTATTATAGGTATGGTGTGCGGCTCTACAGTTAGTTTTCAAATTGACATTTAATTTGCTCAAACACTGATCTTTATGATTGCACTCAAGTTTTGCGTTATAGATAGAGCATGAGAAGGAGTGAATAGCTTTGGAGTTGGAGGAGGAAAAGAAAGCAAAAGCTTGTCAAGATATAAGGTTATTGGGACAAGAAAGGAAGATTGAGAATCTCATCTCACTGATATTATGTTCTTAATTGGATGAAAAAAGTTATTCATACGGTTTCTTCCTTTGGTTGATTGGCGATCCAATTCTTTTTTTTCGTTGTTTATTTGATGGTTAGAAAAACTTTTTGTTGTGAGTTGCTACTTGCCTTCCATTTGTAAACTTGTTTTTGGTTAGCCTGCAAAATCCTTTTGTGCTAGAGCATCAAATTTTCCCTAATCATTAATTTCTCTTCATTTTGCTATCATGGTTAAAGGAAGTCATAGTATATTATTTATTTTTGAATACATATAGTGGTTTTTATTAGGTTATTTGTATGGCTTATTGATCGCTATTCTGAATATTCCAATAATTTATGTTTTATGTTTACTTTTCTAAACCATATAAATACTTATATTTTATTCTTTATGCTATATGGAACATCTCATGACTAAATTAACTGGTCATCAACATCGTTGAGACTAAATGGGCTGGCAATGGATTGGCTTTAATCTACTAGATTAGGAGTTTCGCTGGAAAGATTTGGTAGTAGCCTTGTCACATATGCAACATGAAAGGATTTTTAGCTCTTGATGGTGATGGTCATATCGAGATTGGCCTTTCAGGTATGAGACTGGCTTTATTATGGATTCCTTACTTGTCCTGCAAAGAAGAATTTTATGGAGTCAGACAAAGAAGCGACTTGTACTTTATTTCCTAGAACCATGCTATGTTTAATGTCTTTTTCTAAAATATTTGATGTTATTGCCTCTTAAAAAGGTTGGCAAATTTCCAATAAGTTGTAGTTCATATGGGTTTGACCTTGTTTTACTAATTAGAGGTCTAAGATTTCATTGGAGCATAGCCTTTATTTTTCATCAAAACAAATTACTTCAAAATTTTTTCTGATTGTAAAACCATTGTTTGCCATGGAGTTGTAGAATATTTGTTAGTACAGAATTTCAGAAAGTAAAGCAGATGGAATGTTTTTTCCAAAATGAACCTTAATCATTTATCTGTTGGCTTTGTTCAGCCAACATCTTGGGATTGCTTTGAAAATATTTATGGCCCTCATTAGCTTTGTTTTTCTTGTGTTCCTCCTCATCAATCCCACTATTTAGTTATAAGAATATTACATAGTTTACATTTTTTATCTCAAACAATTATGAAGGGTCACCATTTTTTTCCTTGCAATTATTTGAGTTCTTTGCATTGTAAGTGATTGTATAGTTGGTTATGTATGTACATTTCAATTTTAATTTCTTTATTTATCTTTTTGTTCAATTGTCTGATCATGCAATATTTTTTTTTGTTGTTTACAATTTCTAAGCTTATCATGCACTTATAAAAACTTGGCTTCATATTTTGACATTTTTTTTATTTCCTCATATTTATTTTGCACCATTATATTTTATATTTAGGGATATATTATTATTAATTAATTCATTTTGGTTATAGGAAATGAGGCAAGTGACCTGGTGTCCAGGGCCTTTTCAAAAGAAAATGACTAATGAGGTAATGCTTGTTGTTGCATCCATTGTAATTATTTCAGCCTTCATTTATGTTGCCTTCTTTATGATTTATTTATTCTAGATTAAAATATTTCTAATATTATTCAATAAACTCTATTAATTATTTGAAATCCTTTTATTTCCCCTTTTTTGTAAGAAAAAGACTTGCCTTGCCTTTGTCATATAAGAACACGAGAATATAAGAGGGATTTCTTTGGATATCAATTTGTGCTTCCATGTAAAGTGTTATATGTTTATTAGAAATAACTAATCCATTGCAGCTAATTTGGTTCTTTATTGTCATGTACTTGATAAGCAAAGTGTGTGCTGAGTTTATCTTAGGTTGTTTTTAATTTGGCATGAGGTGCAATATCTTGAAATAGTATGACTAAAAACACACATTAATTTTAGGAGACATTTGGTTAAATATTATTTAGATAGTATTGACTTTTAAATCATAGTGTTATATAGATTTTAATGTTGGCTAACTTCTATCAATATTTTTTTATTGTTTAGCTAAATGTTATCTATATAATCTACAATTCTTATTGTTAATATGAAGTTGTTCGTCATCTTGACGTCGCTTATATTTGCAAAATACAATTACAATTTTAAATAATATAATTTAAAGATGTAATCAAATAATGTACCTAATATAATTAAACAATATTTTTGTGTATGCCATTATAGTTTAACCAAATGCCTTTTTGATATTTTTTTTGCATTAGCTCTTGGCAATATCATCTCAACTTTGCTTCTTGAATGTCATGTAGCTTTATTGTTCAGTAATTATCTACGACCCATATTGGTTGTAATTTCCACTTTATGAGTTACTCATGCATATGCTTTATACAAACACTTATGTTGATTGGTTTAATTCTCATTATACATTGATTTAGTGAAATCATCATATAACAAGTCATTATCTATGTCTAATGATTGTGAGCCAACATCAAGCCTATGAAAGGTCCCCTTTTGCTAATTGCCTCTTATTTTTAGAGAAAGTAAAGCTCATTATAGGATACACTCTCAAAAGTTTTCTAAGTCATTAAAGCCATTCTTGTTTTTTTCTAATTATCCTTCTCAAGAATAGAGGCTACCCATTTCATCTTTTCTCGATAATGTTTCTCTTATTTTCTTGTGAACTTGAGGCCATAGCCTTAGAAGAGTTTATTGAGATACTTGTATTTGTTTAATGGCAATTTTAGAAATCTTATATATTTTAAGAAAGGTTATATTATTTATTATATTAGAATAGCCAAATTATCCATCTAAATCAATTTAAAGACTTCAATGTTCAGAAACAACTAATCATGTTATAGCCATTTGTGATCTTTATTTTATATTTTTAGTATTTCAATTATCAATTAAGATCTAAATAAACTTAAATGGACTTAGGTAGCATTAATACTCTTACGAGAATTTATCCAAGTCATTATTATTTCAAATTTATTTAAAATAGACTTTGATCGAGTTGGTCTTTGGATTAATTTGAGACCTTAACTCATTTAACACCATTACTTATTCCCTTGTAATGGTTTTGGCCTCCTGAACTATATGCTTCTACTTAGATAATGCTTTACCTTTGTTGACTTGTGGGATGGCTTTTTTTCCTTATTCTAAGATTTTTTATAAAAAAATTCGTTTATCTATTATCTTTTTGGATTGATTCTCAAGTCTAGTTTGAACAATTTTCCTTTGCCTATAGTGTATTTAAATCTTTGTTAAGTTTTGACTAGCATCAAAGAAATTCTTAAAGACTACTTGAATATTTTTCTAGCATTATCTATAAAAACAATAGAAAGATTGAAGGGCACTAGGACAATATGCCCTTTTCTTAAACAAAGACTTCTTCAACCTTAATTGTGAAGCAATTGGTTTTGTTTAAACTCTACATTTAGATTTGGTTGTTGCAACACTTATAACGATAAATGGAGTTCTTTTGGGCTATCCTCATAATGATTGTTGATTGTCTTTGAGTGTTGCAAGCTAATGTTTCACTCGGTCACCATTTCTCCATTAACAATACCTTGATTGAAATCCATCAACCAATCAAGATGTAGATTACCTTCCCTATCAAAAGTTATTTGTATTATTATTCAAGCAGGGTTTTGTCCCTGTCTCTTTTTAGCTTGAAGTTCTTATTATTACCTAATGGATCCATTAGTTTTTTCTTTATTCATCTTTAAGCATTGCTGAAAGTATGACTCCAATTCCATCATTTAATGAACTTGCCTTAGTGTTGAGGTTTTGACTAACTTGGTCACTAAAAAGGTTTTACTCATTTATGGTTTATATTTATGTACTAAAAATTTCTTTTATGTGGCTATTGATCATTATATTCTTCCATTTAGAATTCTACTAAGAGTTTTTCCTCGCACTACTAATTCCACTTTCAAATCTGATGATCTCTCGCTATTGTCATTAGTTTAAATTGTCATGCATATTAAAACAATTTTGAAAAATTGCATCCAAAGAAATAATGTTGCCTTCCTTAGAATTGTGATATTAATATAGTTATAATCATTTTGTTTTTGGCTTCTCTTTCATAGTTGATTTTTGCATTCTTTAGGTTTCTAGGCATTGCAATTTCATTGGTAAGATTTCTTGATTAATTGTTAAGAGGAAACTTTCCTTTTTTTCCTTTCATAAAGGGTTAGATGTTTTAGATATTGACTACTTCTTTATTGATTACTTCCATGTTGGAGACAGGTGGTTTATAAGCTTTCATGTTTAAGTCAATTTGTAGTTGGGCTTGTTGTCAATGAGAAAATTTCTTCTTTATTAATAGGGAGGAGCATATGCTTCTTGGATTATGAAAAGAATAATTTCAAAAAATGGTAATTATCACATGACCATTATTGTTTTTTTTTCTTTATTTAAGTATTTTCAATATTGTTTAAAGTATGTAAAATTAAATAAACTTTAGTAGCATTGTATTTTGTAAGGGCATTCCCATTTACCGTTTATTTATTTGACTTTGCTTAAAATGCACTATTATTGAGTGAACTCTTAGATTATATAGAACCCCAAATATCATTCAAATTTTCTAATATAAGTCATATTTTTTTGTATAATTGTTAAGTAGATCTCAATAAGAAAGTGTAGTTTAAGAATAAAAAAATTCCACTAGTTATACTCTAGCTCGTTAAGCCAAACTTGTAAATGTATATGCAAAGAAACATTTTGTTTTAGGTTACAAGTTCTTAATGTAATTTTTCAACCTACCTCTTCTGTATTCAGATTATCTTTTCGTTATGCCTTGTTTAGTTTGTCTATTTTTCTATTCATATGGAAAAATTTTAATAAAACATCTTCTAAAAGTTTAAATATTTCTAAACCAGCAAAACCTATTTTCTCTAAGCTTATTCTCAATTACGAAAACACCAACCAACCTTCTCTTAAATGTACTTATTTGTACTCATATTCCAAAGTGTAGTCACTCTTTCTTCATATTTTTTATTCTGTTTATGATAAATTTAACTGTCTTGCATTGTGACCATATAACATTATAGTTTTATAGAAATCATATAGGCATACCTTAAATCTTAAATATGATGTTTTTTTTCTAAAAGATGGTATTAGTATAATATCTTTTTTGATGATTTTGGGGTGCATTTTTGTTCATAGAACTATGGATTTGTTAGCTTATGCTTTGTGAAGTTGGGTAAAAAACAAGCTCAAATTCTAATGCATTTTTAAAATGTTTATAAAAGTTAGTGTTAGGTCCAATGATATCTATTTTTTGTAGTAAAAAAATGGACATATTTGTCTTTTTTTCTCATGTAATTAAAAAATGTTATGGAAAGGTCTATCTTTACACATAATATATTCAAAACTATTACAAGAATACTTTTTCAACCACATTTCATTTAAAAAAATTAAAATTTCATTTAAAAGGTACGTTTTTATTCCTTTCTTAAAAGACAATAACTACAACAAACAAACCCGATGCGTTTTTGACAGCCTTTCTAAAATGTGTTCCCACTAGAGTTACCTTCTAAGTTAAATAAGGAAGCTGACAGCGTGGAGCCAATTAAAGATAAGCTAAATTTGAATTTTGCTTCCTTTCAGCTATCTTTTGCGGGAAATTTCTGCATTTTGATGGAGATACGGTACCTTTGGGAAGCTGTTTACCTAAGATTGTTGATGGCACTAATAAGGTGGAGAACTTTTTTCTTCCTGATGAGCATGATTTGTTGAATGTTACCTTGTAGAAGAAAACTCGTCTAAATAGAGATAGCCTAAATTCTGTATGTATTTAGCCTTCCCCCAAACAAACACCCTCTCTCTCCTTTATCTCTTTAAAATGTCTAAAAGTTTTGTAAATAATGGTCTTTTATTACTTTTAGGAGGAGGAGCAATCTTCAACATAGCTGCCCAAATTTGGTGACCTTTCCTTAAATAATGATAGCAAGGTGTCTATCTTTTTATTGTCTCCCTTGTAAGTTGTTTCTTTTGCCCTATTGTGAACAAATAGCAAGGTGTCTCTTTTTTATGATTTGTAACGATGTGAACATCAAATTTCTCCAAAATAATTATATGGCATCAAAATCAATTCCTATAAACCAAATAACTTCTTCATCAACATGTCATTTGAAGGAATTTGTGTTTCTCTGATTTATAGAAAAATACAAGCAAAGCCTACAACGTTCCCTCCATATGGAGGTTCAAATACAAAATCAACCAACAAAAGCTTCCTCAAATACTCTGGGAAAAGAGCACCCCATTCCCAAACAAAAGTCGTAAAACGAGCCTTCTTGGCAATCCAGTCCGCAGGGCAATTGCCCTCCCGCAAAATGTGAGTAAGCCGAAACACAAGCTTCCTCCTAACAAAGTGGATGGCATCAGAGTAAGTACTTCCCTCCACAGGGTAGCGAATGAGCTGCATCACCTCTTGCCATGTAGTAGTAGAATCAGTTTGAATCTCAATAGCGGAGTAGTTTTCGAGCTTAGTCATAATCAAGAGAATAGCCTCAAGGATCGCTATAACCTCCATGGCATGTGAGGACTAAGAAATAGCACTCATCCCCATAGCATAAATAGGAGCACCTCCATGGTCCCGAACCATCATACCAATCCCAGCCCTCTCACCAACAACAGCCGCATCACAATTAATAATAATCCACCCAGTGGGGGGAGGAAGCCAAGTAAGGGTAGAGAACCCCGAAGGGTGAAGTGACTTCCCTCAATACAAGGATGAATCATCAGTAATGTTGTTGTTGGTAACGACCACCTCAAAGCTGATTTTCTTGATAAGAGTGCAGCTGCTATAAGGAGACTCCTTATGCTTCTTGTGATTCCTATTCTCCCATAAGTAATACATGGTAGTAGCAACTAAAGCCAAATCCACGGCAGCCTTACCACGGGCCTTACCATGCATCGCAACACCAATAAGAGCTGAGCCCCCTTCATATCCTGTGCCGCCTCGCCAAGTATGGGGTCAGCCCAAACACGCTGCACTTCCCTGCAATCCCATAACACATGCTGTAGGGTCTCCTCTACACCACAGCCCCAAGCACAATCACTACAATCCCCAATATGTCTCTTCATGCACCAAGCAGTAGTAGGTACAATATCCCTCACAACCCTCCACATAAATGTATGAACCTGAGGCATAGTTTTCATGTTCCACACCCAATCAATTTCTTTTTTGAACAACCCACTACACACATGGGCAATTAGAGTTTTATAAAATACCCTACATATCACCCAACAAGAGTCAGTGGTAGCTTGCACAAGCTGATCCCCAGCCCCATTATTCCTCCAAAGCAAAAGAAGGATACGATCTCTTAACATGTCATTTCCCCACTCCATGAGAGAATTCCACATTCCAAGTACCATGAGTATGAACGCACTCCTTAACCAAGGAAGGCCAGTGAGTGTCCATGTAAATATATGTGGGCTACCACCTCAGTGGAAGAAAGCCCAACCAATTGTCCTCATAAAATCTGATATCACCTCCATCCCCAACCTTCCAGGTGAGCCCACCAATCTCCCACGACATGGCATCCACAATCAAACGGTATGGATGAGAAACACCACGAGGGTTGATGCAAAGATTGTTTCCCAAAGGATACTTGCTTCTCATAAGGTGTCCCCAAAGACTATCATCATGTTGCAGAAATCTTCTACAGTGTTTCATGACTAATGCATGCTTCCATATTCTAAGGCCAAACAAGCCCAAGCCTCCCATCTCCTTGAGGAGGGTGACAATGTCCCAATCGGTATAGTGAATAGAGTGAGTGTGACTTGTGCCACTCCACAAAAATCTCCTCAAGATCTGCCTAATTGTATCCAATGTCCCGTAAGGAATAACACAGTGGCTAAGGAAGTAATTGGGGATAGCACACAGCACAACTTTGATCAGGAGAATACGGCCAGCAAGGGAGTGGTGTCTCACACTCCATTTTGGAACCTGAGACTCAATCCGCTGATTGATAAAGTTGTAGTCCCTTTCCTAAGTAGCGTGGTCGAAATGGGAATGCCAACGTAAATAAATCTAGTACCCCTCGAGATATTGAGTTTCCTAGCCACACAACACTTCTGCTTCTGCTTCATACCTTTGCTAAAGAAAATACTGGATTTCATTAGATTGACCCTCAGCCCAGATAACTACCTAAAATGCAACAATAATTCTTTTATAGCCTTAATAGAGCGAGAAGAAGCAGGAACATAAACCACAACATCATCAGTATACAAAAGATGAGAAATGATAGGAGCCATAGGGGCCACACGAAAACGAATCAAAGCCTGCGCCTCATACTTACGGGCCAGAATAGAGAAACATTCCGTGACCATGGTAAAAAGATGTGGGGATAAGGGACACCCCTGTCGAAGTCCTCTAAAAGCATATATGCATGGGAGCCTGTCCCCATTTAACAAAACACCAAATTTGGGAGCCTCAATACACGCCCTCACCCACTTGCACCAGGTATCAGGAAATCCCATAAGTAATAGGACGTCAATGATAAACTGCGAGTGGTCACTGTCATACGCCTGCTCTATATCCAGCTTAATAGCCATCAAACCAGACCTAGTCGATAACCTATGCATACGAACCACCATCTCCTGTGCTAGAAAAATATTATTAGAAATGCACCTACCAGGCACAAAAGCACCTTGCTCCCTGGCAATGATACTGGGTAACACCTCCTTGAGTCTCTGCACCATGATCTTAGCAACAATCTTGTAGATAATATTACAAAGACTAATAGGGCAAAAATGCTCAGGACGTGAGGCACCTTGCCTCTTACGAATCAGAACCACCAAGGTATCCTTCGAAATAATAGGCATACATCAATCCTTGAAGAAAGAAAGAACAACATTAATAATATCTTCCTGCATAATAGACCAATATCTCGTAACAAACTCAGATGTAATCCCGTCCAGACTAGGTGCCCTATTCCTCCTGCAAGACCTAATAGCAGTCATGACCTCATCCGTGGTGGGACTTTATCATAATAACGATTGCTGTTGTGAGTCAATACAGCAATGAGATAAGTGACTAAGAGAATGGAACTCCAAAGACATCGATCCCCACTTCCTATTGAAGTACTCAATAAGGATATTGCCCATCTCCCCCGAGTTGTGAACGTTCCTACTAGTCTCGTCAGTTAACATAGTAATACGATTTTCCCTCCACCTTGAGTAGCAGCAGCATGAATGAACGTAGTGTTCCTATCTCCCAAGTGTGCCCAATGGACCTTAGCCCTTTGCCACCACCACTTCTCCTCCATTGCACATCCCCTGTGAAAGTCCACAATAAGGTTCCCTAAAAGGGAATTCTCCTGTTCACTGAGTCCTTGATCAGACTCCTTCCCCCAAAGGTAAGCAATCATCTCCTCCTTCTCCTTGTTCTTCATCATAACACCCTGTAATTCCTTCTTACTCCACATACGAAGAGCCACAAGACATCTGTGAAATTTCATAGTATCTGATGTCATAACATTATTGGTAGCCCATCTCCCCCAAACCTGTCAGACAATACCATTAGAATGTGGAAGATCAAGCCAAACATTTTCGAACTGATATCTCATTTCCAAGGGTCTATAACATCGCGATTCAAGCTCAATCATCAGGGGGCAATGGTCCGACCCAATGCGAGTCAAAAAAGTCACCAGCATAGTAGGAAGGAGACGTAATCCATCCATATTAATAAGGGCTCTATCCAATCTTTCCTAAATCTGAGCCGCACCCTGCCTGCCATTACACCATGTGAATCTATTGCCCACAAACCCAAGATCCGTCATCCTAAGCACCTGCATAGTATGAAAGAACTCTTGGTGGCCAAGGCCACAGGTGAATGCCCTCCCACCTCGTTTCTCATCCTGGGATAGCACAATGTTAAAATCTCCTACAATCATCATCAGACCTTCCCTAGCCTCCTCCTCAGTGAGAATCTTCCAAATAGCCCTACGCCTATAGGGATCCTTAAGGTAATATACAACACAGCACCTCAAAGACAAGCCATCTCCCACATCAACTGTAGTGACAACCACGTGAGGAGATAGGCGGGAAATACAATGGTTGAGCAACCCCGACCAGAGAATAACCATACCACCAGATTTCCCCATAGAAGGCTGAATAATAAACTGCCAATCCCTGCCCATAATTAAATCAGCATCCTTGCGGTTGAAAGCCTCAACTCTACTTTCTACTAATGCCACAATCCCAATGTTGGATTCCCTAAAAAATCTTTGTAAATACCATCTTGACTTCTTGTCCCGAATTCCCCGAATGTTCCATATAGCGATCTTCATTACATGTAACAACTACCAAGGAGTAAGGAATAAATCTGCCACAAGGAGCATCCCCAATAACTAACTCCCCGAGCCTCGCCACACCAAGCATAAGATAGTAAGCCACAACGATTGTATGCCCCATCCCGCAATTCCATGGTCCACCTCGTAGCCATACCAGCCATATCCTCCATAGCATTCTTGGAATTCTCATACTCCCACTTGTGTACACAACGTGACTCTTTCAATTTGAGCAAACTGCCAAAAATGGTGAGCTGCAGTCCACGATATGCAGCATAGGGGAATAACCCCTCCACGTATACCTCCAGGGAATTCATTTGCATTCTGTCTCAACACCCCATCCTTCCAAGTAGTTCCATGATTTCCCTCACGCTCCCAATAATTATACCCCTCAACACTTCCAGGATTCTGTCGAGTGCTTTGTGCTTGACATGAAGAGCTCCCAACATCCAAGCCCTTCAGCTTTGGCAACCAAGATTTTCCATATTGTGCACCATCCCTGCAAATTGAGACACTTCTTTTACGCATCCTGGATCTTCCCCGACTTGTGTTTCCATATGCATACTCTCCAAGTGTCTCATTCACATGCATCCTATCCTGTACTCCAATATTTTTTTGTTGATTTTGTATAACTCTTCGCTTCCTCGGTTAAACTATCATCCAAGGCCCTAGTTCAACATTAATCTTGTCATCAGCCACGGCCCAAGGAACCCGAGGGGTGGGCACCTCCAAAGTATCATGATTATGCACTCCCGACAACTTCGGCACGTCACGGACCTGCAAGGTAACCTGGGCAAGCTGCAAACTTGTACCTGCACCCATATGGCATGCTCTCGTAGCAATGTTTGTAGTATTAGCATGTAAGGCCACAGCAGTTTCGACTTCATTCCTCTACATATTATTACGAGGGACTGTTCCTCCACGTACATTACCATCCTCACAATATGCATGCAAATCATTCGCCACAGCATTGACACCAGCAGCAAATGTATTGCCCATATGTTCCATGTTTCTTGTGGCTTTTGAATGTCTAGCCATGCGTGAGCAATTCTCCTTACTATGTCCAACATATCCACATCCAAAGCATATCCATGGTAGCTCTTCATACTCAAATGGTTGGAAGGTCCTTCCAAGCTCTCCACTAAGCCACATGCCAGGTTTGAGTGGCTTGGTTAGCACACCCTGGCAAAAGCTGATCTCCTTAATTGTGTCGTCCAACCATCCAATAAGATGGGTTCCCCAATGTTCATGGCTAAATGGATAATGTCATCAAAATCCCAATACAGAAGCAGTAGGGCCGGGAGGCAAACCCACACAGGAGCACACATGACAGAACCTGACGAAGGCAGAAAGTCCGCAGTCCACTTGTCAAGCCCCATGGCTTGCCCACCAACCTACCAAGGGCCCCCTAACCATACCTTGTTGCGATCTTTGGCTTTCTCAAAATGTAGACAGAAGTAATTATATGGGAGCTCAAGGACCCTAAAGTTGTTGAAGTGCCCCCATCTCCTCATAAGAATACGATCTATCAGGGGAAATGGAAGAGTGTCCCCATAAACCCTTCCAATAAGGTCGAACCTATGAAACTCCTGTCTCTGTGACCATCCATCAGCAGACATCACAATAGCTCCATCAAGAATTTTATTTTGCACCCTAGCCACCCTCTCCTTAATGTCCATCATCTCCAGAGGCACAAAGGAGATACCCTCCTTCCTAAAGTTATTGTTATTATGAAGAAGTGCCTCCCTAAATGAAACCTTTGAAATATGATTCCCTTGCATTTCTGATTTTGGCCTATCCTCATGTTCAAAAGCAGTCACGTTATTCTCATGATTAGCAATCATGCTACCATGCACGTGCATGGTGGCGACACAATCCAAACCCATAGGTGCAGCTTTAACTTCCTCAACCTCACTTGTCCTGCTAGCTTCAATACCTTCATGATCAAAAGGAGAAATGGGAGATGACAACAACTTCTCCTCCCCCCTAGAACCTACAGAATCCAGTTGATTCTCGTTGAGCACGTTCTATGGCGAGCTAGATTCGACACTATATGAGCATTCCCCCAAGTGAATCCCAGTCTCCAAGCCTTCATTTACATTCACAAATAGCCCCAATACATTCTCGCTATTCTTTAGCTTTCTGTTACTCCGAGTAGCCTTAGCACCCACCATAGCAAGTAATGAGGCAGAAGGGCATAGCAAGAGGAGTAAGGCACACAGATTTGGATAGATCACAACTGTCCAATAATATAATCAATCTTGCAAAGAAAGCGCAATAATATGTAGGCAGGAATTTGCAATGAATAAATGCAGCAACCATGAAATAACACTCCCAACCGAAGCACAACCAAAACACAGCAAGCACCCTGTATTATTACAAATTACAAGGTAGCTTGCCCAATAAATTCAATGTGAAGTTGCAACAGGAGGATGACTGAGGATGTAGCACCAAAAGCACGCGTGAATGTAGAGCCCAGGAAGCAGCGCCGCTGCAAGCCAAACGCCCCACCGCATAATGCAGAATGCGAATTTCTTGAATTATTACAAATTATATGCCACGCGCAGGAGTACATCACACCGCATCCACAAACATCACAGGAAACAGCAAACCAGCAAATAGCACACAAGACAGCAACCGTCCGTAGTAAGATGAACACAAAATTTTGCACGTGGTAAAATGCGCCACGAGAACACCTAACCTTTTAATACTACTCCAGCAAGCCGACGGGACAAATTTTCAATTTATTTGCGAAAATTAGGCGGCAAACTAAGTCGTCTTCTTCCTCCGAATCTTAGCACATTCACAACAACAGTAAACCCTAGCAATGGCAGAGAAGAAATATACCTCGGAATTGCGATGAAATCAATAAAACAAGGATCACCAGATCCTGACGATCCGAAACGTACAGCAAAAAATTCCTTTCGTCGGAAAATAGACGTGCGGCAAAGATACCGTGCTTGGTGAAGAGCCACGCAGCCCAAAACAGCAACCAAGGGATCAGGCTATGGATTTGGTACAGGAGGTGGAAATGGGGGTGGAGGCAGCGGCGGCGGCGGAGGATGAGGAGGAGAAGGAGGAGGCGAAGGTTCCGGCCGCGGAGGTGGATCTGGTTATGGATCAAGCTATGGTAGTGGTTCTAGAGGTGGGATTGGAAGTGGAGGAGGGATGGGAGGAGGTGGCGGTGGTGGGATGGGAGGAGGAGGAGGTTACGGCAATGGTGGGGGTATATTTTGTGGTCCGGAGGTGGTATATTTTGTGTTTCTAGATCATTGCAATCTAACTGAATGACAAACTGGAGAAATTTTGGTCATCAAACAGCTAGAGGAACAAGTTCTTGCCAATCAAAATGTTCTATTGAACATAATGTTTTTTAATTATTATTGTATTAAAGTACTTTTCCTATGTAGATTGAATCTTTAGAAAAGGAGAAGACTTCACTATAGATGAACTTGGATGATGTTGTTACTTTTGTAACTAAAAAGAATGCTTGCCTTAGAGAGAACTGCAAAGGTGCATGTTTTTTTGCTGCAATTTTGTTTGATGTAGTAGGTGGATTATTTAATGAATATCTTCATTTATTTATGAGTTTATGCTTTGCTTTATGCTTGGACTCTAGTTCATACAAGGAGTGCTAGGCAAACTGCTTAATTAATTGAAGGTTCTAACATATTAGTGGTAGTTCTATTCAATCAAATCCCTTTTTATTTTATATGTTTTTCTTGTTTTTAAGGAACTAGTTTAGTCTAATATGTTTTAGGAATATAGATCTAATAACTAAATTGAGAATTCCTTTTTTGAATTTTGGAATACATTTTAATTATTTGAAAGTTTAACATTAATGTTTGTGATAGGTTATTACTACAAAGGCAGTGATGTCAGATCTATATGATTTCTCCTAAGCATAATTTATCTTGTAGTCATTAGTAACCTTTGATAAAGTTAAAATAAATATCATTAATAATGATACTTTATCTTATATTTATTACATAAACATTAAAAACTTTTATGTGCGAATGCGAATTGATTACAGAATAAATAAGAACAATGACATAAAACAGAAAAAAATTATCTAGAACTATCAAACAATTGACATTAAATAAATCAACTAGGAAGATGTTTAGCAAAACATGTTAAATAATTTGGAGCATCAACTGCACTAGGAAAGAAAAGAAAGCAAGGTAGAACTTGGTAAAAACATCAGACATCTTTTAACTTGCTCCAATGGTTACAATGGAGAAGCGAAGTAGTTGTTGGCAACAAGCATAAAATAGACAAATGGCTTATAGGTAGAACTTGCTTAGCATCCTATTTTATTCCTAAATCCCTCTATATACGTCTGGATGTATCTCTCCTTATCATTTCCTTTATTTTGTTGTAGGAGAATATCATTTTGGTGATGTTAATTGCGACATTTCATTAATTTTTTTTTTCAAATGAAAATTTTTAAAAAAAATTTCATAGCTGTATTATATGTGAAATAATTGAACTCAATTAATATTTTTTGAATTTTGTTCAATGTGCTATTATTAACTCCCCTATATTTTGTAGTTTTCTTTTACCTACAACGAGAGGTCAGGAATGCTCAATAAGTTGTAAGAGCACTCTATGATGAACTGGTTTTCAATCCTCTCTCCAAGAATTTTTTAGATGAATTGTTTACTCTACTTTTGCTAGGGAAATGATCTTTCCTTTTTATTAGTTCTTTTTTGTATTGGAATTTGAAATCTTCATTTTTGAAAAACTTTTATGCTACTATTCTAATATGCTTAGCTTTTGGAACCTCTTTTGCAGTTCTAATTTGGAGTTAAAAAAGGAAAGAAATAACAATTTGTTTGCCATATTTTAGGAGTTAGTCAGTGACACAACTCAGCATCTTTTTGATGAAGTTAAACAAATTGCTTTGAACTTTGGCCTTTTAAAATATTCATTTGAAAATCTTTTAGCCATTCCCAAATGCTTCATGCAGCTTTTCTCCTTTTTTTTTGAATAATATTGGAAATTCTTGCAACTTTTTGCACTTATTTGTGATATTTGTAATAGATATGGCATATATTGTTGTTCTCTTTGGTGATTTATCTAATTTTTTCATCCTTGAAATGAGGAATTTGGGTATGTCTTTTTAAGTAAAGTTGGTTTTGGTTGAATTAAGGCCATCATTGCAATTATTGTCCTTCTAATTGTTGTTTTGAAAAAAAAAACAAATATGTTAAAAATGTAGTACCTTATTGGGGAACCTTTGAGGAGAAGTTGTGCAGTAGATGAGGAAGTTGGTGAATATATTCTTTTTACTCAAAAACTATGTCATGTTATCATCCCTAACTTTGTATTTTGATATAATCTATTCTGAGGATGTGTCTTTGGAAGGAAATATTCACAACATGGTTGCATTAATCAAATTGTATTTTGACTTAAGTTACGTTTTCCTTGTTATCCCTTTAGCAAGAAAGGGTGATTTCATAAATCATTAAGGTACATCACAATTATGAGTATGGGTCGCTTGTATAGTAATGGAGATTTGAGTCCTCTTTATACATCAATTCTTGCACCTTATTTGAATGGTAAAGGCTTCCTATATTAGCTTGTACTTCTGCCTCCAACTTGTGGAATGAAGTTTTTTTTTCTTTTTGGCTGAAGAAGACTGGAGACTTGTCTAATTGTTGTGATTAACATAAATATAATGTCAATGTTTACCTTTTGGTTTAATGTAAATGAAAACTATATAAACCTTTTCTCCCAACAATTTCTATTGTACTACACGACAAGATTCAATGACCATTCTAGTCCAATTCTTTGCAGTGATGGCACTTACCAAGGCTAAATTAATCTACTTGATCCATCCATAACCTATAGTCATTATTGAATTTAGTCACTATATAGGGAAATTCATTAGATTTTTCTTGAATAAATCAAGAGTAATCATGCAAGAGAGGTGGGTGGGGGAGAAAGAGATAGATAAAGAGAGATAGAGTAGAACAAAGATTGTTTGTCGAATGTTATGCTTCCATACTTCTATTACTTTGTTTTAAAACACAAGTAGATGAAAATCACTAATGATTCCATAGAGTACTACCTAGTATATTTTATACTACAACTCTTATTAGTTGTATTATGTGGAAAAACTTCAAATTAGAATGGTGCTAAATTTATTTAAAAATCTTATCATATCCTATAATTGATGGGATGCCTCTACTTGGTTTAAAATTAGGGTTAATCATTCTTATTTGGTTGTTGCTCTTATGACTAATTTGGAAACATCTTATAAAATTTCCTGAGTCTGCTTTTGTGTGTGTGTGAATTTCAAAATCGTTTTTGATATTTTTGATTTGGGACTATTTATTAGTGTACCACTCCTTCTAATAATCTTTTAAGATTTATTCATTGCTTGGTGATTCCAACTCTAAGGCATTTTTTGATGATCACTTTCTGCTTTCTTCAGTCCTAAGTATTACATTGGCATTCATTTTTTGTCATAAGATTGCAAATCGACCTTGGCCACAACTTTTAAGAGTATTTGTTGTTGTTTAAATTTTGAGGGCATTGATTGACATAGCTCAAGTTGTTTGATATTCTCCATTAGGCTTAGACAACCTTAGCCTTCGCCTCTATGAATTGGTTGCAATCAACTTTGGTGCTGATGTATTTTTTTGGTTCTATATTGTGGTGCTTTTATCTTGATAAGTTAGTGCTTTGTAACTATCTATGCAAAGCCTTGAAAAGTTTATATTAGCTATGCTACCTCTAATCCGAAAGATTGGATGTAATCTCCATCATGCATAGCTATTTTTTCATTTCCTTTCAAGAACTTTAAGACTAGGCCATATATGTGCAAGATGAAGCTTCAATACCAAATGATTCATCCACAGCTTGTACCATTGTCAAATGTAGTGGAAAAAAAACTGAATGAATAGAGTGCTTTGAGCAATATAGCTCCATCTTCATTTGCATAACTAGATTTTTTTTAATACTGAAAATGCATTTTGTTCAAAGGAAGCCAAAGAGAGGTCAACCAAGAGAAAAGATAAAATTTGAAGGGTTAGTTTCCCAAATGAATGATTGTTAGTCAACCCCCAAAAACAACTACAATATAATGTAGTATGAATTGTGTATGTGACTTTTTGCTTGCCTTGAGAAAAAGCTTAAGTCACGAAAATAATTGCTTATAATTGAAGCCTTCTTGCCCTGCTTTGACATTCCTAATTGACTATTTTCAAGTAGTCTCTTTCATATCTTTTTAGCTTAAGCTCTACAAATAGGTTTGATGGAAATGACTTGATTTTAAGAAACTTGTCTTATATATCAAATGATTTGAAATCAAATTTGATGCCTCTTAATAGCATAAGAAGTGCTCTACCAATGAGCCCCACTTCTTCTTCATAATATATATGTTTATTTTATCTTATTGTTCTTATGATATTTAATTGTTGTATCTCATTATGATCCATATCTGACTTTTTTGACGTGCAAATTATCATCACATCAATATCCACTTTTGCCTCTATTCATATGTGCTATAAGACAAACATTACATGTTGATCGTTACAATTGTTAAAGAAAAAATCTTACATGTTGATCAATACATTTGTATTATCCTTAAAAAAATTGATTTATATCAGTTTGAATACCTGCTTAACTCTCCTATTGTGAGGTAATAATCTGGTTCCTATAAATTGCTTAATTTCATATTCTATTATCTTATGCTTTTAGAGTCTTAAGACCATTCCCCTAAAGTGGGTGGCATAATTTGAGTCCCTCATTTTAGGCCACGATTGTCTCAATAGATTTATGATCAAGAAAATTAAGGAATTCTAGTTTGAGAAGGTATCATATGATTATCTTGATTTTTATTTCTCCAGTGAAAATCACTCAAATGCAGAATCTATTGGGTACCCAACTATGTCAATTTTAAAAAATAATTCATGAGCTTAAGTGTTTTCTAAAAATCGTAAGAAGATTACTACGGTTAGTTAAGTCAAATCTCACCTTTTTTATTCTTTTACCATGATGTTTCGATTCTATTTTTGATCCATGTTGATATTGTTAGGAATAAGGCCTTTAGGATGATATGGAGAAGGAAGAACTCCTTTCTTAGATTTACTCTCCTCAATAACAAGTGTCACACTTATCATCTTCTTCTCTTGCTAGAGATAAAGAATCTCTAAGAAAGGAACATGATAAGACAAAATCATAATTCAAGGATATCGAAAACAAACTAAAGAATACAATCTAAGACAAAGTAGTGCTTGAGGTAATTATTATTGCCACATATGTGTTAATTCGAGTTTTTTTTAATTTTCTTCATTAAAGGTGAACATTTCCTCTTTTTGAGTGAGAAAGCTTAGATTGAACAAGAAGTTAAAAGCTTATAAGGTCAATGAGCTTTATTAGAATGCCATATGTTGAAGCATGAGTCAAATGTTGTACCCTAAAAAAATTTGTAGGTTAATATCAGATATGGAAGTTTTCTTGTGTTCTATTTATACTAGGACCTAAGTGATTGCTTGTTAATTCATCAGTAGTTAGTAACTGGCAACAATGCAAGATGTAATATAATAAACATATGAGATGCAACTAGAATAACAAAGGTTTGTTTCTTAATGTTTTAGTATGCTTCACCAAATGATGAACTTTATTGAGCTTGGCCTGAGCATATGGACAAGGCTTTTGAACTCTAAAGCTTATTTCTCTATGAACTTTGTCTATTTAGTGTATACTTATCGTTGATATTCAATTCCTTATATTAAGTGAATAGATTTGATTTGTCTTGGTACATTCTGTTAGTCACTTGTATTGTTTTAGGATGAGTATCAAAAGCTTGTATTCTGTGCATTTGAGATGGAGACCAGTATCACTTCGATGAAAGAGGCTTTGGAAATCACAGTTGAAGAAAAGGAAGAAGCAATTGTTAAAAATAAAATTCTAAAAACTAAATTTGGTGTTATATCCAGCAAATTGAATACTGCATTAGTTGTTGCAGAACTACTGAAAGAGGAGCTTATTAGAATGGTATAAATTCCTATAAATGTAGAACAATTAATTTTTGAACTAGTGTTAATTTCTTATCAATGCTTCTAAGCTTGTCTACCATTGTACTTCAACCATCTATTGGTTTTGATATCCTATTTTAGAACTTGAAGCTATTTTGTCTTGCAAAAACAAAGTTTATCCAATTCAAAAGCTGTTCTAGAAGTTCAAAAGATTATCTCAACTATCTATCAAGACAAAAGGAAGATATTATCTTGGTACTATAATTTTTCAAATAATGCATATGGCATTGAAACCGTTCTTTCTTTCATTACATTTTTTTAATTCATATACTTATTCGTTGATTGGATGAGCAAGTTAAAGAAGCTCTTTTAGAACTTGAGATCATTAAATCCACTACATACTCTAAAGAGAAAACACTAACTAAGAAACTCAAGATATCAAACGATGAAATTATTCGTCTTACGAAGAATCTATCCAATGTATTTGTGAGCCAGAGTGCTACTGTAGTTTATACTTTTGCAAGGCGAATATAACATGAAAAACATATCAAGGTGATCGCATGATATGTAGCCTAAAAATTTCGTATGAATTTTTTTGGGATTTTCAACTGGCTTAATGGAAATGTAGTAAATTGACTTTACTAAAAGTATTTCCATTATATTAAGTGTCATGAAGGTATCTTATTTTTTCAAATGATTATTTTTTATTACCATTTTCTATTATTTTTTTTAATTTTTTCATCATACTGGTTAGGATTGATGTTAATCACTGCCTTGATTTTTATGGTCATAATTTTGTGTTAGGATATTAATGGTCGCCTCAAAAGTATATAATTCTTTAAGGTTAATTTTTGGCATTATTCCTACGCAATATAAGTATGCTATAAGTTGAATATGTGTATTATTAACATTGGAATGTGGTCAAGAGCATGTGCATGAACAAGTCTAGTGGAAGTACGTGTGGGATGGTTCAGGTTATTCGGAGGAGAACAAAGAGATAGAAAACAAACGAAGGAATAAAGAAAGAAATTGATAGGAGTGAGACCAAAACTTGTTCATGCAAAAAGCTTGTGAAAGAAGAAAAACTAGTTTTTCTGACAAGTCATTCCAAACATGGAAACTCAGCCTAAAGTAGTACAAAGTCAAGCATATGATCTTGATTTATCTAGTGTGCAAGGTCAGAAATGGAAAATGAAGAATTGATGCGATTTTGGTGCAAGTCATATGAGAATGTTCAAAACCAATTAATATTACTATGGTAAGGATCTTCATGGAGCCATGCTACAAGCATCGTAATTCATTAAAAACTTCATTGAGATTGTCATACCATTCCATGTACTAACAAAAGTGAAATTGATGTTTAAGAGAAAAAATCATACTCTTACTCCTGTTAAAGAATAAATTATGGGCACACGTTTGATTTTCATAGTTTATGACTTTCTTTTAAGACTGCATTAGATGTGTCAAGCCATGCAATTAGCATTGTGTTGATGGTTTGAGACATCTTCTAGCATATTATTTCATGCTACTACAAGAAGCTCAAGGAAACTCATGCTCGTGCAACAAGGAGATTTTAGAATTACATAGAGCCATGAAACAATTGTTGTCGTCTTTGTTGGGAAGAAACATCACACACTTTGATACACAACCACTCCAACATTTCAAAAGGCATGACACATTAAGCACACTTCCTATTTGTAACAATTCAACATTTCATCATGCATAGGAAAGGAGCTCGAAATAAGTTGGTTGGCTTTCTTTTGAGACATGTAGTAAGCAACTTTTGTTTAAGTTTTGTGAAACGGGTCTAACTAAACATGCACAAGGAGTATCTGTTGAGAGATAACTAGGATATTGACTTTAATTGAGATTGTTCAAATATGAAAACAATGAAAGTATCTAATTTTCACTTAGGTGAAGGTCTTCTCTTTTAAGAGATACAACGTTGCATGCCTTGTAATGGGGATTAGTTTGGATTGGTTCAAGAGACTCGTTCTTCAATGGTGGTTGGGTGCGTTTGAATGAAAAAAAACTACTATCCTAATCTGACAAATTTAACTTGTATTGTTCAAATAAGAAATTGGAATTTGAAAAATTTGTGCAATGATATGTTGTTTATATTATCATAAATAGGACCATCTGAAAACTCCTATGAAGAGGGTACCATTCATGATATTTTAAAGTATAGGATGAAAGTCTCCTCTTTTCTTGTTTTCATTCAACATTTTAAGCCATCTTTCTACTGTTGAAGACTATTCAATATGTAATTTAGGATTTAGTCCTTAAAGCCCATTCAATGTAGAGTTCCAAACTGACACAATTAAAGTATCGAGGGATTAGTGCATAATAGTTTCCATAAAAATTGTAGGATACACTTTAAAGTTCATGGAAAACAACAACAAGAAAAGGTACAATAGGCATTGAGTGGAATATGGTTTCATGGTTAGGGACATTGTACGGCTTCATATCAATTAGAACATTAAACAGGTGAGGGAAGGAGCCTCAAAGGCAATGTGGAATGACCCATTTTGTCTTTAAGAAGGTTAAAGACAATGTATGCTTATGTATTCTTTCTCCATATATGGAGATCGATTATGACGTTTGTTTTTGGAGATCAAATAGTTTTGGTAAAACCTTCCAAAATTGCATTTGAATGCAATAGAGTGGTGCAACTGCTTTACATTGTATTGGAGTGCAAGGCAAACCCATTTTATAAATCTCATTTCAAAACCAGAACGAGATGCTGAGACTAATGAATTGTGAAAGGATGTGAGTTGAAGAGCTCGAAGGATGTCACAGATGTGGCTAGTAAGAAGTTTTAGTGAGAGACGTAGTAGTTAAAAGAAGCAATTGCAATGATAGTATTTTTAGTGAAGAATCATATTTTTCTCATTTATTCATTATTGAGAATACTAAGTAATTTATTATGGATTATTCTTTCTAGTCCTAATTTAAAAAGGATGTTTTCTAAATAATAATATAAAAAAAATATACTTTAATAATTTCTTATCTCAAATTTTCTCTACAATCATAAATTTTGGTGTCAAATTTAATAAAGAATTATAACTTCTATTGTAACTAAAAATACTAATTAAGTTTAGAATAATGTAGATGTCTATGCACCTTATGGGATAAATTTCATTTTGGTTAGTATGGAATTTGCCAAAGAATAATAATATCTGAACATGATACATTATGATGTGATATTACGTTATCAAATTGATACCTCCTATAATACTATGTAGTTCAAGGAAAAACCAAGCTAAATCTAATGAGCTTATAACATCCTTGATTGAAAATGTGAGTGATCATTAGATGATATTTTTGATAGAGAATTATTAGATAAGTTACTCAAAGTATATTTCTAGGTAGATAAGTGTATGAATATTTTTACATTTAGAAGATAGAAAATGTATCAAAGCTATATATATAAACATGGTTTTATAATGTAAATATTTCTTTTAAAGACAAAATTTTGTTTGACTAATATAAGAGAACCAAAAAAGAATACTATGTGATTGTGTCCTAATATTATGCTGTTGGAATGATACTTTTTATAATACAATGTGGTATGAGTTGAATGAAGCAAAACTTGGAGGGCCTATGGCACCAAGTGTTAAAGATGGCAATTAATGATTAATGAGTGATGTCTAAAAGGTTGAAGGAAACAATAGTTCTTGTTCTCACATAAAAATGAGGAGAAAAATTCTAAATTTAATATATAATACCAAGGTTTTAAGACATCGACAGACTTTTCAGGTTAAAATAATATTTTATTGATATGAAACTTTGAAAGAGAAATAATATCTTAAAGTAGTAAGGTTATGTTATAACAACAAAATATTAAAGAATGACAAAATCTTTGCTCTTTGTTGGGTTACAATTTTAATTCATATTTACTGTTGTTGACCTACAAGCGATATTCATGGAGCTATTTGTCATTATGGTTATGCTCATACATTATTCCATGTTAACAATGCCATGAGTGTGCACCAGTTAACTTTGTAAGTGATGTTCTAAGGGTTATTGAAGTCAAAAAGCTTTTTAAATGTATTGAAAGGAGTCAGTCCTACCCAATTAGCCAATGAGAACTTTATCTTTCCTTGCAAGTCCCTTTCTCTAATAAAGTATAGCACTACCCTACTTTTACTAAAAGGGGAATTCTATGATCAAAATTTGTAGAGATTACCTATGTAGATGTCCAAGACTCAATTATCCCACTAAAAGAATATTAAGAAGTTAAGTCTGATTAAGTCCAATGTAGATGCATAAGAAGTTAAGCAGATCAAAAGTATTAAGTTGTATATGAACTTGCAGGATTTCAAAATCACAAGTCAAAGCAATGTGAACTACGAAAATCTACTGAAAATAGATGCTTGAGAGTTGAATCATATTTTTCTCACAATTCGGCAATATGCACTAAAGGGTAATTGATGTAGACATGCAGATCAAGCATTTATTGTCCTTATTTTTGATATGCATGCGGATCATGGTGCATGGCTTAAAGGCCTATAAAGAGTCAAATAAGCTACTATAATTTTTTAAAATCAAATAGAATATTTTAAGTGACTTGCAACCTAAATTCTAATTTATAGGCTCCCATGACAATGAGGATGTGAGTCACTTGTTGGGAGGGAAAGCTTAGAGCAAAAGTCATAAAAGTGATTACTTTGTACACAGCTATCTACATGAGTTCTAATGAAGATGTTTGTAAGTATAAAAATGATATTTTTTGGGATTTTTATGTGAAATTGACTTTTTTACTATTCATGTATGTTTTTCATTATTATAATTTGTAAAGTTGGTTGTTATCACTTCAATAAGGTGAAACAAATGGTGGATTACTGAATAATTGATTTGAGGAGTTAGCTATGATTGATAAAGTTTTGTCAGAAGACTTGTAAAGGAGTTGTTTTAAACAAGCTCCTTTTTAAGTGACCTAAATACTACTTTGAACATGCTTGTTAATTCTTTCTTTACTCTCTCCATCTCATGTTTTCCAGTCTCTCCCCTTTTCTCCCTCACTTTAAATAATTCCTTCCTCTTTCTCAATCTATTTTTGATCCAATTGTTTAGTAATCTTTCTAAACAAAGCTAATTGCAAATGTCAATTGAAAACCCTATTGTCCTTTCCACTCCAACCCAACAAAAAGGCATGTTCAGTAAATTGTTAAATGGATGGTGGTTTTTTCATGTCAATCTTAAATCAACTAATTTCCCGCTCTTCATTTCTAGGAAATTGCTGATGTTATATTGCATCATCCTTAGAAAAAAGGGGGATTATGTTTCAAATGCAAAAGTAATGTTTTCAAATTCTAATTTAACAATTCGTCTTAAATGAAAGTTCCCTCTTCTTTTTAGACTATTTTAGATTTAATACAAGTGTGAATCATGTATCATTCAGTTGTGCTTTTATAATTTTGATATGAGATTTTCTTGATCTTTGTTCATATTTGACTAACCATGAATAATTGATTTCTCAACTGTTATTAGTGTGGATGCATGCTTTTGTAGGAAGCTTCAACAAGCAACAATGAGATTAATGACTTGTGGGCGAAGCTTAGCTCAATGCAGGTGAAACTTGATTACCATCGTGGGAGGTTGAAAGAGAATGTTGAGGTGAAGCTCATGGAAAAAATATATGGAATCTTCCACTATGTTAAAAATCCCACTTTGAGTTTAGGCGCAGTATATTCTTCACTTGACCAAAATCTTATAGAGAAAGATTGAGCCCTTCTTTCAAATAGGTACTTTTTCTGGCTTGCTTCTTTGCCCACCTTTAGGTCCACAAATGGGTTTAACCTACACTAAATTTAGCAATATTTGAAACAAATTTTATTAGCAGTTTCATTTAAAATTATTTAAAAAATATATTATAGAAAAGAAAATTAATTTTGTAACCTTTTTATTTGTCGATAATTATTGAAAAAATTTGAAGATTTTTTTATTAATCTATTATGAAAAGTGTATTAATTTCTTTATGACAAGACTTTTCTAAAACAAAAAATGAATTAAATGGTTCAAAAATTACATTTCAACTTTAGGTTGTATTCACCAAATATTTCCTATTTTGTTTTTTTAAAAGTCTTTTACCAAACACAAAAACATTGATATTTTAAAAATAATTTTCACAAAATTTTTTTCTCTCATTTTAAACTAATTTTTCAAAACCTCTTTGTCAAACCCACTTTCCAAATTTATAAGTCAAAACCTAATATACCATTAACATAGTATGGAAATTGATTTTTCAAGGTCATGTCTGTATAATATATTTTGAGGAATATGTTATATTATTATAATGTTTTATTAATATTTTATACATTAAAATGTTTATCATTATAAAGAGATAGAGATTATTAAATTCATTTGCCCAAAATGATCATATGTGATTTTGTTAATAATAGATAATTCAAATTGCTTTTTTGATAATCTAATTAGCTTCTTAGTGAATGATTTTTAGGTTGAAAATTGATCATTTTCATTTAATGAAGTCAAACTAAGCTTTGACATAAGTTTTTTTCCCTTCCTAACAAAGTTCTATTATTTCATAAAAACCAAGTTGAATTAAAAAAAAAACTCTTCAATCCATACTTTACCTCAACTAATTATGTGCTCCCTGCTTCACTAGTTGTAAACAGCTTCTCACAACTCTACTAGTTTCTTTTTTCATTCCACACTCCCCCTCTAGCTGCACAAAAGCTTTCCAATATCCATCTTGACTCTTTCTCTTCTTTTCCCTAATAAGCTTCTCCCGAGTTAACCTTCTCATTTCATTCATCTACACTCTCAACTCACTTTTCTTAATCTACTTGAGCTTCCTCACTTTGCCATTTTTATTCTCTCTTCTGTAACATGTGTAATACAATCAAATATTACCTTCAATCCCATCTATGTTGAGCTATGATGAATTAATTTATGTAATTAAATTAATATTATTCCAAAATTTTAAATATATGTATTTATATCTTAAAATTCATTACTAATTACTTAAACTTTTGAAAATTATTAACTCATTGCGTTTGATTACTTTTGGGAAGCTCTTTTCAATTATTTGTCTTAATAAACTTTTTGAATTCATTTAAAATCATGACATAATTTCATTATTACATTAATTTAATAATATTTTAAAATATAAATATCATATTTAAAACAATTGACTTTATTACATCCAACATAAATTATTAAAACTTTGTTGACTTAATTTATCATCTATAGTATATAATATATATATTAGTTGATAATGTGTGGTTCGACTTCCAAAGTAGCTTTTCTTTCCACTGGACATTTTTATAAAACATTAATCATTAGAATAGCTATATTTCTTACCAGCTTCTCCATTTTGTTTAAGATCTTCACTTATTTTTGAAAATAAGTTTGATTAAATTTTGATATCTAGACAAATATAATTAACAACAAAACAAGGATCTATAATGCATCTTCATAAAATTAAAAGAAAATACATTAAGAATTCTTGATACATAAAGAGTCAAAACAGTAAAATATATCACATGTCCAACTCTCTTTACAACTTAGAGGGACCAAAAAATTTAGATTTTAACTCATTTTGTTTTTCAATTCTTATAATATCTTTCATTTAACTAGTTTTGATAAATACATGACCTCTTTCTTGAAATTTTATTAATCAATGATTTGCATCAAAGTACTTTTTTCTTCTTACCTTGAGCTATCTTTAATTGACCTTGAATAATTCTTATTCTTTTGTGGCTATCTCAATAATCTAAGGATCCAATAAAACTCTTTCCTTTCTTTCATTCCAACATAGAGTTAACAAATACTTCTTTTCATATATAGCCTCATATGATGCAATTTCAAAATTATATTGATAACTATTATTTTTAAAAAAATTATTAATGATAAATGACTTTCTTAACCTCCTCCAAGATCTAATATACAATGTTTTAAGTAAATCTTTTAGAATCTTAATGATTCACTTTATTTATTTATCAATTTGAGAATGAATGACTTCTAAATTTTAAACATGCTTCAAAGTCTTGATCCATTTTCTTTTAAACATGCAAAGTAAAGTTAGGTTTCATACCTAATATAATAGTTTTTGTGAGCCATGTAATTTAACAATTTTGTTCACATAGATATGAGCCAACATTTATGTTAAATAAGTTGTCTTAATAACAAGAAATCAACTATATTTTGTTAATCAACCTACAATCACTTATATTGAATCAAGACCTATTGGTGATTGAGATAACTTTATCACAATATCTATAATCACTTCTTCTCATTTCTATTTATGAATGGGTGAAGGTTATAATATTTCTCTTAGTTTTGTTATTCATCTTTGATTTATTGATATATTATACTTCTAAAACCAGTTCAACACATTTTTTTATTCCAAGCCACTTATCACATGCTCACATGCCGGCCACCTACCACGTGCCCAATAGGTTAATGAGTGTGTATATGGCCTTTCAGGTGCAGAAGCTACACCCACTTGCATGTAGCAGTTCGTGTTTGCATAGATGGTCTCATTATAATGTATAATTTGTAGATTTTTTTGTTTGGTAAAAATTTACATGTTTCATTTACAAATTAAAATATTATGTATCTTGTAATAAAATCTTGTATCCAAACATCTATATAAACTTATAAGAGTGCTATCTAAAATATTTTAAGATTCTATAAATTTCAAAATTTTATGAATTTAAAACTCTTCAAAGTAACTTCTTGAGAAATTAATCTCTGAATTACAAAAGCCATCATCTCCTTCATTTCTTTCTTAGTCGCCCACAATTCTTATGCTTCAATTTTGTTGTTGCAATTCAAAAAAGAAATGTATACTATCAGAGGGATTAACGTGAAAATACCTTGCAAGCAAATCAATAATCTATAAAAATATTATACTTAATTTCACATAAATAATGTATTTAGTTTTTCTATAAAAATATTATAAATGCCAAGTCTAAGTCTTGAACAAAGTAATTATTTTGACAATGCTTTAGTTGTTTGATTGCATACATAATCACTTTTTTATTCTACATCAACCCATAGCATAGATACTGTAAACATGCATCATTGTAGACATGATATGCATCTATACATTCTAGCAGTTCCATTTGCTACTAAATTTAATGTCTTTAAATATCTAGAAGCTATTTTCATAAATCAAGTCTCATTTATATTTCATTATTTTTTAAGACAATCTAGTGATGGAGAGGTCATATTTGATAATCTTTTCACAAATTGTCTACAATAACTTACATATTTAATAGATTTCTTTTTGCTTTATATTGGTATGAGTTTTGGTCAACTCATGATTATTAAAACGACTAATTCCAAAATCCACACTTATAGTATTTAGTATATAGTTAGTTCTCACTCATAATTTGTAATACTATAAGAAAATATATAATATGTTCTTTTAAAAATTTTGAATAAATCCAAATATTATTTATGTATACAATTATAAACCAATCTAAATATTATTAAACTTTGTGTTCATTTGATCTATAAGAGCCGATGATACATTTTTTTACTAAATAATAACTTTAAAAATACATAATATTCTTGTTTTGTTTAAAAAATAACTTCAAAAATATCTCCATATTTTATTTTCAATTGGTGATAAGAAAATCATTGACCAATCTTAAAAAATTTCATTAATTCTTAGAGTTGATCAAATAAACTATCAATTTTTTACAAAAGATATTTATTCAATTGAAATCTTTTAGCCAATTAATTTTATTTCTCATGTTATTTAAGTTAGTTAAATCATAATTTGCATGATCAGAATAAATTTTTAAAATCCTTTAATGCATTATAGTTTAAAAAATTATAAATTATTTTTAGTTTTAATAATTATGTGAAGATAATATTAGCAAATACTTAATATATTTTAGCTAACTCTATTAGAGCAACTATTCAAGAGTCTAAGACAAGCATCCCCATTGATGACCTTAATATTTTTCTCATATTTTTATTTTTGTCTTCTAATTTCTACACTTGTTCATTATTTATATATGTATATATATCACTTATCTAGTCATAATTTGGTATATATGTATTAGATAATCGTTGGTTTTATAAGATTTGTTGTAATAGTTAAAATTAAATTTGAATCATTTCATACTAATGTTGTTAATAGTATTGCTTGGGTTAACTATATCAAAAGTTTAGAATTTAACAAATTTACATAATTGAGTAGGAGAATGAATAGAATATCTTTCCTCAATTTCTTTTCCAATTGAATGGTATACCACTTCAACTTTATTTGATAAAGCCCAGCTTTACATAAAAAAAGGGAAAATAAGTTTTTAATTCTACATAACACAGTATATGTGATAAAATAATATATCAACACTTATAACAAGATAAGTAATATACAATCTACACGACCTGAGATAATTGATTTATCATCAAGAACAAATAAATATTGAGTCCACGGTAAAGTTAGTTATCCTAATATCATAATATTTGCTTGGTATTAGAAAAATATTGTGAATAATATAAAAATGGTTGTTAGAAGTGTCCTCCATGACCTCTCCTGACATCTTATGTTTGTTTTCCAAAACACATTCGTTCACAAATGGTGCATTTATTTTATGTTGATTCTTTTAAATGATTAAAAAAATGTATTAAAACATTTAAATTGAAGAAATTAAAAAAAATCAATTTTTTATAATTTTAGGATTATTTTTTTTAAAAAAATGTTTGCATCAAACAAAGAAAAGATACCAATAATATTTGCAATCACATAGTCAAATCATATGTATATAATATTGAATTTAGGACAGTGAATGGGAGTTACGAAGATTGGTGGTAAAATTATACAAGAACATAACAATTCATTTATTGCCAATGGATATTCTTAAAATGGAATATAAAAAAGGAATTTTTTTGTACGAGTTCAATTAGTAAATAATAAATGAAAAAATTTGTAGATTTTCTTAATTAATCTATCATGTAAAATTTAAAAGATAAGTTTAAAGTTTGTAATTAAAAAAATACAATTCGATGGGAGAGAATATCAAAAAATCATATTATAATATGACTTATTGTATAAAGGGTGGGTCTTATGTGTGTCCTTCATTTTTTTTAACTTTTTAAGCTAAACAAAATTTGTATTTTAATGAAAACTTTTCATTAAATTTTTATCCACTCTCAAATAAAATTTATGATTCAAAATACTTTTATAAAGCCATAAATTGAAACTTACAAAATATATTTAAAACTAGTATTAACCAATTATAATTTAATTGTAGTGCAATTACAAGGAATATTGAAGAATATTCTCGAAATGTTTCCATGGACATGATAAGAATAACAAATTGATGATTATTGATATCATTCTCCAAATAATCTAATTGTTGCTCATCACCACCATCAAGTAGCCTTCAGACTTATCGAGTTGACAACTCATGTGACATGTTCTTTTCATTATTGATACTCACTCTTAGAAATGAATACTATTCTTAAGCCAACAACCTCCAGACATGTGTCTCTAACTAGTAGGCAAATCATGGTATAATTAAAAAAAGTTTAGGGAAAATAAAAATAAAGAAAAATAATAAGAACATATTAAATTTTTAGATGATTTAATTACTTATTCTTAAATTTATATCTACCCTTTAACATATTTACTGGGCCTATCACTTCTCCTTTCTTTTATAGTAAGTGTTGGCAAAAAAGCCTTGCCATAGTTTTTTCTTAGAGAAAAAAAATTTAAGGCTTCGATTCCTTTCACACTATGTCCAAAATTAAACACCTTCCCACACAAGGTTAAAAGTTGAAACTTTTCTATAAATAATTCTTAAAATAGGCTCTCTCTTCTCACATAATGATCGTCACAAACACCTCTAAATCCTAGTTGGATTAAGCCAAATTCAACAATAACAATAAAAAAATTTTGCATAAACAACTCTTAACTTTAATCAAGTGAAATATATATATATACACTTTAAAAATGATGCCAGTTGGGTATATAACTTATGATTGCAATATCATAGTTTGTACGTAGTGAGTGCATTTATTCGATGCAATGGGGTTTTTTTTTTCTATTTATAGAACTAATGTGGTTGTTTGTAATTCTTAAAAACTATCAAGTTTAGCTTACCGACCTCCCAAGTATTCTAAGATATTTTCATACCAAAAGATATTCATCAAATTGGACGTTGTAACATTTAATGATCATGAAAATTGTTCATCGAACATTTCTATGGCCTTTTGATATTACTCAATTTTGAGTTGCTAACAATGAGACTATCCATCAAATAGCTTGATAGCTTTCTAAAAGGACTAAATTTTTACCATATTTTTTTAATATTTATTTAATGGCCTAATTATTATCATATCATTATTAAATTGGTTATCCAATATCGTTAAATAAACTAATTAGAATTTTATATAGCTTTATTTTTGCAACCTGATATGACAATTAATAAACTAAGCCAGTAGATTATCCAATTTTTAATGGACTAGCCATCAATCAATTATCGAATGTTTCCATGATTTTTAAATAGAATATACAAAGGATTGTTGTGTTTAGACAAACAAATATTTATTGATAGAATGTTTAACATCGGTTAGAGAACTTGTCAAATGTTTAATGCTTTATTAAAGAAATTTTTTTTATATAATCAATTTTATTTCTCATATTATTTAAGTTAGCTAAATTTTCAAAAGCTTAACAAAATGTAAAATTTTAAAAATCCATTAACAAAATGTTTTTTTAAAATTTTGGTACATATTTTAGTTTTAAAAACTATGTAATAATTATTTTAATAAATATTTGACATATTTAAGCTACTTTATCTAGTTAATCAATCAAGAATCTAAACTAATCATTCTCGTAGTTCATATGAATATTTTTCTTATATTTTTCATTTAATTTGTATGCTTGTTCTATCATAATTCTTGAATAATATATATCTATGAACCTATATACATCTTTTAATAATAATTTATCTAATCATTTTTCTTATAAGATTCATTACAAAAATTGACATTGAATCAAAATTATTTTGGAGTGACTAAAATTTTAATATTATTTATGATAATGATGTCAAGGGTTTCAAATATAATGATTAATACCTTTCTTAGTTGATAGAATATTCCTTTGGCTAGTTTCTTTTCTAATTGAGTGGCATATCTTTTAGTTGTCTATGTTAAAGTCCAATTTAGATGATAATAGAAGATAAAATAGTTTGATATTTACTACTGATGAAGAGGAGATTACACTTGTGACTCTAATAAGTGATGATAAGATCATATTTACAATGACATCTAACAAAAGAAAAAATCCCATCTCTTAGATAGCTCCTCAGTTGAGGTTGTATGGTTATTAGAAGATCACACAGATGAACATTATTATAATGGTTAAATAATTCTTTAAAGATTACTTTATATCAACATGTTGAAAGGACACACAAGCCATATTTATCCTTGAAATTTAAGGTGTATCAAAACCAAAGAAGTTTAGGCTCATTAGCCTTTGCAATTTGATTAACAAAATAGTGACCAAAATTCTTGTGGATAGACATAGGGTAACGCTTCTAGATATCTTTGTCAGTGAGCAACTTGCTTTTGTGTTACATCGTGCTATATCTGATAATACTTTCTTGAAGCAAAAAACAAAACCTTTTTGCACCTGTCTTCTTTCAAAGAAGGTTTGATGGTAACAAAAGTTGATAAGCATTAAGCTTATGATAAGAAAAACTAGAAATCTTGATTGGATATACTTAAGCATTGGTAGTTCCTTATGCTTTTTTGTGGTAGGATTAAGGCCTATATCACTACATAAAGAATTGGGATCATGTTTAACATTATTTTATCTATCACTGATTCAACTAATTGGGGGTTTTAGATAGGGATATGGTTTAGAATTAATAACAAAATTGGAAATTAGATATGGATCATGCTTATGATAAGGAAAGTTAGAATTTTGTATTGGATATTCTTAGACATTGCTAGTTCCTTTCACTTTGTTGTGGTTGGATTAAGCCTTATATCTCCACACCAAGATTTTGGATTATCTTTAATATTTTTTATCTATCATTGATCAAAGTAACTAAGATAGGGATGTCCTCTCAATCCATACCACTTTACTATAGTATCTAAGTATCTCTTATGGCTTATTAGTATCTGTTTGAACATGTTATCTCGATTGAGCTTAGGAATTTCCCTTCTTTGTTGAAGATTACACACCTTTTGTATGTTGATGGCATCATGATTTATGAACCATCAACTTGTTGTATAATGAAGAATATTTAGAGTATTATAGAGTTCTAAGGGCATCACTCAGTTGAGGCGTTCAATCTAAACAAATTTAGAGTGTTATTTAGTAAAGGGATAAACAAATGAAATTCATTATTGTTCAAGTAGAAAATTATGAGTCAAGGTGGATGGTCAAATCATTATTAATGGTGGCTCAATGCCATGATGAACTCCATGTTAACTATTTTTCTTATTTATTGCTTAGTCTACACCTTAATTACAAGCTACATCATTACGAAATAAAACATATTGTTGTGTCATTTCTTGTGGAGTAGTTCAAATGATAATAGTACAGTAAACTATGCCTATTGAGAAATACAGCGCTCAAGGAATTGGTCGGACTTGGAGTTTGTTGTTTATTTACCTTGTTGTCAAGGCTAATTCCAAAAAAACATAGGTTTGTGTTACTTGAGATGATAATTTACAAGTTTAATTCTTTAGATCAAAACTACGTTATAATAATAATTCTTTTCATATGCCTTATAGTGCATCTCATACATGTATGTCACTGAAAATTAGAGCCCCATGTACCATAAACAATATGGTTTGATGAATTGTTCCAAGAAATTTTGTTTCCTTTTTTTGGATAATTTGCTTGGAATCCATCCTATTGCTACTAAAACAACCTAATTTAACATGGATGTGGAGCATTTGATATTCGTAGTAGAGTTAGTCAAAGAGCATGAGGTGTCAGATCACGAAAAGATCTAGAAGTTATTCACGTCTTATTTTATAATTTAGATTCTACATTCTCCTTTGGTTAAATAAAATCAAATGAATGCTCTATGCTTCACTTTTGTTGAGGATATGGAGTTGGGCTTAGAAACTATATATAATGACACGTATATGTACATCAAGGTAGGAGGTCATGTGGGTTTAGAAAGAGATGATGCAACCTTAAGTAAACATTTTCCTTTGGAGATTAGCATTAAATCTACATCCTACATACACCTAGCTTCATGCAAGTGGGATTAAGATATCTAAACTTTATCCTTAATGACATGATACTAATGAAGATGTGAAACATTATTTATGAGAGTCATATATCGTAAAGAACTCTGCTTTAGTAGCTTCGTAAATGACTAATTCATGCTTGGTGGGATTAAGTACTAGGATGTCACTTCTATTATTCTATGAATGCATAGGTGGCTATGACTTCTCATGTAGTGAAATGTACTGCTTTATCTTTATTGTATCTCTAGAATAGCAAGAACATGTAGGCGCAAACAGAGAACGTGCTCAATTTTGTTGCACATCAAAGGAGAAATCGCATTATAGTTGCTACTTTTTACAACTCTTTGATCATGTCCAATGGGAGCTCTTGTGGTCTTGATTAGTTGTTTTTTATCTCTTATTAGACTCCTCCAATAGGTTGGAATAAATTTAAATGTGATGCAGTTATGCATGATGACATAAATGATAGATTTGGTACCATTTCATGGGATTATATTGGTAGATCTATTACTATTCTCAAAAAAACTTTGGTTTCATATCCAACAACTACCATGGACGTTATTGCTATTCTGAAAGCAATGGAAATTTTGAAAGTCATACTTCTTAATGTCTAAGGAACAATGATTGAATCAAATTACACAATAGTCATTATTGTACTTAAACAATTACTTTCAATAACAACAAATAATTGTTCCTACAACAGTTATTATTCCACAAAAGGTGTGAAGAAAATTCTTTTAAAGAATAAGTTTCTCACCATTCATTTTTATATGGTTTTATTTGTAGTCTGCTAATGCCTTTCAAAAATAACTTCAATTTTATGTTTTTAAAGATTTTATATGCGAACTTTCTTAAAGATAGTATTTTGTAGACTTTGGTTATTACTTTACCAAGGAACCCAATGACTTTGTTTTCACATACAGTGCTAATGGAGTCCAAAAAGTGACATCCACAAATTCCTTGTTAGCATCACTTATGGTTATGACTATGGTGGTATCTAATCATCTTCAAGCCCCTAACTCTCATTCATTATCAATTAAAACAACATTAGCAAATTATTTTGCAATGATTTTTTTTCATAAATTTAAAAATATGAAAAATTTTTGCCCATGATTGTCCTTCCTAATCTTTACTTCAATCTCGAAGGTCATCACAAAAGGATCAAAATCCAACGATGTTATAGCATGATAATGTATCCAAAGCATGGGATTGCCTTAAGAAATTTAACTTCTACGAAGTAATGATGCTGGAGGCACTACCAAGCTAGTTAAAGCCAAACTACATCATTGACAAAAAGATTGGGGTGGATTGTGTACGCAAAATGGTAGGCCGATCAAGCGAAATAGTGGTATTACTACGAGCTTTTTAACTACAACTTTAACATAGGCTATTGGAGCTAAGATTATTTTGGCAACTAAAACAAGAGTTTCCCTCCAAAGGATAACAATTAGGTGATTGAGATTATACTTTTCGAATTACTAGACTTGTGGAGCCTATATTATTATTTATTATTAATACCTCACCATGCAAGATCGGGAAATTTGCTCGCTTACTGGCTTCCTTGGATGTGGTAGCCATGTCTCAAGCTACCTCTTATGAATCAAACCCTAATTCTTCGTCAACCATTTCCACCATTTTAGGCCCTATATTACGATCAAAATTTGATATGGTGGAAATGAGTGATGCATCATATACACAGATGTTGTGTGATATAATAACTTATCATGAAAAGTTAAGGAGTCAGGTGAAAGCCCACGTCGACCTTCTACTTAACAAATGCATCACATCAAGAAGTTAGGATTTGATGCATGTATTAGATTTAAAGTTAAATGGTTTTCAAAGCAACATGTGCCTTCACAAAAACTACAACTATTTTAATTAGTCATTCATTATTTCATAGTTTAAAATTGTTTATGCTTGCACATCCACAGATTATTCTTTTAGAAAGAAGATGACTTCTAACAAGATTAACCATGTTGAAACACAAAGATAAAGCACTAGGTAGCACCACATGTCATAGTTGACATGTTCATCATGTCTAATGGCACTTTACAAAGGAATAATGAATGCTTTAATATTTTGATGCCATTCACCATTGTTTGAAACATTGCCACTTAATAATATGATTCTTCAATGACAACCCTCCTTGGTACTGAATGAAGATAAAAATGCATGGTTTCAATGACTGTGCCAACACTAGAGCCAGGACGATCACGTGTTCAATTGCATTACAAAACAACAAAAGTTCCAAGAAATGAGAAGCATGGCATCAACAAGATAATTAAATGGGAAGATAAAAATCTGATAGAAAAGAAGAAAACCTATGAACTTTCTCCTTAAAAAGCTTTGGTTAGCTAACAAAGTCTTACAAATAATAATTGACAACACCAAGAGGTAGCCAAGCCATAAGAAGCGCCGCCGCAAAAAATAACTCTTTTGCAAAACTGGGCTAAAGCCAAACTAATCTCATTAGCCAAAGAGATACAAAGATTTAAAAAAAAAACAAAATGGGCCTAATTATGGATGAAGACCTTGGTTAGCATAGACATGGCATGATATCCAACAAGATCTAGAAAAATAAAGCTATAATACAAATGATCTTTTATGGCCTACACTAATCAACAAACCATTAAAATGGCTAAAAGGTATTGCACCTCAAAAATCGAGGTTGTTGAGCATGACCCATGTAATTATAAAATATTTTTTGAAGATCTAAGATAGGATAGCAAACACATTGCATTCTCTAAATTATTTTTTCCATGAAGCAACACCTTGTTAATCACTTTAAAAAGTTATAATTTCACAACTAACAGGTCACACTTGTAAGGCCCCACCATGTTACATGCATAGGAATATGTAGCATAAGGGTGAGGGTTTCCACCATGCTTCAAACCATGTAGATGTAATAGGACACTCAAAAAACACATGGCCATGTGTAATTTGCACCAAGGAAGTTTCACTATGACATTAGCAAATATCATGGAAAATAAAGCTCCAAGTAGCAAGAAAAGTGCGACAATTTTACATTGTGCAATGTGAAGTCCCTTTAAGAGTGACAACTTATTCTAGCTTCACCTATCCTAAGATATGGCAATGTTTAGAAAAAGCCATGCAATTCAAGCACAAAATGTTGCATGTGAAGAATTCCAACACATGGGACACTGGGATGATGCTATACAACATAAAACCAAATGATAAGAACTTTGATGACAAAGGCATTGGTAAAAGTAGATTGCATGGCCAACTTTCACTACAAAGTGAGCAAAGTTGTACTTCACAAAGCCCCACATAGAGGAAAAAGTGTGACACTTTGAACATGCACAATGATAAGTCTCCTAATTAGGCATCACCTTATACAAGAACCAACACATGACAATGCTAAAAATCCAAAAAAAATGTTACAACATAAGCCACATGCCTAGTATGTCACAAACCACACTTAAGAGCTATGAAGAATTGCATATGACTAAGGACAAAGCATAACATGTGCAAACCATTGTGTAGATTACATCATCCAAATTTTTCTTCATCATAAGATGAAACCATGCCACAAATTAACACTTGCAAATTGCATGTTGTGATAATTCCATCAATATGGAAGGCAAGTTTTCTAATAAGATATCACCTTGTGAATGCACTAGTATTCGATGATGGAAGAATCCTAAATAAATTTGCACTTTGTTAACCCTAATACACACATGCATTGAATGTAATAAGGAGTGCACTTACTTGCTACTACATGTGCAAATAGTACACTATTTTTGTTGTAGTGCACCTAGTGTTCTGCCACACATGCAAGTACAACAACATAAGGAAAGGCAACAACAAAGCTTGCACAAACCCTATTACATAATGCACCATCCAATTGTCACTTAGCTACTAGCCACATTATTTTGCATATTTCCTATAGTGGATTGTATTTTATGAAAATTCAATCAATGAAGAAGTAAAGTCTTCTAAGAAACTATCACCATATCAAAGTGTTAGCAGCCTGCAACTATAATTTTTTTAAAAAAGCTTTACACTTTGTGAGCTTCATTAGTCATGCACATAGGATGTTGGGCACATATAAATCTCATATTTCAAGAGATAAAGATCTCTACATTTTTTTAGATAAATTTATGTTACATAATAAAAAACTAAAAGTAATAATGAAATGTTGCATTTAATTTATTTTTTAAAATGTTAAATTATTGATCACAAATTAGCATATCATTTGGTGTGCCAGATCATGTTGCATTGTGCCAGATCGAACGTGTCAAAATATTAACGAATTGGGTCAGACCTTGACCCACCGGGCAACAACCTAATTCTCTAGAAGTTCATCAGTCATCACAGCGAATTGGCTGCAGATGAGCGGGAAAGATTGCCACAAATTTTTTCTTCTCTCTTGATGGTATTCCTATGACTGATGGTGAGGATCTACGTCATTGTGCATGCACGACCTTTTTCTTCTATAGAGTCTCAAATGAGCCCTTGGAGGATCTTTGTGAATTCCATCTTCCTTGCTAATCGTTTAGTCATGTTTGAGTTTGCTAAGTCACCACCATCACCCCCACTCCTACAGATATATTGTTGCTCTAATGATCTTCAAGACCTAGACCTCTTTATTTTGACTCATACAAGGTTTTTGGGGAAGACTACAAGACGGTTGAAATTTTTGACACCTAGGAGAAAGATATTGTTGCCTCTGTTGTTCGTGGATTTAATATTATGTCAACATTGGTTTTCCTTGTGTATGATTTAAGTATAATTTAATTAGGAATGATTGAGGAAGTTTGTACATTGATACCATGGACACCTAGATGCCTCATTGTAGCACCAAGGACATTTGTTTTGCATCCTATGATTTTGTTTATAGTTGGGTACGAAAAATATAGGCACCAATTCCTACATAAGCATTTTGAAATGCTATCTCAATTTTTTTGTTGAAAATTGATCCACATTTTTTGAAAGCCTAATGTTTTTTTCCCTTTTTTTAAAAGATCCGAATTTTTTACCATAAAAGTAGAACGAGGTAAATCATGATAGCTAAAATTAATGTATATGAAAGGACAATGTTTGTCTTATTTTTTCATTTTCCACAAAAATTTTTTTTTTATTTTTTTGTGTTATATGAATCAATGCATGACATTGTTAGGGCATGGAAGGCATTCGAAGCATAGATAGAAAAATGGGAAACCAACAGCTAGGGCAAACCGAGCCTTAGTGGATGCAAGACTTTATAAGTGAGTGTCATATCTCAGGTTTAGAAGGCACTACATCTTGATAACCTTGGCATAATGAAGGGAGATTTAATCTCAATCGATACAATTTATGTTTAGGATCAAGATTGAATGATTTAATTTTTTTACAAGAATTATTATTTATATAGATAAAATAAATTGATAAATTGACATAGAAACTTAACTAATTTCATTTATTCAAAAGGAAAGTATACATATTATTAATATAATAGTATTTGAAATAATAATATATTACTAGTTACCAAAATCTAAATTATACAACACAATCAATACAACTAAACTCTTAAATATTCATCCCAATTGATGGTCTAGTGTTGGAGGTGTGTGACGATTGCTATTGATTAGTGAGATAGATTTAAAGGTGAATATATGAAATAACATCTAAGTTTACAAAGCAAACTAATAGGTGAAATCACTTGATAAAGCTTAAGTAATAAAGATTGGGGTGTAGACCTACACAAGGGAATGTCAAGGGTTTATGGAATACATAATAATAATTTCTACCCTAATATGGTCTCGTAGCTCATAAAAAGAGAAATTAAATTTAAAACTAGTATATAAAGTCTATCATGCTTGATGTTCATAAATGAAAAAAAAGACATGCATCAATGTTCAAATGTTACTTCCAATTACTTAAATGTTTTAGACATGTTAATTGAATTAATGCCAAAAACATAAATACCGACAAGTTATGAATATCAACATTATGAATAACTAAATTTCAACTTATCAAATCGCTCGTTTGAATTTCAACTATACATATGATACAAAAAATAGAATTAGTATGCATCAATATTCTAATATATCAGCACAATACATATACAAATGTATAAGTAATCATGTATGTCACAATTTGCTTATCATAACTCATATATAATATAATCGCTTTATCGATATATTGTGGTTACCTTCAAATAGGAGGAATGTTATAGCTAACCTAAAATGAAACTGAGGTTATCACTAACTTGAAACAATAGAGTTGTCTCTTTGAGAGGTTGTTGACTTAGTTATCCAATCATATAATAAACATGTTATCATTAATTGTCATAATCAACATTCAATTGCACTTGTACATAATCAATCATAGAGTTATTAATAATGATGTAATAATATTATGCAACATGATCTTCAGAGGAATAAGTATTGTAGGTATCACATGACCTGCCAATGTTTATGAGAAAGAATTATTTTCAATAGTAAATATATTCAATTAGTTTCATATAAATAAAATTAACATATAAATAACCAACTTATTCTAACATTTTATGTGTTTTCTTATTGAGATCATGCAACAATTTTAAGAAATGGACAAGCTATTGGTACATAAAGCTTTTATTATCTAATGAAAATGAATTACATATAAAAGTTGATTTAACTTAAACTAAGAAATCAATGTAAGTTCCTCAAGTTGAAGGATGCATTCTTCTAATTGCTAGGTGTCTCTTATTTCAAAATATACGTGATGGGTCCAAACTTCTTTTAGGTGTGCAATGCTACTTCAACTAATGCTGATTTACATTATTGAAAAGTGATGTCTAGACCTAACATATGTTGTACACATTTAAACAATATTGAATTTAATGATTCAATTTATTGTTCTAGATTTTGTGATTTATTCAATTGATTTTAAACAAAGAAACTTATTCATGATATGCTCCTTTGCACCTCCAGAACAATTTGCATCTTGCATAGATTAGCCATTCCTACAATTGGCTCTACATTAGTCCATTGGGACTATTATTGCTTTTTTGAATTTTTTATGTTATATGTGTGAATGTGGCATGTCTGCACTCATGTTTTTCTCTATTTAAGGGGAAATAAAAGGCTAAATCTCCATGGTGTCATTGTGTGTCATATCTTGATAATATGAGAAAAATCTAAGACTTATACAGCAAGCTAGAGATCAAGGCCAACTAATTTGACTTTGTATTATTAAAATAAAAAAGAGATATGTTAGAGAAGAATTTGGCAGTCAGAACAAACAAGTCTTATTTAATTGAAAAGTATACACATCATTACACAAAATTTCATAATAAGCACTTATAATGTGAACAATATAATGTTATTCATGGACCAAATTTTGAAGATGACTAGATAAGTAATTAACATAATATAATTAAATACTTGAATATACCAATATCAAAAGATAGTTTATTACTAATACTCCAATGACAATTTACGAATCAAGTAAATTGAGTCTAAAAAATGCATATAAAGCAATGTTTGAGGTTCTAACCAATTAGTAGATGAAACTTCATTTTACGGCATGTATGACAAGGTGTTGGAGAATGAATGTTCTACCATATGCAATTGAATAAGATTAAACACCAAAAGTATCCAATATTCTATCATGTATGTTATTCATTAACAATGAATGTAGAGATTGCATAACTCATAAATTCTCTTTCAAATTATTTATTTTGATTAATATTGTTAATCAACTTAATTTAATATAACATAAATGTTCACAAAATTTATGTACATCAATATTATCCAATACGTAATTGTCAAACATCCCAAATAGACAACATTTACAACCAAACACATTATATAGCTGTTTGGCATCATTATCCACTATATTCATGCAAAGAATAATATATGTATATTCATATATGGAGTCATACATCCTACCATCCAATCGCAATAGTTCAAAGGTAATATAATTACCATGTCGATTAGGGTTATAAGGATGTTCACCACTATTCTGAAATGGAGAAGTCATGACTTCTTAGGATTTTTTATTGGATCTACCAACCTTTATAATAATAAGGATACCATTAACCATTATGTCCCACATACAATCATGGCCTTATGGTCAATGGTGAAGTTATTTTAAATGATGTGCTATTACTATGAATCATGAGCTTCATTTAAATCATTAATATTGTAAATAAATAATTATAAGGTTATATGCATTGAATAGGGGAACAAGTCAAATGTGAATAAGGTAAGAACATAAATAACCAATATTCACTTCATATCATTTGCTAACCTTGGAGATCATACCAATCACAAGTATACATATCACATAACAATTTACATCTAAATTTTCTTTACACTTAAGATAAATGATTACAACAAAATAAGGCCTTACATGAATTTTAATATTTTTTAGATTGCATATGTTAAACTTTATTTATCATGCATCATTGAATTTAGGAGAGCATTAACAACAAACGCCATAATTTTTCTCTAATAGGTAAACCTCGCATATTGCAAAATGCTCTATCGTAAATAGCATTATAATTTGCAAATCAATTTGCATAATTTTTTATGCAAACTACATATATGTGACATCTAGTTAACAACATATTTACTTGCATGGATAACATTAAAAGTAATTTGGTACTAATTACTAAATTAATTGTTGTACCTAAATAAATAAGAAATTTAATAAAAAATCATGAAGAGGTGTTTGTTAATTTGTTTGAGATTTGGGGATCAAAGAAAGTGCAAGCATGTGAGCAAGAAGTTTTATGTGCAGACCTTGAATCTAGGAAAAAAATATGGCAATGGGGCTACAAGAGGACAATTTAATATGTAGTTGTTACAAATAAAAGAGGGTGTCCAGCCTTTATAAGAAGAGCTATAACCTTAAACATAGGAGAATGGTAATCATTGGGGAGTAGAGATGATGATCCCTACTATAATTAATGTTAGGGCTGGTCTAGTTGGGGGACATGTACAACCTATTTGTTATTCATGTATATAATTTATGCATGTTTGAATTAAGTTGTACGCTTATAATATTTTTAACAATGCATGTAATTATATAATAATTGACTAAAACATAAAGATTGTGAAACTACCAAAATCTAGTTTCCTATATTGTACATGAATTATTAAGTATAATATGTTGTTTCTTAGTGTACAATATGTTAGCCCTAGACATATGGTGTATAGATAGTATATGGACTAGATAGAGAATTATAAGTAATATGTCATGGGTATAAAGACACAACAAAGAAATATATACAATACATGAATTTTTATATACGATACATCGAGTTTATAATGGCCAACTAGAAAATTACATACAATACGTGAATTGTTATAAATGATAGTTTGACTCCACGTACAATACAAGAAGAATAAGAATTTCACATAGTAGAGAGTAATTCCTTATATGGACATACTATATGTCGAGGTGATAAATAGTGCTTCAATCGATGTAAGTTTCCTGAAAGAATTAAAAATTGTCTACGAACTTTTTGGATACTTAAATGAATGTGGACAAACAAAGTCTTAAAAGAATTATTATGAGAAGATATCTAAGATTTAATTTTTATATTTATTGAGAAATCTTTTTTTAGAATTAAATATATGATGAATTGAATTTTAAGTTTTGGGATTTATTTACTTTATATATGAATTAAAATTTTGTAGAATTTATTTTAGAATATGACTTGAAATTTTTTTAAGTGCATCATGGAGTTTTGAAATTAAAAGGTGTGTGAGGAAGAAGAGAAGCATTCTAATAACAAAATGGCCATGATAGCCCATGGGAAAGGAGATTAATTGAAGGGAGTGTATATAAGGGATATAGGTTAGGAGAGTTGTTATGCTAGCTAAAAATGAGAAGAATGTGAGAATGAATCAAGAAAATTGTCTTATGGAGAAATTATTAAGCTTACGTTCTACACACCATGTAGGCAATATAGATCATTTCCAAGTAGACAGCTACTTAGATAAGATTGAAATGTTATTTAGTAGTGTGGCATGTTGGACCACAAGAGAGCTCTTTTGGTTGTATTAGTATTAAATAATGTTGCTAGGCATTGGTGATAAGGCAATGTAGAATCTAAAGGCAGAGCACATTTATAATATCTCAAAGGGAATTTTTCCATGCTTTTTAGGTATTTTATATCCTAGATTTGGTTGTAGGAAATATGAGAGATGAGACTGGTCATGTATGCCTTGGAATTATTTGCTATAGAGAAAGCGATGTAAATTTTTTTGGAAGGGTCTATGAACGAATTTATTATTTATTTTATTTTCTAAATTAACTCTTGTATGAACATGCTAGGAGTATTTTATGGCTTTTTAAGTTGGCACAACATTTTTAACATGCATGGCATGACATATGACACAAAATTTGCATTATATTATGAAAATTAAAATAGAAAAGAAAATTTTATTTATGTAAATAAGATATTATTTTTAATGGTATCAAAAATAGATTATAAAAGTAAAACAAAGATTTGTCTTACGGTTAAGGCTCTTATATTAAAAGAAGTCATTTTGTTAACAAATGGTTTTATCACATTTTAAAGTGCCATTTAGTGCTGGAATTTAATAATAGAACCAATAATGTGTTGTATCTCACTCCTTGGTATCATTTAGAGGTGAAACCTAATTTTAAAAGATATGTAGCTTTTCTTTTGAAGATTAAACTATAACTATTAATAGAAAGGAAAGGAAAAATGGTTGAATATTAGAAAATATTGAATTAAAAAGTGGGCTTGTGTTATAATCATATTTTAAAATAATGGTCAAAATAATTACAAAGCAAATTTAAGAGTATTTAATGTAAAGTATGGAAACATTGCATTGATATATTAATCTCATTTTAGATAAGTTATAATTGATATAACATATTTAGTTATTGGGATCAAACATATATCATGAGCTAATCTTGTAGTGCATTATATTTTTCTTAGATATTTTTTGTCTGTTGAGCTCGTGATTTTTGGCTTAGTTAGTTTTGGCTAAAAAAGTTTTTGAAATGAGGACATAGCATAGGAAGATTGTTTACTCATTATTTGTTCCTATGGAAATCATACAACAATTACAAGTATATTTTAACATGTTCAAGAATAGAGATTATAATAAAACATGACATGTTGATGATTTCAAGATATAATAAACATAAATAGCTTATAAAAAAATTTTATCTTATATGAACAAACTAATGAGAGTCTTTAATAATGAGAGGTACACTTGTGATAAGAATATAAGGGAGCAATGAGTGTGATATTTCCTTTCTAGTTTCTTTTTTTTGCTTATATGGTTGTGCTAGAATTTTGTTGATATTTGATGCATGATATGTTGTGACAATTATACGTATTAATTTGATATTTGATAGAATTATTATTCTTTTTTCGTTGTAAGAATTATTTAAACTATGCGAATCATTTCTTTGTGAAAGAAATTTAAATTGTTATTTTTTTGAGCAATGAACTTGGTTTGAAAAAATGGTAAAAAGTTTTTCAAAATAAATTATTTTCAAAATAAATTATTTTCCAAATAAAGATTTTCTAATTCTCAAAAAATGAGGATTAAATTTTTTGATAGTCATAAAAAGGAACTTAAGTATCGTACTACTTGTTTGATGCTCAAGATTGCATGAGTGTGCAAGCAAAGTTTCTATACAAAAAAATCAAAACCTATTTATGAATTCATCAACCAATTAGAAATGAGTATCCTTTCATCTTATGGTAAGAGTAGCTTTCTTAAGTCAAGCAACATTAAGTATCACATCATGTATGGGTCGAGTGGCCAATTTAGCATAAATGTTGCATAAAATTAATGCAATATCTTTGCTTATAATCTGAAGTTCCATTCTTTCACTAATTGTGACAACCCACTTTTTCACAATATGTCATCACAAATAGGGAAGATGTTATATTTTTAAGTTATGCAACATCAAAACAACATCGTGATCACCAAAAATTGGTTGGTACTCAGGCAAGTTGATTAAGATTATCATACACCATTGTGCTAGCATTCTTAATTCTAGCAGGTTTTAAGCAAAATATCTCATTTGTTGACACAAAATAGTGTGGCAAGTTTACCCTTTGAAAGTGTAAATTCTCCTTGGAGATGAGATATTCATGATCATAAATATTGTCTTTTCATGAGAATTAATTTGCATCTAGGTCAAGTCTTATTTCATTGAAAGGTTTCTGACTGAAATTGCATCCCCAACTTTATTTGCTACAACTTTTGTTGGAGTTAAGATCTTCTAATCAAGTAATCTATTTACTCTAAAAGGTTGAAAAAGGCTATGTTTGAGGGAGTTCATATTGCAAAGGTTTGTATAAATGCAAATTATGTAGATTTTAATGATTATGTTGACATGTTTTGACATCAATTGTAACAATGTTGATCATGCATTTGAAGAAGATGTTGAAATGCTTTCTTAATAACCAACACAATGGTATTTTCATAGTTTATAATGCAAAAGTTGACAACTGTGAAGCAAAGAGGTGTGCATTCGTTGCATAAAATACTCCAAGGGGACCATTCTATTTGAATCAAATTGTCATTTGTTGCTAGTTGGAAAATCTTCATCTTTTCTTGTCTCAAAGGAATGATATAAATGCTTTATTTCCTTGGGCATGTTTGTGTTGGGTGATGAGTTAGTCTTAAAACTTGGAAACAATGAGGGATGTTGTGGTATTAGAAGTTTTACTTGAATGTCCATTGAGTTTTTGTAGTTTCACTATGCAATGCAAGTTATATACAATCAACCAAGGTTTTGCTATATGCGATATAGTACTATTATGCATCTTTGTCTTTAAATAATTAATGGCATAATTAGGCAAAACTTAGTATCCTGGAATGCACAAATCTAATTTGAACACCTAATGATTTACAAAGTTACTCGACCCAAGTTTGACTTGACATACATAAGTACAACATTCATGTTAAAAACATATTCAAAATACATGAATAACACCATTAGTTGTTTTTCTTACCAAATATAAAATTAATTATTTTAAAATTAATTTAACAAATTATTTTAAATTTTTTTTCTTGTAAATATGGAACTCAGAAAATAACACAAAGATATCTTTTGTTTCCTCGCTAAAAGTTTAGCATTAATTAATCATTTAACTAGAAATGAAATTAGAAACCATAAGATAATATATGAGATGATTCACAAGATGAGGTGAAGAAGAAAAGGAAGAATGGCAAGGTGAGGGATAAGGAAGTGAACTCATAGTATTCGACTATGATGGAATCTATGGCAATGAGGAAACTTTGTGACGTCTTTTGATAGTGGCTAATGGAGCTCCTTTATTGAAAGTAGGAGGCTACGAGTTTAAGAAATGATGAAACAAATACAGGAAGTGGAAAGAGTTGTAGATGAAGGCAATTATGGTTTGTAGAAGAGTGGGTATTTGTATGGATGGCAAATTAGTGGAGATTTATTCACCAAATTCTTCTCGATTAAGAAGGTACTCTTAGTTGGAAGGCAGAGGCACGTTGTAGTGCCTAGCCTTATTGGTTTAGGTTGATTTCAATTTTTTTGTATTATAATAAAGCCATACTTGATGTCTCAAGCGCCAAACGGGCATGCCTTTGATGTATATGATATAGTTGATCTCGTTGATGTTGTATATATGGTTAACACGATAGGATTGTTTTGAGGAAGTTCTAATATTTTATAATTATGAATGCATCTTACAAAAGTTTCCAAAGTGTGAAGAAAATGCATGATGACTTGTCTCTGGGTAAAGCTTGCTTCAAGAGATAGTTGAACTTAACTGATGAAGCGTGTCAATGATCTTGAGATATCTCCAAGCTTGTCGATTGTTTATTGAGGAGTGCTAGAGTCCGTTGATACATTAGTTGAAGGTGTTGATTGTGAATGCTAATCATTAGTGGGATGTTTTTGATGCTCATGTGATAGAGATAAGCTATTGAGGGATGTTCGTGAAGACTAACTTGTGGTTATCAAGATACGAAGCAAGAATATAGCTTAACTTATATAAAGTTGAGGTCTAGGTGCACAGTACATCCCTTGAACAATTTTCTTGCCATAATTTTTGTTGAAAAGGCAATGATGGTAGCTTGTTCGTGTCAATTTTAATATCATCATCATCGTCCATCAGTAAATTTTGATAGACAATCTTGATCCGTTTTAGTCGAAATAGATATTTGGTTTTCCTTTTTTTGTTTTGGTAGGTCGATATATGTATCATTCACTCTTTTTAATCTTCAAATTCTTATACAAGTTTTTAAGTTGGTTTCTTTGTATCATCACTTTGTGCCTTTTTGTCTTGCTAGTACATATCTCTTTGAATTCTCCATACTTATACACTTGAGTCATGTTTTATGAGAAATTTGTTTAACCTTAATTTCTACATCTTGTTTCTATCAATAAGATGATTTGTAATTTTCGGCACACCTTTTAGATCTTCTATGCATTGGCTCAATTGTATTACCAATATAATTGTCAGTGTTATCTCGATATGATTTGTGTTTGGCTTTATATCCTAGAACATAAATCTAAGACCTCTATTCTTGAATAAATTTCCTTTTTTATCTTTAAGTTAATATTTTCTATTCTTGGGTAATTCACTTGTTTTATGTCTTGAACTTTTTAAAGTGGACATGTTAGATTAATAATTGATGTTGGATGGTGAAACATTTCATGGTATCACCTTGAAGTCTTTACAAACTAAAAGTTCTTTTTTCCTCTTTAAGAAACAATCAATGTGTTTAAGTGACTTTTCTTTACAAGTAAAAAAATACAAGCAATAATAAAATCTTGTGCAAAAGTGAACTAGAAAATAATTTTGTTATCTTTAATAACTTTCGCAATCCATAACCACTAAGATATTGTTTAAATTCTTTTTCTTTTTACCTATATGCTATTTAAGTCTCTTAAAATTAAAAATGTTTTCCTGTATGCTTAGTGTAAACTTTTCCAAATCAATCTAAACTTTTTCTTCAACATATTTAGTCCTTCTTTAGGAGTGGTCATTGCCAACATTTATAGCTTACTTTGTTATAATGAACTTTGACGTTATGATCTTTTCACTTCTCCTCATAACATCTATTACACCTTTTAAATTTTTATTCAAAATTATGACAATTTTATTTTTATCATGTTTCTAACATAGTTGTCAAAACTTAAATCCTAAAGTATTAAGTTCTTTTTCCTTGTCTCATATCTACTTAGTTTTTGGAACACACAACATTTGCCTTTCATTGAATAACTATATTCAAAAATTCCATCAGCTTTCTAATTAAGGTACATATATTTTAATGTCCTATAATAATTCTTGTGTCTTGGACTGACTTCTTTATTCAGTCATCCAAGATAATGTGATAGCTCTTGCTCATTTAAGACAACATCTGGGTGTGTAAATCCCATGCTCAATTGTCACCTTATTCATACAATACAATGCATTCCTTCCAAGGGATGCATTAACATTAATGCAATTTTGTTTGGGCTTCATGCCATTTTTTTGGTTAGTTTTATAAAGGTTCTAAATTGCATAATATAGCCCTTCACTTCGTTTAAATAAAATCTAGACTTGGAAGAAACCCGCCATTGAACTAGTATACAGTCTTAGAAGGAGCAATTCTATGGTTTGATTACCTGATTTGCTAAATTGACAGGTTGAAATGTGTGGTAGAGTAGTTCATATGCTGGCATGTATTTTATCCATGAAATTAAGGTTCAATTATGCTGTGTAATCTAATTAAAATTTTGCTACATGCCAATCCATGTCCAAAAATGTAACTAATAAAAATGAAAGCATTTTTAAAGAAGATAACAAACAATTAGATTTTTATGGCATTATTTCAACAAGGAGAGCAAACATGGGCCTTCCATAAATTGAACTATGTGTGCCGCACTAGAATCCATATCATGTAGTGAAGTCGTCACATGAGATCTCAGGAAATTCAAGAAAACATCAACGAATAGTTATTGTGACCAAAAATTTTCATAAAGGGAAGTCCATACTTCAGAGCATGAATTTACCGCTTATAAGAAGTTCTAAAAACAATAGAGATGATCTTTTCCATAAAAATATAGATCAAAGAAAGAATGTAGCAAAATGGAATAACAACCTGAAGGAAAAAACATGCGCAATGAATGAGAGAAACAAAACTAGAAATTTAATGCGAGAGTCGCTGAACACACACAAATCCTTGATATGCATTAAAAACTTAGCAAATCTTGGATTCACTACTTGAGATCTTAGTCATAGCTTCTGAAGTGTTCTATCCACAGTTTCTAGGTTTGGTTATCTTCATCATTATCTAAATCATTTGTATAGGCTTCTAGTTCATCTCATTAAATTTGCTACCTTTAATCATTTAAAGTGTTTCAGTTTAGTAATAATATTGTATAGTTTAAATTTAGGAAATTAGACATGAGCTCTACAAGCATATGTACCCGTGTTTACTATTTTATTAAATTATTTGATGTGGACTATATTAATTGTTAGTTGTTGGTATGTTAACATTGGAAAAATGTGATATATAATTAATGTTAATTAAAGAGGAGTATATTAGACATTGGTTCTTGGAAATATTAATGTTTAGTGTATAGTGAAAGAAAATCATAAACGACTACTATATGGAGGAATCAAATTATTTTATGCTGCAGGTTTTCTTTTGAAATTATAAAATAAAAGAGGTATTTAGAAATAATGTTTAATTAAAATAATTCCTTTGATGTGGAATGCAGACAAGCTTTTAAAATAGTGCCTTGGGAAAGTTGTTTGGATGGCTTAAGGGAGGAATGAAGTATACTACATTATGATATTAAGGTCATATCTTAAGGTCACTTGGTCAAACAATGGTTGACCTTTATTCTACATGGATTAGCCAGATTTTCTTCTTTGTTGTAGTTTTTTTACATATATGTTTTACTTTTGAGTGCTAATATTTTTCAAGGCATAATAGAAAAGTGGATGAAATATGTTCTTAGTTACTAGTCTTTCTTGAATATGGACAAAAGCTTAAACTAATAAAATTGTATAAATGGAGTCCTCTCTAAATTCTATTTTATTTTCAATTGAATAATGATGTTTGGAAAGAAGTTTTGGTTACAAATCAGACCATATGTATTTTGCATTGCAGAATAAGTCAAAATTTTTCTTTTGATTAGTCAGCAAACTTCAGCAATATTTTATGAGAACTTAAGAATTTCAAGCTATCGAATTCAATTCTTTGAATTTTATATAACTTCCTCCTGTTTGATGCACTCAAGTAGGTATAGTTTTCTTGAACTTATATTTTCGTTTATGGTTTATCTTCTCTTCTACTTGTATAATTTGTTTATGTGTATATGTTGTAGATAGAATTTTGAGAAATAATTGTTTTACATGCTATTTCTTATCGGTAAAATGTTTCGTTAACAGGTACCATTTTTCCATTTGGAAAAACAAGCAGTAGTAAAACCTATGCTGTTGAGAGGATTTGTCAGTTAACTGAGAATCATACCACTTTCTGTCCATGAGTTATTCAGAATTATTCAATAGGTGGTTTACCTCTACAATTATAAATCCTTCTAGCTTTTTCATGAATATTTTTTCATAATTTATTGTTAATATTTTTTATATTTTTTTGGTGTGTTCTTTTTGGAGGATTATTTTTTATCTTAATTTTTGTCTTTTATTACGCTTGCCTTTTTGAACTAATAAAGTTGTTTAACATCCAAGTCCTTATTTACTACATAGATGTCCCTCACTATTAAATTTTTTTTCATCCACTAGACATAGATCATCTTGTAATTATTAGCTTAACGTTTCAACTCTAAAAGGAATCAAAGTTTAAGTAAAACTTAGTTTAATCTTGTATTGTCTACGTAGCTATGTAGCATTATTTTTTTGTGATTTAGAAAGTGGTTAGAGCATTCCTTTTTTGAGTGTCTTATACAATGAGGAGATCAATGACTTGTTGGCTCCTAGGCATTAAAAGTTGCAAATTCATGAATCACTTGAGGTATATTTCCAGTTTGTTCAATATGGTTATGTGTTGCTTCATTATGAACTTTATTTATTTCTATTTAAATTTTTAGTTTTTACAATATTTATGAAGAGAGGCATATATGTTGCTGGTTTGAAAGAGGAGATTGTTACCTCTGTCAGACACTTTCTTCAACTCATGGAATTTGGTGAATGTAAGGCGTAAACATCATTTCTTCATTCCAGTTATATTGTAGTAGAACTGCAACTTAAGGGAACAATTTTTTTTTGTTTGATAGTTCATCGACACGTTGGATAGACAAACATGAACCTTTATAGTAGTTGCTCACATATAATTTTTTGCATGGCATGTATACTTGTTTGTTATTTTGCTTTCTATCAAACTTTTTTGAAGTATCTCAACTAATTAAATTTAATCCCAGATTGTTAAAAGTAGGGAGACAAGTGGAGAAGGTGATTAAATTAATTGTTTTGATGCTATTCGTGTATCTGTTCTTGTATGTTGTTTTGGTGGCAAAATAATCATGGTTTTGTTTTGTTTGTTTGCCATCTCTTATGCTTCTTTTTGGAATAAATCTTGATGGTGTGCATAATGATTTATTTTTCTTTATAATATAATTTGGTGTACCTAACTAGATCAGAACATGCTGCTAAAATTGGTACAGAAGGTGTGCACTTGAGAGAAGGATCAAATATAAATTAGTGCTTGAAGACCCTTGGTACCGTAATTAAAAAAAAGCGATGGTGTTAAAATTCAAGGATATGTTGCATTGTTATATTTTTGGATGTCAATTACATGGCTCGCGTCTTGTTTCTCATGGAAGATTGTGATCTAGTGGTCATGTACCATATCGAGATAGCAAGTTAACTTGCATTTTGCAACCTTCTATTGGTGGAAATGCAAATACTACTATGATTGGTAACATCTCCCTCTCTCAACTTCCTTATTCAATTTATTAGATTTAAATTTATTGAGGAATTTACTGCATGAATTCTCATACAACCTGTGCAATTGACTTGACAATAGTTAAAATATAATGCTGTGGGCTATTCAGTTTATCAAAGATGCCTGACACAGTACATGTTAATTAAAATTAATTAGGACCTTATAAGCTTTGGCTAAAAGCATTGTCATGGTTAAGCCACTAACTTGTGTAGCCTTAAATCATTTAATGCTATCTATATCCAGTTCTATGTGTTCAAGGGACAAAAATCAGTTACACATATACAATGAAGTCATGTTGAATTTAATGAAGTACTTGATTTATCTGTGAGGTATTTTCATCTTACGCCCTCATTGGCAGACCTTTTTTCGGAATTGCAATGGTCGAAGTAAAAGTGTGAAATGGGTAATAAGCAAACGAACAAGGTGAAGGGAGAGGAGGATTTATTTCATAAAAGGATTGAACTCTCTAAGAATCAATTCAAGTGGTTTTGAATTCATGAACTTCTAATTCTTGGAATTCCCTAAATTTTCAAGTTTTTACTTTTTAAAAGTTTTGGTTTATTTCATACACCCTCATCATCCTTTTCTATAGAGGTTTGGGTATAATATTTAACTATTAAAAAAAGATGCGATTTTGATAAAAAAATTTAAAAGTGTACATCTATTCTTGCCTATCTACTCGCGTGCTCCCCACACCTTGCATCTGTACAGCTGTGTCTGTGGGCTATCTAGGAGAGTGGTTACTATTCTTGCATGCAAAACATATATGTAGTTGGTCATTACACATATGCCCACCCCACGCAAGCACACTTGCCTGGTGTGTCATGCCCTTTTGCATGTGCTCATGCACCATCACATGTGGTGGTTGGGCAGTGCACTGCAATGTGTGCTTTGACAGCTTGTAGCATCTCTCTAGGTACAACCCATAATTTGTCTTGTTGCTTTGTGTTGTTTCGTTGATATTCATTGTTTTATCTCTCTCTAGATTTTTTTAATCAATTTTGGATTCAATGAGTTTGAAAGCGATCTCCTTATTAGTACCTTGGATATTGGGAAATTAGTTGGAGCTTCCAAATCCTTTTGATTGTCTACTTTTGGATTTTGTTCATGCTTCAAAGTTGTTGGAAAGACAATGTAAATTTATCCAAGCTCATGTGGATAAAATTGGTTTCCAACTTTTGAAAGGAGTCTAGATCCCTTGAAGAAAAGATTTGATTTTTTCTTTTCCGCAAGAGCATCTTCTCCTTGCATGATTAGTCGCTTTATGAGGAAAGACAATGTCAACTTGATATCCTTAGCTTTAAGATGTTTATCTCTTGTGGATTGCTCAATATGCAAAGTTTTGTTGGTTGCTTATTGAAGAAAACAACTTGAAGTTTTTTTATGGTGATTAAAATGTAGGAACGAATCGAATTCTCTTGGAATGACTATTTTTTTGGTGTCTTGATGATTGAATACAACCCTCTATCATTGACATCCTCATAGACTACTTTGGGCTCTAATTTACCCTTTGTGCTCAATTGGCTTAATGATCCTTGGTCAATAGGATTTTGAAACATTGATCTTCATGAAATTCTTGAAGCTATCAATCTTTTTTGAATTTTTTGCAATCTGATCAGTTGTGTTCATTTTTGAGTTCTTCTTGGATTATTTCGATAATATTTGGAGGAATTTCATTATGGTTGTCACTTAGGCCTTTGTTACAACAAGGTTTGCACCAGCATTTTGTGTTATAAATCTCATGCTTATTGCAAAGATAATTATTTCCCAATCAATCTTAGAGGATAGAACAATCTCTATTCGTATTCATGATATTATGGAATAGTATAGATGAAACCTAGGTTAAGCGGTGAATCTTAACAAGACTTTAGTATTTAATAAGGCGATGGAACTCAAGTGAAGGAAGTTGATAGTAGAGAAATTACACAAGCATTAAGTTGTTCAATTAAAATTTCTAGGTCTACTAATTATAACAACTACACTGTGGAAAAGGACTTCAATTTTATCGTTAAATGAGTTGAAAACTATGTCAAGATAAATGATTAAGTCATTGTAAATATCAGGCCGTATGGTCATGATCGACATAGTGTTAATTATTATTCCAATATATTACTTAACCAATTCTTTACTACTGAATGATACTATTATAGGGTGGTTTGAGAAATTGATAATTTAATATTTATGGAGTGTTTCAAATTTTAGCAACACAATATATTAGTTCTACTAGAAAATGGCTACTCTTCAGAAGCATTGTAGGAGACTTAGAATCTATAATTTGCCAACTTAGTAATCAGCATTTGTTGCAAAACATTACACAAGTGAATGATGGCTCAAGAAGATTGTTTATGGGTTCAATCCTTCAGGTCCATATACCTCACATCAAAGTTATTTAGTATTGCGACCCATTAGATAATTAACAATATGCTTTAGAGAATTTTTGTGGGTAATACTGTTTCATTTTCTTTAGATAATTTGTTTGGCATCATCCCTATTTCACCATGGCCAAAATATCATAACATGGAAGAGGACCATATAACACTTGTAGTGGAGGTAGTTATGAAGCATGATGCGTCAGACTTTAGTGAGATACAAAACTTAATTTCGCTAAAATTGGCAACTCATATCTTGCTTTCTCTGTTGGCAAAATCAAATGAAAGAGATGTGTTGTGCTTCAAACAAAGAAGGAATACATTGTTGGACTAGAAGACCAACTATCTAAAATTCTACTAGAAAAAAGTCTTGGGTTTACATATTATCATGGAGATTAATATTCTCCTATCTATTTACTTGAGGCATTGAGACATTGGAGCATTTTCGATGGGACACTAACGTGTTTGAAGTTATGAAACACCATTTGTGGGAATTTCGTAGGGTGAAAGTATTATGGTCCAATGGCCTCACAAATGAGAATTTCAATGTGTTGGGTAAAAAGTAGGAAAATTGCTTCACTAATGGAGCTTCTTAGTTGAATGTTTATGAATGTGAGAAAGGCTATTACATCTCATATAGTCGCTTTTGCATCCATTTGTGTTAATTAATCATTGCTTTAAAAAAATCTGTAAGCTCCTAAGGAAATAGCTCTCAATTTTAGCTACACTCCATAGAAATATTGATTCGCTACTATAACTTGTTTCAACTTTTCTATCTCATATTATGGGAGCTCTAAGAACTTCCATGGGCTACTAGTAGTCTCTTATTGGACTCTTTTAATGGGATGCATTAAAGTCAACTATGGTGCAATAGTGCAAGCAGATGTTAATGTTCGAATTGTTATAGTTATAGAAAACAACAATGGTAGACCTAATGTTATTGTCCAAAAAACTTGGATTTTTGTTCAATTATAGCCATTGAGACTATTGATATTCTTGAAGTAATGGAACAACTTAGAACTTGACATGCAAATATCCAAGGATCAAAGATCTAATCGGACTCTACTATGATAATTATTATAGTGATCGAATTGTTGTTGTCTAAGGAAAATACAAGTACCTACGATTGAGCTATTCTTATGCTCAGGGTATTTAGCCCTTCAAACAGTCTTATATAAAGTACCAAGGTAATTGTGCAGTGGATAGGATGGCTCAACATGCATTCTTGTATGACTTTCTTTGGGACTAGTTAATGCTTCTTTCCAAATCACTTCAACTTTTACTTTTTATTGATTTTAGGTATGAGCCTTCTTAAGTATGGTATGATGTAGGCTTTGACAATTTCTTTGTCAAGGAACCCAAACTTTTATAGGCATGATAGATAGAGATGTACAAATGCATTAGATGGGTGTGATCGATGTAGCAGATAGAGTCGTACATATAGATGGTGATGCATGATGGGTTGGTTGGTAGCATCGATGACAGATGGAGGCGAAAAGTCTGGTTTAGGTGGAGATTAGATTTACCCAACATTTGCAGTATGGTCATGGCAAGCTTACAACTCTTTATTTACTTGATTTGCTTCCATTTGCTTCAAAAATGGATTGAAGCTCCTAATCATCAAAATTAACTTTGAGTGGAGTTAATAACGTAGTTAACTAAATCTCGTAAAATGGTGACGGAAAAAAAGTAATTTACGACGATTGTCCCCATCATAGATGGTAGGTACTGATGTCCTTCATTCAACTAAACAAAACAAAGAGCTAAACAAGCCTAGTATGATGATCCAAGATGTCAGAATCATCCTTAATGTTAGAGCACTAATGAGCTTTTTTTGTGAAATTTAGCATTATGCAGGGACCAATGTAGTTCACTTTATGGAAATGTCTTAGTTTGAGGGGGTTGGCTGCAATGAGATTATTTTCGAATAAGGCAAAGGTGCCACATCACAAAAAATGCTATAGGAAGAGGAAAAAGAGAATCCACCTGACATTGAATAGGATTAGAATGAACATAATAAAAATATGTACTGTTTCACAGGAGAAGTCTCTTAATTCAAGATGTGTTGATGATGGAGACTAGTGTGGTTGCACACAACATACCTCTAAAAATGCTATAATTGTCATGAAAGATAAATTATAAAAATGGCAGACATTGATAACATGGGCCGATTAAGGTCACCTTTAAGGAGGCACTCATTGGATAGGGAAGGACCATAGATAATATGAAACGAATGGGAGATCTTTATCAACTACTTAGAGAGACCACCCAATTTAGATGTGAAGATGCTAGCACCAAAGGGTACCTCATTCATAATTAATGATGAAATGATGAATTCACTATCACCAATTTCACCTTATTGGTAGAGTGTACAATGGTTGTTTGTCCTTTCAATAAACAGCTAGAAAACTATAGTTTAGGTGGGGCCATTTGAGAAGATTTTGTATTGTGTTTTCTGTTTACGATTTATTCAGCTATAGAACGAGATTACATTAGGTTAAGAAATCTAATGTTGGTTGTTAGCCTTGCATTGGGTTAGACATAAGGACACATGAATTGAAAATGATTTTTTTAATGAATATGTGTGCTTCAATCTAGATTAATTTTTTGGCACTTCTACTTCTATATTGGGACGTGGGGAATATGTTGTGCATTATAAAAGCTATAGGGGATCCTATTCAGATCAAGAGGTGGATGACATTTATGCAAAGGTCATCCTTTGCAAGGGTGTTTGCTAGAATGGACCTTTCAAGGCAACTTAAAGTGGGATTATAAACAATTTGTTGGTTGGTCTTTTCAAAGGTTTTTGTACAAGGGATAATGTATACTTGGCTAGCTAATTCACATTATTTTTATAATTGAGAGCTTTTCTCTATTAAATGCAAGACTTTATCATGAAAAAGATGTGGGGCTACCTCAATGTAGATGTGAGAGCATGGTAAGAAGAGATAGGACTTGGACCTTGACTGGTAATTCAACCAAGGAAGAGGAAGTTGATTACATTAACATAGTGGTGGAGGATTAGAAAATAGGAAAAGATATAAGAAAATATAAGATGAGAAAGCAATACCAACATTAAGATATGCAAGTAATGTGAATGGGTAGGTCCGATGCCAAGCAAGATGGGCATGTTGGAGGCACACTCATGGTTGAATGAGTATCGAAGCAAAAAAATTAGGAAGAGGATAAACCTATTACAAATAAGAAGCATAATCCATTAAGTAGTAGGGGAGTTCTAACCTACTTAGATGTAGAAATATGAGAAGCACAAGGCATTTCCTTGTGTTTAAAATCCATCTTTTATTATAGTCTGACTAAGAGAGTAGGAGAATGGCAAAGGTATTATGGAATGATTTTTTTAAGATAAGCAAAGGAAAAGTGAAAAATGGAAGGGGTCCCTATTCATTAAACAAACCAATAATGGTGGCTAGGAATCTAAATACAATTTTGGGTTGAGCATTAAGTAGCAACTTCATTTTCTAAAAAAATTTAGAGGATGGTCATATAGCTACACTTTTGTTGGTATCACTTAGAAAGAATATTCAAGATTACCAATGTTTTTACCTTAAAAAGAATTAAGGATACTATGGTTGGATTTGGCAGGGACAAAGTAGTTATTTGTATATTTGCATTGGCATAGGTTGCACTTTTTACATGTCACAAAATTTGGGTGTATTGGATAACTTGCATTTGGTCTATTCTGTTAGTTAAGGATTAGGCTAGGCTCAAGCATGGCTATAGTTGTTGAGAGGGGCATGCAAGATAGCTTTGGCACTAGTTATGGTTATTAATAGCTTAGAAACTTTTTCCATCACATATAGCATAGGAATGTTTCATACAAGAAATTAGGAGGATGTACAACTCTTGCACATGTACTTTGTGGTAGAAGGTTTGAGAAACTATAAGCTACTATGGATCTCCATGTTTGTTGATAACATAATTGCTAAGGAAAAGTTAGTTTGCTTGGTTGGCTTATATTACATAGACAATTATAAAAACCATAGGTATAGCAATAACTCAAACATGGCCTAGGAGTGTCAAATAGCATGACTTTGGAAGGATTATTGTAGATGGTATAGTGCTACATCTACTTTTGGCACAAATACTATGGTTAATAGTTGGATTATAAGACAACATCAAATTATTTAGCCACCATTTAATTTTGAAGGGTATCGTTAAAGTGTTGGAAAGATTGATACATAGGCATTTTGAAGTGGATCTAGCGTGATTAATTCTATTCATTATGTAAGCTATAATTTGGTGATCAAGAAGTGTCATGGCCTTGGCTTCATGATTTGTTTAATTGGAATATCACACTAACTACTATGTGCTATAGGAATTTGATGAGTCAAGAAGAAGGTTTATGAGTTCACATATTTAGGTCCAAGTGTATGACAAATAATAACCTCAATGTCTCCCGTGAAGCTTTCCATACATGCTATTTACTAGTTTATGCAATGCCTTGGGCAAGTGAGAATATAATATGGGATGTTGGTAAAGTTAAACAAGTGTATTTCTTGTCAAACAATTGGCTTTGATTTCTCTCAATTAAAGTTTGGCCAAGATTTTTTAACATAGATGCTAAATATCAAATTCTTGCATTGGAATTTGTTAAGGAGCATAGCATGTGGGATAATTGATAAAATTAAAAATTTGTTTGGTATTACTTTCATTTCCATCATCTTAAAATTACAAAGGGAAAAATCTAACGAAATAGATATGCTATATTTAAGGTAAAGTGAAGACACAATGCTAGAATCTAAACATATCTATTGTAGCATTCATAGTTGCCAAAACATGCAAAGAAAGGAAGTAGTCTGAGTCTGGAACTTAAACTTACAACCTTGGCTGATGATGTTTTTGTGGAGATTGATTCTAAATTTAATTTGAACTCATTCATGGTTATGTGTGAGATGTTTAGTGCTGTATGCATGTTATATATAGTGCTACAAGTAGGATGAAGATATTGAATACTAACTTTGGGAAAGATGTATGGTGAGAGAAATTTAAGGGGCCAATGTCTCCACCGTGAATCTCGGAGCTGAAGGGAAGAATAGTATGCATTTTCAATCATTTAAAGAGATGTTTAATTAGATGGAGAGTAATATTTGGGTTGCTAATGTTTCAAAAGAAATAACCATTTTCTATTGCATTGTACCAACATTCGATTAATTGAAATGTGTATGCACATGTTGGTAACGTGTTTTGTCTTACTTCTCTTTTGAGGAAAATATAGTTTTATACTACCATTACTACATGTTCTGGCCATTCTAACCCATCAAGGAGTTCTTGCAACGTCCAAAAGTTGTTTGTAACCTCAAATTTTATCCTCCTCCAATGAGATGGGTTGAGCTTAATCGCAATATGGTGGACAAAGAGAATCTTAATACTGGTATTGGCATAATTATGTGAGATCATTTGGGCAAGCCAATAACTATTGCAAGTAAAATGTGCATTTTAGAGGTAGCCTCTAACATGGAAATTATAGCCATTCTTAAAGCCATGGAACTCCTTGGAACTTTATTTCATAATATGCATGCTATAGAAATTGAACAAGTTCACAATAGCTATTCTCGAAGTTACTCTAATGTTAGTGTCTACCTCTTATAGGAGCAATAATCAAAGTGCTATTAATTTTGTGAATGGTATGAGGTCTTTCAAGCTTTTGCATAGACAACAACAGGGTGACTGTGCAACAGATTGGGTTGTGCACCTTGCCCTTTTATATGATTTTATGTGGGAATGAGGAATACCCCTTTGCAAAGTATTTTTGTGATATCTTTACTTAGACTTTATGATTGAACCTCCATAAGGAGAACATTGTGTAGACTTCTACAATATCTATAATCAATGAACCCTCATAGCTTCAATTGCATTTTGTGTAACATATTGGATTATATCATAAGACTACAGGTTTAGAGGAAGCTTGGAAGTGGTAGTGTGCCATGTCACATTGGGGTAATATTGAAGACCGCAACATTTGATTCTTTCAAATTTTGGCTACTTTTACATACAGAAGAAATTATATTCATCAACTTAAAAATGATAGAGGGGAATTGGTGGCTTCCCCAATTGAAATTAAAGAAATACTCATGTAATACTTTAATAAGAAGTTGAGTAGCTTTGGGTAATATTTTTCTTGACCACCTTTCCAAATTTATAGAACTATCAATAATGTGTATCACATCAATAAGTGATGCTAAGGCTAGAATTGATTTATCACTATTAAAAGAAATAAAGCACCAAGCACGGATTGCATCTCTATCAAGTTTGTGCTTAGGTACTAAAATGTTACTTAGGCAAATATTATTATAGTTGTGAAACAATTTTTTAATAATAGATGTATGCCTACAAAAAAGATATGTTAGTTATTCTTATTCCATAGTTTTAGGGTTCTTAAAAACCTAGATAATTTAAACTCGTAAGTCTTTGCAATGTGATATACAAAATTATAACAAACATTTTGTTGGGTAAATTATAGATGCTCCTTTTGAATATTATTGTAAGTGAACAAATTGATTTTGTGCCAATTAAGTTATATTTGTCAAAATATTTTTGACATAATAGATGGAAGCCTGTATGGACTCATCTACATCAAAAGAAGGGCTCAAAAGTCTTAAGTTGGACATGGACCAAGGTTATGATAAGGTCAATTGATACTATGCGTAATATATTTAAGCATTTGTGATTTTTCAATATTTGGAGTACTAGATTAAGGCTTGGATCAATACACCATGATTTTAGATTATGCTAAATAGGATTCACCTTCCATTGTCACCATAACACTTTACTATTGTATATGAATATCTCTCTTGGCTTATTATGTTGTAGGTGGAGCTTACTATAATAGTTGGCATCGAAAGTGGCCCTTCTTCACCTATGATTTATCACTTTCTTTATGTTGATGTTGTTTTGATCAATGTTGTAATGACCTGAGTTGTAGTAGGGACCTTTAAGGATATATGAAATGGTATGGACTACATTTTGGCCAGGTGGTCAATTTTAATAAATCCCAAGTATTTTTTAGCAAGGGAATCATATGAAAGCATAAAAAGATGATTTTAAGGAAGTTGCATAAGTCCCAAGGGCTCAATTGAAGTATTTAGGCATTACTATTATAGAAACTAAGTCATAATAAAAGGCTTCAAATTTCTTATTGATTGAGTTGAAAATTTCATGGCTAAATAGAGGATCAGTGCTATATTTATGATGGGGCATATTTTGATGATCAACTTGATGCTTACTAATATTCTTGCATATTAGTTAGCCTATTCTTTAATTCCAAGGGGCATTGTTGTGTAGTTAAAAAATTGATATGCAGGTTCTTGTTTAGTTGCTTTAATGTGCATAATTTTATACATAATGTAAGCTAAATTCTAGTTACTCTCCCTATGTAGTGTGGTGGCCTTGTAATTCTTTGCTTATTTACAGGGCATGTAGCAATGATTAAAAGTACTAAAGGTGAGTTATGGATTGGGAAGAAGGTTTATTGGTTCAAGTACTTAGGTACAAATATTGTATGGTAAATACTAATTTTTTTTATGCCATGTAAGGATTCACATATGTGTAAGCTACTTTATAGTGTTGTGCCTTGGACAAATAAAATTATGGTTTTGGGAAATTGGTAAAGGCTATTAGGTTTCTTTTACGTCAAATATTTGGCTCGTCTTCCTTTTAGGTACATTAAGGCCAACATATATCAATATGGACATCAAACAGCCAATTCACATTATAGAACATTTAAGGAGATGATGTTTGCAACAAAGTTATCATACAAAATCTATTTGCATCAACTTTGGTTTCATATACTATGTGCTCCTCTTGGGAAAAATCAAATGCAAGGGATATGCTATAGTTCAATTAAAGTAAAGACCTAATGCTATAAAGTGAAAGAATTTTTGGTGAGTAACTTCATAATTACAATTTTTTGTGCTGTAAGGAATAATGACATGCATTTTAAATCATTAATTGATCTATTTTGTTTGATTGACATTAATATTTAAGCTTCTAGTGCACCATAAGCAATTAAGTTTACTATTATAGCATTTTATCACCTTTGGATTAATAGAAATCTCCAAGCACATGTGGGTAAGATTTTTAACCTTACTACTCTTCAAAGAAGAATTCATTTTGATGCTTTTGCTAGTACTACATGTTCCATTCATCCTAGCCAATATGATGGAAGTTCCTATAGCCTTTAGAGGCTTTGTCTAACCTTTAATGGACTCATCCGCTACCTAAGTGCATTAAGCATAATTATAATGTTGTAATGAAACAGAATCTTAATACTACAATGAGCATAGTTATTCAAAGTCACTTGGGAGAATTGATTACTATTGATTGCACAATGTAGATTTTAGGAGTAGCCTCAACCATGGAAGCTATTGCTATTTTTGAAGCCATGAAGCTCCTTAAAACTCTATTTCTTAATATTCATGATGCAAAAATAAAATCTGACTCCAGAATAGCCATTGCTAGTGTAAGTTAGATACTGGCATATACTTTTTGTGGGAGTAATTATCAAAGTGTTATTAATTTTGTGAAGCATATGCGGTCCTTCAAACTTTCCCACATACTATGTCGAGGTACTATGTAGCTGTTTGGTTTTGCATCATGCACCTTTTCTAATTTTGCAAGCGATTGAGGAATGCTTATTCCTAAATAGCTTATGTGTTGTCATTGCCTTTTACTTTGTGTATGGTCCTCCATATATAGAGTATGTTGTAGGCATTAACCATTTTGTATCAAGGAGCCCAAAGGGGGTTGTACAATGTATGCATTAAAAGATTCTATTAACTATTGGATACCTTGGGACGAAATTAAAGAATTAGCAAAGCTTGGTGGATCATCAATTGTTGCTCGACATTTCAATGCCTCATGTAGAAGGAGAAAAAAGGAGAAAAAAGCTTCAATTGTGGGTAAGCTTCGTATGAGTTCTTTGACTTCATTCATGATCTTGATCTAACTTAGGATTTATTGGGAATAGGTAACCTAGTGTAATAATAAGGCGTGGATTGCAACAATATATGAAAAACTAGATAGAGCTTTCTTTAATAGTAAAGGTATGCAAGCTTTCTTGAGTACTATAGTAACACATCTTCCTCATATCGACTAGGACCGCTGCCCTCTATTTATTACATTTAGATAATTGTCATTGAATAAAATTGATAAGAGAACCCAATTTGGAAACATATGCCTATCATTTCTATATTCAACTAATTTATTGTTGGTAAAATGGAAAAGGACATTTAGAAGAAACCCTATGGATGGACTATTCGACAAAGCATTGTCAGCATTAAACAAATGAAGAGTAGCTAAGCTAGGTAATATTCTCAATTGGCCTCATGAGTTGGAATAGGAGATGCAAGAGCTCTAACTAAAGGAATATGATAAAGAATTAACAAAGCTAGAAATTGATCTTTTAGCACGATGTATTACTTCCTATGTAACTGCCCTAGTTTTATCATATATTTTTTATAAAAAGAGCTCTGTGAGACGAATCCAACGATGTTTAATTTGTAATTTTCGGAGCTCTAATGAATAAATTATGAATTTTTGAAGATTTGGGATAAATTTGTAACGTAGAGGATAGATCTATAATTTTTAAATGTCGGCTCAGTTCAAATCCGATTGGTGGAGGATATATTTGCAAATATAAAATTTAGAAGGGGTTTTCTGCAAAAACGTGGTTCACGAACCGAGGGCTTATCGGTTTCGACTGCGTTTATAAAAGGCCGACCCAGGTGCGTTTGGAAAAGCGCTTCTGCGAAAAACGGCGGCGAAGAGTTTGCCGGAGTGCGACGGCGAGATTTCGGAGAATATCTTAAAGAAGTTTCTGCACGCTACATTAACATCCAACGAGGGTTCCGTGAGCATTGGACGCGACAATAACGGCCGGCGAGGATTTCCGGCACGCGACAGTGATGGCCGGCGAAGGTTTTCCGTAAGGTAAGAAATAATTTTTATTCGTCGTTAGGGTTATGTAATTTTTCCGGTGAGCGCGGGAGACCGAGAGGCGGAAGCCGAGCCGGATTCGATCGATTCAGCACATGAAACGGCCAATCCAGCGCCGGCGAAAGATTTCGGTTTCGCCGGACGCGAGAGAGAGAGGGGGGGCGGCGTGAACCGGTCCAGGCTTTGGACCGGGTGACGCTGTTGAACCTGATGCCGAGGCGCGCGGTCCAGCGCCAAGCGCACGCGGTCCAGCGCGCCGAGCGTGCGGTCCAGCGCCAAGCATGCGCGGTCCAGTGTCGGGCGCGGGCGGTCCAGCACCCGCGTAAGCCAGATTTATTTTAGAAGCCGTTTGGAAAAGCTTTTAGAAAGCTTTTTCTGCGCAGGCGGTCCAGCGCCGAACGTGCGCGCGCGGTCCAGCGGGCGGTTCAGTGCCGCGTAAGCCCATCTTTTGGGATTATTTTGGGGTGTGTTTGGGAAAGCTTTTAGAAAGCAATTTTGACTAATAAGCATATTTAAATTAATTATTTTTGTATTTTACGGGCTTGTAGGACATCAAGAAGAAACAGAAGTGAGTAAGACAGTTGGTACATCAAATTCAGGTAGATAATTTCCTAACCCTGTGATGTAGCACAGTATTGTATGTTTTACATGGTTTTATTACTATCACATGGTATTTTAAATTATTGCATATGATAAAGGAAAACATGATGTTTTTGTTGTTACTTATGCATTGGTATGATAATTAGAAAAAGAAGAAATAACATGGAAAGAAAGAATATGATACAATATGTTAAAGAAAGAGATGAAACAATATGGCATGAAAAGACTTTTGATATGACATGGATTGATGTTTGGAAAATGACAAATAAAACAATGGGATTCCCAGAGAACATTATCCTCACCACTAGGCTCAGCATGTGTTGCAGGGTATCGATCTTCGGATCAGATATCTGCCTAGTGTTTATATCAGGCTCAGCGTGTGTCGCAGGGTATCGATCTTCGGATCAGATATCTGCCTGATATTATGTGCTATGACTCCATGATGATTTACACCAGGCTCAGCATGTGTTGCAGGGTATGGTACCATACCTGCCTGGTGGCATTAGGCTCAACATGTGTTGCAGGGTATCGATCTTCGGATCAGATATCTGCCTAATGTTATGTGATTGGTTGGATGCCTGCTGGAGGTCATTTATTGATGATGATTGGATTCAGAGGATAATGCGTCAAAGGGAATTGGGCCCGGTAATAACACACAATATAAGGAACTTGCATTTCTTTATTGTTTTCATTTGGCATTACCTTATATAGATGACATATGGTATGATTTTAGCTTGATGCATATGATTCATCTTTACTGTTCATGGTATTTTGTTTTGTCTTTTTATTTACTTGGTTAACTATGTGGAATTATCTACTGAGATATATAAAATCTCATTTAGTGCTTACATCACAGGTTATGAAACCACTGCACCGAGAGATGGGAATGATGCTGTTACAGAAGAGCCCTTTCTAAGAGATGTGTGAGAGGGAAAATTTTAGTGTGATTAAATGTTTAAAAACATGTCTTTATATATATATACTTTGGATTTTGAGTTAGTGTTTGTCTTACCGTCGGGTCTCCACATTTGGGTTTTGTTTATTTGTCCTCACTTAGATGTTGTATCTCGTGACTCTGATGTTCATTTTGTGATCTAATGATATTGATGGCGGTGGGGGCTTGACATCCTACCACAAGGCAATGAGTTTAGATGAAGCATGGTGGTGGTAACATGCCAAGCTTTAATCTGCTGACCTTGGGATGAAAACACTCATTTCTTTTAGGTGTGGAATCGATAGCCTCCCTTACTAAGATTAAAGACATTCTAATTTATTTCTTTAGAAAAAAGTGGCATTGTTTTTGGTAATATGAAATAGCTTGGCCTATTAAACATGTCAATAGTGAGCAAGCAACTATTGTTATGGCTCCAATCAAAGTTTATCAGATGAAAAACTTTTTTGTTTCTATCATAAGAAATAAATCCCCTTGTATGGATGACATCTTTTTTATGTTTGTGTTTGCTTATTGGAACATTACTTAGGTAAATGTTGTCATTATTGTGAAACAATTCTTTAAAAATAAATGTATGCCTAAATGAGTAAAAGTCACAATGATCATTATCATTCCTAAAGTTTAAGGTGATCTAAAACCTAAATAGTTCTGGCCCATTAGTGTTTGGAATATGATCTACAATGTCGTGAGCAACCTTTTGTTGGGTGGACTAAAAATGGTGCTCTCTCATGTTATTACTAAGTAACAAGTTTCTTTTGCACTTGGTCATGCTATATCAAATAATATATTTTTGAGATATGAAATAGCTACTTATATGAACTTATCTACCTTCAAAGAAGGTTTAATGGCACTAAAGTTAGACAAGGACAAAGATTATAAGGTCAACTTGAAATTTATGTTACATATGCTAAAGCTATTTATAGTTCCTAAAGTTTTGGTATGCATGGATTGGCTATAACACAAGAACAGTGCTCTATCATGCATGCAGTCATAGCAGCATGTGGTTAGGGGCATAAGCTGGCATACGAAAATCCTAGTGCATATTACACTATTGAAATTCCACATTATCATGGGCCACATCGTTCAGCAATTACCCCTTTTGGATGGCACATGAGAACAATTATGTCAACAAAGAACGTAAGCCTTCTAATATGCCATCACCTTGTCAAAGCATCACAAGCCCACAACACTATAAATCACAAAAATGGTTATCCTTTGTTAGCCCCACAAGAAGCATGCAATGGATGCCATAGGCTGTGCATGGCCCAAATGCCAAACATGTAGCTTTTGCAGCATGTCGATAGGGCCACAACCCAGCATGGACAAACCTTAAGACATGTTGTACCATCCAGCTTCTGCTTCATTTTGAGCCATACTTCACCATACATTACTCCTTGTGGTTGCTAATTGAGACAATTCTATCATGGAAGAAGGAAAATCCCTTAATGGAGTAGCTTTGCATACTTGCCCAAACTATCAAAAGTAATGAATAAGGTTAATAAATTGACACTTTTGTCCATGCACACAGAATCACTATGAATATTACTATAATAATGAATGCAAGAAAGTAAGAAAATTTTTTGAAACTTACGTGGCATCTTTGGAGGTGTAAAGATGAATCTAATATGACATTAGTCTAGATCTCATTGATCATGAAACTTTGTGGAGAAGGTAAATTGCTACAACTCATGTAATGTGACATCCAACTTCCATAATAGGCAATATGAAGCATTTCAACCATGTAGCTACGCAAGCCTCTAAGAGGCATGAGGCAAATCACATAGTACCATTCAAGGTACCACACAAAATTTTGCGATAAGTGGAGAAAGTGGAGCTAGTAAGTGGAGCAAACTAAGCAAGCAGGAAGGCATGTAATGGGTTTTTTGGAAACATTTATGATGTCTATGTGTTTGAAGGGATGAATTTGTTGCAACATAAGATTTGACCTTAGCGGATCATGATAGAAATGTCGTTCTATCAGTTACAATGCCTCACAGCAATTTTAAGTCTTATACAAAGTAATTTACCCACCATTCATCCTTAGATATCATTTCTTTTGGTGCCCATGCCATCAAACTTTCTACAACACTAAGTGATCCCATGGTAACGTGCCCTTAGGGCACAAAACCCCTAATTTCTACCATCAGGTGAATGACTAGCCTAGGCATCACATCTTAGCATGAATTTTGACTTAGTGGTGTTCAGTCATAAATTTGCACAACACAGCTTTGCATCCTTAGCTTTCCAACCAAGCATGATGGTCAATTGTGTGAATCAATGGTTCCTCTCATACTAGATTGAATTACTATCAAGACACATTCATTAGTATGGTCAAACTAAAATGTGTCATGATGACCTAAACCAAGCTCATGTTCCCTATTGATATGTGAACAATCTAAGACTTGGTGAATTCTACTTCCTATTTATAAGAAGAGCTTACATATAAGAATAAAAAATCAACACCTCTATGAATTTTTGGCAACCACAAACTAGTTATCTGGTTGGTTACTTTAATTATACATCTACCTTTAAATTTTTAAAGGGCAAAAGGATCAATAGGCCATGCTTTCATGGTTCATATTCATACTAGAAATTTGAATAAAATGAGCTTTTACCCATTTCTTTTAGATAACACTTTTGTTCTTGTTGGCTCAACTTAAAACACATATATTTTTCTTTAATAGATACCAACTTAAATATATCTTCTGCTTGGATGAACCCATTAAGGTAAAGCTTGAGTGAGAAATAGGAGTTGGGCCTCATCTCCATCTCATAGAAAAATAAAAGAACCTTTATATTGGTGTCATTTTGATGTCGTTGGTATGCTGACTCCCACTTTTATTACACCTCTCAAATCTTTTCATAAAGTCATACTAGAGCTGAGCCAAACATACTCTCCCTTCCCTATTAATTTTTTCAATGCTATTCCATTAGTTAAGGTTTCTTTTCGTAGTAGTTAGGGACAATATGAATCTCATGAATCCATTGATGTGCTTCACCAATTAGATGTTTAGAAATTTTTCTACCATAAGGGATTCATCATTACTTTGATCATTTAGACACACTTGGTTGAATTTTTTCACTTTGAAATTCAGACAACTAAGAAAAATTCGCATTGATGGGGAGAATCACAATGCTTTGTTTCAATTAGAAAGTTAGATACCTCATGTCCATACATGTTCTAAGTTGATCATTTGTTGCACAATGAAGGCAACTGCAAGGGCAACTCCTAATTCATCCATCAATGGAAACATGTGACTAACCCTCACCAATCAAGAATCATGAGCAATCTATCAATAGATGATGGGTTTGGCATTGGGACACCCATGCTCAACCCTTAGAACCAATCTTTTTCTTGAAGTTGAGTCCATTTTGTCAACTCCCCTTACCTAAAATACTACATTGTTTAGAAGTTGTTTACCTTGGATTCTTGATGCAGTTATGATTGTGATAGGGGATGGAAGACACTAGTCCATCTAGATTTTCAAGGGTCATTGGGACACGTATAGAACTACTCAATATGAAGTACTCTTATAACCACTTAGCCCCAATGCTAGCAGAGTCATTTTTTTGTAGAACAACTATTAAGCAAAAAACATAACTCTTCTTTAAGCCCCTACCAATATCTTAGGACAACTTGAAATTGCCATCAATTATCACATCTCATCTCAAGAAATTTATCTAAACTCATTTTTAAGCTCTTGCCAAATGGCATTCTTCAAATGGTTTCCCCCATCTCTTTAGATTGACTAATCCATCTACAATTGTAGTTCAAATGGAACCTTCACTCCTTCATGCTTTAAAGTTCACATTTGAATATTTACTACAACCACCATGACCTACATCAATGAATGCTCTGCATGGGCTTGCGTTCTAAGTGTTACAATGATCGCTGCACTACCCTACTTATCAAGGCATTGTATTTCTCCAATGATCAAGAGTGGGTTCCACAATTAAGCTCCATCCATTTTCAAGGCTAATGACTTAGTGGGTGAGTTGCTACACACTCCTTAGTGGATTTCAACATCCCTGACCACTATGCTACTATCTTAATCGATCAACAACCTTTTTGGGCTCTACATTAGTGCTCAATTGGATGATGCAATCGAGCTTTTGATTCATTATGCATCATCAAATTTTCTTACCAAAAATGTCTTAAATGGAACCTAGATTGTTTGGTTCAATTAATCAAAGAAATCAAGTCATGTTTTAGATTTCTTCCTATCAAACATTTGAGAAAAGTCAAAAGCATTCTACCCTAATTCCTCTAATCATTAGCTTTACCCACTCCAACTATCCTAATGGAAGTTACGAAGGGAACAAACTACTAGATGGTTTGATTAATCTTTTGCCCTTATAGTCAAGTGAGATGAATGATTTGCACATCAATACCACCATTGGACTCCATCAGAGTCTTTTCTTACATCATCTTGCTTAGGCATAGTTCACCATCTTTTTGGTCTAAATACGAACGCTCTCTCTTAAACTGTTCATAGAAGATTCTGGGTCAATTTGTGGCTCACTTCTAGAATTTGGATCCCACCAATAAGCTTCCTTGCACCATTTTGAGCTTCTTCACCCAACGACTCACAAGAATGTTAAACTACTTGTTCCATGTTTCGACCAAATAGTGAGCCCACTAGCCGTCGCTAATGTGCATGAGGCCACCAAGCTTACCTCAATGCTGTGAGTAATATGACTAACCATTATGTTAATTTCTCCATGGGCAACATCCATCATGGTTCCTACCATTGTGATTTCTTGAGATGGTCCACTCCACAAGCCATGAAACAAATTGTATGAGGACATTCTACCAAGGTGCACTATAAGCACCTATTTCCTTCCCTCCAAATTATTTGAAGCAGTAGTTGGCTCTATATTAAAATTCCTTTTCAACTTTACCTCTTGGTGATTGTTCATTATAAATCTCTCTTAATTGTTTAGCTTTTAATGCAATTTACCACCTAGTTTTGGCAGCTTTCCCAAATAACCTAACTCATTGATAATGTTTATGTAGTAATAGAGTACAAATCAATTGTGGCTATCACTATCCTATTTCCTCTTTTCTAGAGGCTTGATCCCACTCCATTAATAAGGATGCATCTCTAAACAATAATTTGTGCTTCAAGAAGCCATATTTTCACACTTGGTTGGTTTTGTCTCGCTTATCATTACTATAAGAGTCCTTATAAGTTTGTTCACCTCCACATATTTATATGCTTAACATTAATGGGTAGCCTCACCACACATGGAGTCACGATTCCACACCATGGAGCATGGGGTTGGATTTGTGAGCGAGATCTAGTTGTCACAATATAATATCAATTCCCACTAGCCAAAACCACTTCACATTGACATCCACCTTTTATCCACTAATAATGGACCATCACCAAATGAATCAACATGCCATGCTATAGAACAAGTTCCATTGATCATGTCAAAATAAGGGATGCATCAAAATTAGTGATTCTTAGCTTTCAAAACAAGTGATGTCACATTGCACTATTGTAGGTATACCTTAAGCTTGAATCCTTGGGCACAACTTGTATTAAAAAATTGGAATATTCATGGGACGATATAATTCACAATATGTATCACATTTTTCAAACTTTTTCATTGGTACAAGTTCCCATATATCCTTTGTCAAGAGTCATTCAGTGTTCGATTACTAAACCTGCTAAATCGATGGCACACAACATACTCGTTGCCAACCTAACAGTTTCTCTCCCTTAACACAAGTTTATGCCCACAGGCTATTGTTTATTGCCCACAATATCGAGCTCCACATAAAAACAAGAGCATGAATGATGGAAGAATATGACATAAAATATTTGTCATACCCTAACAAGTTATACAAACTGCTCAAGGATTTGTAGCTCTCATCAATGAATCGTTTATAAGTTTACATAAGGAAGCCTTGTTACAACTATTTGATCCTCTAAATCTTAACGTTTGATGGACTACTTACAAAGTCACACTAGATAAACCATCTGTGTCATAATGATCTTAACAGATGCCGAGACAATTCAATCAATAAAAGTGATAGACAATGTGTATAAAGGGTACGGATGTAGTTATCACAAGTTGATAACTCGTGCTTACTAGGAATTTGTCACTATGAAATTTTGATAAGAATATCTAAGACATTGGACCAAGGAAATGGACTCACTGAATATAGCAGTGTTGCACACATGTGGCCTAGAGCTTCGATGGGAACTACAAACCTATTATTTCCTTAAACTTCTATGGCCTACTTAGCTGTATTCCCTCTGAGAGGCTTCTCAAATAGCTTGCACCCCATATAGCTAATTAGTAAGTTGAGGTCTCAATCATTAATGGAATTAACAAGTCAAACGCCTCTCCCAGCTAAGAATGGCCAAGCACCACCACTAATCGAATAAAGAAAGATCTCTTAATCTATCAATCCTTGCTATGTTTGGACTAATAATCTTTCCCATGCTAACTTAAATTAATTCAAGCTTAGCTTCTAATGGTGCCCTTCTACCAATTCTTTTTAAGTTTTAGCCTTGCAACCACACTTTCTTGAAAATTGTAGGTAGACAGAATTATTGGAAGACTTGTTTATTGATCACATTCTCTATTGTTTACAAACTTTGAAATGGACATAGTATCATCTATTCTCCGATTCAGTGTGGTACTATGATTATTGATGGGCTCAAAGTCAAGAAAGAGTACAAAAAATAAGGGATATGGTGCAATCTTCCTTAGCATGAGAGGCAAGTGTAAAGGCTCAATTTTGATATGTGGCAATTCTAAGTTCCAGACATTATTTTTATGATTAGTGCTTCGACATACTATGGTGGCGATACTTAAGGGAATGTAGGAAGTGTTATGGAGATATCATTGGATGTGATTGATTTAAATGAGGTTTGTTGTGAATGGAATTCATCTAAGGACGTGATGGCAATTAATTAGGGATATAGGATGTAGTAGTTATGCTTTGAATGCAACAACAGAGAAAAGAGAGAATGTGGATGAATTAAACATAATAGATAGTGAACTAAAGTTCAATGTTCTTATAAAATCATGTAATGTATCAAAAGATAATGTTATACATCCTAATAAAATTGAGGTAATAGATTCGTGAAGGTGCACCAAAGGTTTTTGTCATAATGTGAAAGTGATGGTGATGGAAAACTCTCTAAATAGTAACCATTCAGTATGAGGCCTAGTTAAAGTGCATTTTAAGGATGCCCTTACAAGACAAAACTCAAGTAATGGAAATACTTTTTCATTAGAGGTAGATCTAGCAATTACATTTAAAGATTAGCAAATATTGATGTGAAAATGTTTTTATCAAAAGATACCTTCATCATTAAAATGTTGAAATTCACCTTTCAAATGAGTCTTCTAATTGTTGAGTTGGATACCACCAATTTGATCTTACTAGTATGGTGTATGGTACTCATGTATCTTTTTAATGGATTACTAGAGTTCTCCAAAGCAAATGTGGGCATTTTAGTGGATTCTAAATTTTCAAATTATCAAATGGCTTTTTTTGTCTGCACTTTGAGTTAGCTACGAATAGAGACTCAGACTAGTTTGGTGGTCCATAGTAGAAGGTTTGCCTTACATTTGGTTTGGTTGTTTGACATCTCGATTTTGGCAAAGTACTTCAACAACTATGTGTGCCCTAGTATGGATTCATTTTACAGCACACCATCTAAGAACATTTTGCTCATTGTGAAGGCCATGAATGAACCTATTTAGATTTATGATTACACAACTAAAATGCGTAGTTTGAGTATGTGTTAGAATGGACCTCTATAAGCTTCTTAGAGTAGGTATGTGTTTGAATGGACCATTGGGTTAGGCTTTTTAGTTGTTTGATTATAAGGGACTTCCCTATAACTGTACTTCTAAAAAGGTGGCTCGAACACTACCACAACTATAAGATTGGCAGAAACAATATTAATGTTTGGTTTGGATATGGTTGTTAATCGAATTGCTAGTTTTCTTAGTGTTTATAATAAAGGAAGGTATCAAATTGGTAACAAAGATGATATAAAACCTTTGGAGGTTTGTTATGTGCAAAATTCTTAGAGGAATTAAAAGTAGAGGATGATATAGGTAATTAGTAATTAAGAGATTGGTTGTGCATCTAAGGAGACTCTGTAGCTATTTTTGAGAAACACCATAATTTTATGGTCATGGAATCACTCGAATAGAACTCTTATTTGGGTAAGAGTTGCTTTAGTCACCTATAATTGACTCTTTATTTCTAAGGTAGAGGAGGATGTCTTTAGAAGGAGGATCTCAAAGGGAAAAAGGTTCTCAAAGGAAAGTTGGTACATTTCCTTAAATTGAAATAGTGACTAGGAGATTCAACCTTCATTCTTGGTTTGTAACCACAGAATTTCGGTTTGATATATTGCTGTTAATTATGTGGAGTTTACATAAGAATAGGAGGTTTTTAGTTAATTGTATTGAGATCATCTATTTAGATATGGTCTATGCTTGGCTTGAGCTTGGCTATGATAATAAGATGACAACAAGTAGCATGATGTTTAGACAAGTTATGGTGTCTAATAGAAATGCTAATTTCTTAAGGGCTTATAGCAGAGGAAGGTCTCAAAATGTAAATGAAGAGGATGTGTAATTAATGGAGATATATGTTGTGTAGAATCCTTGGAGATATCAAAAGTGCCAAAAGCTATAAATGTGACATTTGAAGATTAGCTATTCATCTAAGAAGCATGTGTACATTAGTTTAATATAGTGGGGGCAAATTATGGGGTAATGGTGTGCTATGTTTTAGATGTGGTAGCAACAATTCCTAGTAGTGTTTTGTGGTATATGCATCAAAAGATTAAATGATTTAACAAGTAGTCTCAAAACAAATTAGAGAATATACAAAGCTTGATGAACTATTGGTCATTGTAGGAGATTTTAATGTACTACTTGTATAGAATGAGAAGAAAAAAAGAAGAAAATTTAGTAGTGGGTAGGATCAATGTGAGTTCTCAAGTTTCGTCAATGACGTAGATGTGACCAAATTGGGATTTATTGACAATAAGTTTATTTTGTGTAATAATAAGAACGATAGTGCATGTATATATAAAAGATTGGATGGACTTTACATTAAAATTAATGGTACGTAGGGACACTAAAGTACTAAAATGACCCATCTTCCTTGTATTTTCTTAGAGTACAACCTTTGCCTATTTAGTTTAAACAACTATCTTTGAATAAAACTAAGAGGAGAACCCTGTTAGAAAGCTTATGGCTCTAATTTCCACATTTAGTTAATGATATGTAGGTAGCTTGATGTAGAACCCTAAGGAGGGTCTATCCACTAAATTCAATAGAGAACTATCAACTTCAAAGAAGTGGAGTGTAGCTAAACTTATCAATATTATTAAAATACCTCACCAGTTTGAGTAGGAGATCATGAAGCTTCAACTTAAGGAATATGAGAGGGGGTTAACTTAATAGGAAAATGATCTTTTAGCACAACATATTTTCTCTAACAGAAAAGATTAAGCTTTTGAAGAAGCATGGTGGTAGAAATCGACCAAAGATTCATTGAGCTTACCTCGGAGATTATAAAATGCTTTTCATTCAGGTAGTGACAGCTTTTAAATATAGAAGCAATTATTATATCACCTTAAATTTAATAGTAGGAAATTGGTGGCTACCCCAACTGAGATTAAAGATATATTTATGTAGTTCTTTAATAAGAAGTGGCATAGTTTTAAGGAATGCATACTTTTCCAAGCTTTGAGAGCTACTAATAAATAGTGGGGGCAAATTATGGGGTAATGGTGTGCTATGTTTTAGATGTGGTAGCAACAATTCCTGGTAGTGTTTTGTGGTATATGCATCAAAAGATTAAATGATTTAACAAGTAGTCTCAAAACAAATTAGAGAATATGCAAAGCTTGATGTACTATTGGTCATTGTAGGAGATTTTAATGCACTACTTGTATAGAATGAGAAGAAAAAAAGAAAAAAATTTAGTAGTGGGTAGGCTCAATGTGAGTTCTCAAGTTTCATGAATGACGTTGATGTGACCAAATTAGGATTTATTGACAATAAGTTCATTTTGTGCAATAATAAGAACGACAGTGCATGTATATGTACTCACAACTTAATAGGATTGGCCCTTCCTCACCAATGGTTGCTCACTTTTTATATGGTGATGATATGTTTATGTATGCACTCACAACTTTTGCTACAATAAAGATTATTCAAGATAATATGAAGTAGTATGTGTAGTACTCTAGTTAGGTGACAATTCTTAATAGCCTCAGAGTATTATTTGCAATGAGATGAAATGTAAGTGATGGAAGATGACACAAGAAAGTTAAATATAAGTCAAGCTACTCAACTAAAACATTTAAGGATACTTATTGCAAGTTAAATATGAGTGAGCTCTCTATCGATGGTGGGTTGCGTTGTCAAGATAAACTCAGTGCTTGCTGCTATTCTTTTTTTTTGCTTAGTCCACTCTTGAATTTCAAGAGGTATTCATAATGTGTTAGAGAAATTAATGCTTGAGTACTTATAAAGTAGTTTTAATGTTTGCAATGCTAGGTGTTACGGTTGTTTGAATATGTTTACTCTTCCTATGATATGTGAAGGTCTTGGACTTTGTAAATTTTCAGTGTGGTAGATAACATTGATTGCAAGGAGTTTTAGGTTGGTTATGGCTAAGGGTGATAAGCTATTGGTTGAGGAATTTAGATTCAAGTATTGTATGATAGATAATAATTTGTATATGTTGCATGGTGCTTTGCATACTTTTATGTTCCTCAATATTATGGTACCATAGACAATTGAATGATTTGATAGATTATTGAGGGTAAGCAAGTCACATTCTTGTTAGATAATTGGCATGGTATTCTTGCTATTACTTTGTGGCCTACCTATATCAACATGGAAGTGAATATCCAATTCATGTTGCAAAGCATGTTAAGGAGCATGATGTGTGGTGCGCGAGCAAGATAAGGTACAAATTTAATCACACTTAGGTCTTTTATATTATGCATTTTCCTTTGACCAAATCAAACAAAATATATGTGTTTTACTTCAAATATAATGATGACAAAAGCATTGAACAAAAATTCATTTATAGTAGCATGTTTATAATCTAGAATTTAACAAGAGATGAAGCAATAAGGGTTTGGAAATTGCAATTATACCATTGAGTTAGTGTTTTCATGTGGAGACTAGACTTGAATTTAATTCGAACTTACCCTTATTTGCGAGCAAAAGGTATTGAGGTGCAAGTTCTTTGGCCTTGGGACTATAAGATGAAAGAGGATGTACAACATAGCTTATGAGATTATTGTATGACAATTGAGTTTTGGGTGAGCAATTTTGTAAATGCTAATTTCATGCTTCACTGGGTAATGGGTATCAAAGTAATATAGGTAGGGAGGGGTCCATCCTACAACTTAAAGAAATTGTTGTCCAACATGAATCAGGAAAGTGGAGCAAGGCCTTGTCTATTGTGCATATACTTTGTTATAAAATTTGGAGATGTCTGAAGCATTTCAAGTTCTTCCAATTTAATGGTTAAGCTAGGAGTTTGAAATAAAGGAAAAAAGCATAGTGGAGTGATTTCTAGAAAGATAATGAAAACAAAAATGAAAACTGAGAGGTGGAACACTTAGGAAACTTGGAAAATTGTTAATCAAAAGAAGGGTGACAAGGCAAGTCAAAATAAGATCAAGTAAGGCAGTACACAACAACTTCACCTCTCAAAAAAATTTAGAGAATATCCATATTTTTTTAATGTTGTTAGGAATTCTTTAAAAGAAAATTTGTGATTACAAAGAGTTTTATCTTGATATGGATAGCGATTATTTTGGTTGAAGTGGGTGGCAAAAAAAGGTTTTCTATTATGCTACATTAGTGTTGGTTCAAAGGCCCCCATAAGTCATAGAATCTGAATGCATGTCTATTTGTGTAATGTTTTTCTATTAAAATTAGTTTTCCAAATCTCTATTTTACTAGTAGCTTGGGATCATTTCAGACATCTTTAGTGTGCTTGAACAATCTTTGAAGCTATATTCTGTGCAGGCTAGAGTGACAAATTATATGATATAGTAGATTTTAAGAAGAAATTCTAACATGCCTTGTGAGTTTTAGATTACTATTTACTAAGGAATATATTATGCTTGAATAGAGGTTGTATGTGTATATCTATTATTATATTGAAATGTATGATCTGTGGGCTTCGAGAAGCAACTTCATATGGAGGTCCTATTTGAATTTTACCAAAATATTTATAAAGCTATGGATGGAGATTGGTTGTGGGGTTACTGGTCGAGGAATACTGAAGTTGCTATTTGGAAGACGATGATTAACTTGTGTAGTCAGAATTGCCCGTTGTGGATTGCGTATTTCAACAATTTTATCATGGAAGAATGCATGTCTACTGATGGCTATGTGACCAGTAGATATCATAAAAAATCCCAAATAAAGTTACACTTTGTGGGCCCAAAAAGTCATGCATGTAGGATGTCGCAAAGTTATACAACACTGTGCATTATCATGAGCATCGAGGACTGAAGCCCAACATTCACAAACCCTAGTGCATAACACATCAATCAACTTCATCTTAACCACATGCCACATTTGAATGCACGTTGCTCCTTGTGGATTGCTTATTGCAACAATTCTATTGAGGAAGTGGCAAGTCTCTTAATATAGTGGCTCCTTGGCTATGATCAAATAATCACAACTAATGAATAGGGTAAAGAAGGTGATGCTTTTTCCCAAGTACATAGAATCACTATAGGTACGACATTAATATTGGATATGAGAAAGAAAGCAAAATTTTTGAAACCTAAGTGATAGCTTTTTGTTTGTAGGGTCAAAATCTGGTTCAACATTTTATCGCATGTCAACAGACTATGATAATTTGTAGAGAAGTCAATGTCCTATAATTTCTATATTGTATTATGCAACTTCCGTAGTAAGAAATGTAAGCCATTTTAACATTAAAACTAGACAAGCCTCCAAGGGTTTGATGCAAATTACAAAATATTATATAAAGTACCACAGTAAGATCGAATGAAGTATCACAATAAGTATCACAATAAGTATCACAATAAGTATCATAGTAACTGTCACAATAAGTAGAGCAAGTCAAGATAGTAAGCATGTGAGCAAGAGTTGTTTTCAAACATTTAAGATGACTACATCATCGAGGTGAAGAATCCACTATGACACAATGTTGAATCTCTATAGATCAAGGTAACAGGGGAACTCTGACACTTGTAATGCTTCATTCCAAATTTGAGTCATTTGTAAAGTGTTCTAGCCATCATTCATACCAAATAGCCAATTATTATAATTCTTATGCCATCCAATGTATTATGACTCTAAGTGGGCTAATGGCAACTATTGGCATACAAGAAAATGATAGAGTTTATGCATCACATCTTAGCATGGATTCTAACTTAGAGATGTTCAGTCATATTACTTCACAAGATTGCTTTAAACCGTTAGCTTTTTTATAAATTGTGATGACCACTCCTATGAATACATGATTCTTATCATACTACATTAAATTTCTATCACAACACATTCATTAGTATGGTAAAACTAACCAATCTGATGAAGGTCTAAACCAAGCTCATGTTCTTAATTAGTGAAATAATAAAGGATGACATTGAAGGATCAAAAAGAAATATTGTTATGAATTCCTTTGTTGCCATAGGCCAATTATCCCTATGGTAACTTTTCTGACACCCCTAACTTCAAATTTTGAAAGCCTAAACAATCAATAGGACATGCTTTCATAGTTTGTATTTGTGTTAGAAATTACAATGAAATGATCTTTTATCCTCTTACTCTGCACAACATATTTGCTTTCCTTGAGCTCATCTTGGGACACCAATATTATCTTTTAACAAATGTGTCACCCCAACAAAACTCTCCACTTAACAATATCTTTTGAATAAATTGACTAACTAGGGTAAGACTTGGAGCTGAATGGAGGGTATGTGCCCCAACTCCATCTCATGGAATAAGAAAAATAATATTAAAATTAATAGTATTTCAATTCTATCAACATGTTGATTCCCACTTTTTTATACCTCTCAAGTCATTTCACAAAATCAAACTAGAGACATGGCCGATAGGTGGATATTCATTTCTTACTGATTCTGCCATGCCCATTCCATTATTTGTGCTTTTATTAGAGAATAGGCAAGGTCTATGAGAATCTTATTAATTCATTCATCTGCATCACTAATTAGATGATAAGGCAATTGACTACATTAAGAGGGTTATACTTACTCCCATCATTTACTCATGCTTGGTCGAATTCCTTGACTTTCACATCCAGAGCCTTGGTAAAAATTGCACTGTGTGAGCATCCTTAAGGACCATCACTATACTTGGTTTTACTTAACTAGTTGGATCCCCCATGTCCATGCAAATTTTGAGTTGATTGTTTTAGACTTTGAGGGGGCCCTCATATGGGTAAGTCATAATTGGTCTATCAAGAAGTGCAGGTCTACCCACATTCAATATGTAAGCAGCTAAAGTAGTCTATTGAAAACTTAAGGGCTTGTAAATAGAATCCTTTTGCCTAACCCTCAGAGGCAATAATTCTCATGATGTTATCGATCCATTTTGTGGAATTCCCATGACCAAATGCTAAATCAACTAGAGGGTGTTCACCTCGAAGTCTTAATTCTATCATGATTATGAAAGAGCATGGAATGCACATTACATCTAGATTATTAAGGATAATTAGGGGCAAATCGGACACCACTAAACCTGTGATGCTTTCCAACCACTTGGCCCTACCTTTGACTGAGCTATTTGTAGGCTCATCTCGCTTCCAATAAGAAAAGATAACTCTTTCCAAGGATCCCACCGACAAGATTCTTTTTTGAATCTTGTGCCAAATGACACTCTTTGACAAGATTCCCCTATCAATTAGGACTAGCAAAACCATGTTCAACTATTCTTCACATCAAACCTTTATGCATCTTGGTCTTCAAATTTCATATTATAATATTTTCTTCTACCACCAAGGTGACCCTAGTGGATGATCCACGTAGGCTTGCCCAAGTTTTTTACATTGATCATTGTAGTGTTCTTCTTATTAGAGCATTTCTAGAATCAACTAATTCATGTGTAAATGCCATTCTCATGGAACATTTCCTCCTTTCATCCTTCAAAGTTCACATTACAATATTTACTTCTATCACCAAGATCTCACCAACAAATCCTCCATATTGGCCTGCTCCATGTGGTTTATATTGACCATTCCACCTTTCTACTTACTGACACAATGTATTGCATTGATGACAAAGTGTGGGTTGTACACCTAAACACCATTCTTTTTTGGGGGTTGTTGATTTGGTATGTAAGTTGTTACACACACTTTAGTACAATTCATCTGCCATGACCATTACTGTATTATCTTAATTTGCTAACACCCTTTGTAAGCTCTAGGTTAGTAAATAGTTAGGCATTATAACCCAACTTTTAATTCATCCCACATTACTTATTATACCTACTAGAAAATACCCACATGGAGGCTAGATTTCTTTTCTTAACCAATCAAAGTGGTTGAGCCTTCTTACTTATTCAACATTAAATAATAGGTCGAGGTCATTATGCCCTCGATGCCTCAAATAATTGTCTTTAATTGATAAAACTCCAATAGTGGGTCTAGCTATCTTGAGGGAAAGTTTGATGGGAACCAACTACTGGATGAGTTGATTGATCTTTTTGACATATTCTTAATATAGATGAATAATTTGCATGTTAGTATCACTACAGGACTCCACAAGTGTTTCCTCTAGCTTTGCCTCACTTTAGCATAGTTCACCATCTTTTAGATGCTAATAAACATGCTCTCACTCAAGCCCTTCATAAAAAATCTTAGTCAGTTTGTGGTTGATCCCTTGAATGAGGATCCTACAATCAACATTCTTACACATTTTAAGCTCACTCACTCTTGGACATATAAGCTTTTTCGAGTCCTTGGTCCATGTTTCAAGACATGTTAGATGGGGAAGACATTGGACATCACTAAAGCTCATGGTGGTACCATGGCATGCCTCAATGGAGCAATCATTATTATAAGCTAAGATGGTGATTTCTACATAGGAAATGCCTAATTTACAAGTGATTAGAGTATGTTGTTGTGAATATTGATGATATGCAAGCCTAATACCGTACCACTATTATAAACCTCTCTCAAATTGACTCAAATCACTGCAACAAAAAGAAGAATCGAATTTGAAAACATTTGGTTATCCTTTCCTTAATCAACTAATGCAGTGAATGTAGCTTGGAAAAAGGACTATTAGATAAAGCCTAATATATAGTTTTCCTACTAAATTTAATAGATCTTTATTAGCTTTAAAGAAATGGTGTGCAAACAAAGTTAATAATATCCTTTAAAAATGATATTGAAGATTTGGTGGCCTCTTTAATTGAGATTAAATATATTCCTTCGAAATTTTTCAACAAGAAGCTATGTAACATTGTGTATTATGAGCCTTCCCCATAATTCCAACCTTTTAGAATTATTGATAGTGCTTAAGAAACAACAATTGTGGCCCTAACCAATGACGATGATATCAAAGCTACAATGATGTCCATCTAAAGAAATAAATCCCCTATTATGGATGGCATCACCACTAAATTTGTGCTTGGTTATTAGATGATCATATAGTTGAACAGTGTTATAGTAGTGAAATGATTCTTTAATGATAGCATTATGCCAAAACATTGAAAAAATTCACTTTTCATACTTATCCCTAAAGTTTAATGGGCATCCAAACCAAAGCAATTCAGGCTCATTAGCCTTTGTAATGTGATTTATAAAGTAATGACTAAAGTTTTTTTGGCTAGACTAAAGTCAGTGCTTCCTACAATTATTTCTTTGGAGTAAGTTGCTTTTATGCCAGGTCATGTTATATCTAATAATATTTTTTTGTCTCAAAAAATGTCTGCCAGTTTGCACCTATGTACCTCCATAGAAGGTTTGACAGTGCTAAAATAGATATGGACCTAGGTTATAACAAGGTAAGCTAGACATTTTTGCTAGACATTCTTAAGAATTTTTAGTAATCTACTCTTTCATGTGACTGGATTTAGACCTATATCGTTGCATCGAGATTTGGGAATATGTTTAGTGGTATCCCTCTGCTATGGATCAAAATAATTGGGATACTAGATAAGGATGTCCTCTCTCACCATACTTTTGTTACAATTATGACTGAGCAACTTCTTGGCCTGTTTAATACTAGATTAATCATGTTGTCATGGTGGGTTGAGAATTCTCCATTCTTCCCCTATGATTACTCATATATTATAAATTAACGATGATGATTTATGCACATTCATTTTCTATAATAAGGAATGTTCAGGACATTATGGAGTAGTATAAGCATGACTCAAGTTAGGTGGTGAATCTAAAAAAATTTAAAGTGTTATTTAGTATGGGGATTAAGCCAAAATATAAGAAGATGAATACAAAAAACTATATATTTGCTAGGCTACTCAATTAAAATATTTAGGAATACCAATTATAGTAACCAAACTTAAAAAAAAAGACTTGAATTTCATTATTAATCACGTTGAAAACTAGTCAAGGTTGACGATTAGGTCACTATCAAGATGAGCCATAATGTTCATGATTAACTAAGTGTTACCCATTGTTTTTCTTATTGCTTATCCTACATGTTAAATTCAAATGACATTATTATAGAGCTAGAGAAATTTTTTGCATTGTTACTTGTGGAGTAGTTCAAATAATAGTAACAAAATACATTATACCTATTACGAAATGATAAGTCCAGTTTGGATGTGAAGGACTCTGCGTTTGCAATACTGTCAACCTGGTGGTCAGTGTTTATTGCAAAACTGTATTAGGAGGTTTATTACTTCACAACAGTATTTGTGGGTTCAATTCTTTAAGTCAAAATACTTTATAACAAATAATACTTTCTGTATACAATGTGGTGAGTCTCATATTTGTGAGTTACTGAATATTGTAGCCCCTTAGACCACAAACAATATAACTTGGTAGATTGTTGTTGATAATTTTTTTAACTTTTTGTTGGTTAGTTGGGTTTCTTCCTATTGCTACTTGGTCAACCTACCTTAACATGGATATGGAACATCAAACATTAGTAATAGAGTTGGTGAAATAGATGATGTGCTTTGCTTCAAATTGAGAGAATATATGGTGTTGGACTTAAAGATTGTACACAATAGAGGTTATATGAGCCATAATTCTTCAAAGAAGGATGTCACATGGGTTTCAAAATTGTAAGAGCAACCTTAAGTAAACATTTTCCTATGGAGAATTGCATTAGATCTACTTTCTACTTGCACCTGGCTTCATGCAAGAGGGATTGAGACTTCTAATTTTGTCCCTGGGAATGTACTACCATTGAAGGAGTGCAACATTATTTTTAGGAGTACCATATTATGAAAGAACTCTGGTCTAGTAGCTTTTTAAATGATTACTTAATACTTAGTGGGATTAACTATTAGGATGTCACTTCTATTTTTGAGCTCCTCAATCAGATGTCTAATAATATACAGGTGGGAACAACTTCTTAAGAAGTCAAATGTGCTACTTTAACTTTATTCTACCTTTTTTGAAACAAGAAATTTTAGCACATCTGAAAAAGGCAATCAATTTAGCTGCTCTTCAAAGGAACATTGACATTGTGGCTACTTTTTGTTGCAACTACCCAATCATGTCAAATAGGTGCTTTAATGGCTTTGTTAGGCTATCTCTTACATCTTATTTTACTCCTCTAATGGATTTGATTAAATTCAATTGCAAAATAGTTTTTCATGGTGATTTGAATGTAGAATTTATATTTTTGCATGGGATAACATATGTAAAATTATTATTATTAAAGAAAAAATTTTGGTTTCATGTTTAGCTTCTACCATGGAGATTATTGCTATTCTTGACACAATGAAACCTCTGATAACTCTAGTTCCTAATGTCAAGGTAGTTGTGACTGAATCAGCTTCAACTACAACCCTTGCACACTTAACTTGTTCCTTCTTTCTACAACAAACAATAGTTCTTAGCATAGTGTTGTTGCATATGATGAGGTTATGTAGTTCTTAAAATTATGCCATTTAAATTGTTAAGGAAATATTGCTATGGACTACATCACATCATGTAGTTTTATGATTTTGATTGTGACTAAGGAATATTATCTTTTGAAAACTTTTATGTAGAGTCCAAAGAGCAAAATTCACTAATCCATAGTTGGCATAGCCTATTTTTGAGACTTTAATACTATCTGTACATCTTAGAGCACCAATCATTCATTCTTAATTAATGGAAATGTCCTTGAAAAATCCTTTTTTGGTGGTTTGTCATTCATAATTCCATAAATTTTCCCTCTAACTATGAAATGAAGGGCACAACTATCCCTCTTAACCATTACTCAAATCCCAAAGGCTAGCACAATGGGATCAAAATCCAATGATGTTATCACGTGCTAATGTATTTAGAGGGTAGGCTTTCTTTGAGCTCTCTAATTTCTTCAAAGTAGTGGCACTGAGGAATGAATCGACTGGTTAAGGTAAGAATGCATCTTTGACAAAAGGGTCAGGATGATTATAGCGCAGAAAATGACCGATCGATTGATTAACTACTTCAACATAAATTTATGTTATTAGAACTGGAAATACCATGACGGCTGGCACAAGTCCTACCCATTATTAGAACCTTATTAAGGTATTTAAATTATAACGACTCTAATTTTTAGGCTTGAAAAGCCTAGTATATTGTTTAATTTTTTTAACTCCTTCTGTTAAGATGGGGTAGTTTGTGTACATACTACATTCTTTGGATGTGTTTGCTATCTCTAAAGCTTACTCTCTAGGATTGGACCCTAATTCTCCATCACTTGTCACCACCATGGTTGGCCATTATCATATAATCAAATTTTCAAAGGGCAAAAATGGAATGAAGCATCTTTGACACAAAGGTCATGTGATCGAAATCATCCATAAATCAAGAAAAATGTACATCAACCTTTTACTTCACAAATGCGTCTTTCCTAAAAAGTGAGGGTTTGGTACACATATTGACTATAGAGTTACTGCAATTTTTTAAATAAAATTTTCTAGTAAACAAACTATAATTGATTTAATGAGCCATTAAATGTATTATAACCTAAAATTGTTTATACTTACATATGCTTGGCTTAATCTTCGAGACAAGCATATGACTACTAACATGATCAACTAGGTAGAAAAACAATGCTGAAGCACTAGGTAGCACATTATGCAATAATTGACATGTTCATCATCCCTCACAATGCTCCATAAAGGTGGAGCAAATGCTCCCAAGTTGGGTTAGCATCCATTTTCAAAAATGTTTTCTCTCGATAATAGCATTTTTTAACAACAATCACCCCTGGTGGATAATAAAGACAAAAGCGAGTGATTTCCAGGACCATGCTAACATAAGCTGAGATGATGACACGTTGAATAGCATTATAAAATGCAAAAAGTGCAAACATAAAAGAGGTGTCACATCAAAAAGAAAATTAAATGGAACATACCCATCATAAAATTTAATAAGAAAATCAACCATAACTAGATCAAATACTAAATTAAACACAAATAAAAATATCTCAGAAAGTATGCAAAAACTATGACAATTTAAGTATTTTAAAATATAAAATTAAATATTTAAATTGTTGAAGTTCATATAGACAAATTGATAAAGGCTATTTCATCTCAATTAAATATCATTGGAATTATTATGATTTACATAATTAAATAACCATGCATAGTAAAAAATTACTTTTTTAATATGAGATAAATATATAATAAGATTGAAATAAGGTAAATTGAATCAATTAATATACTCAACTCAAAGTGATGTGTTGGCTACACGGGAGAAAAACTATTATTTCATTTTAATATACCTTAAAGAATGAAAAAAATTACAAAAATGTGATAAGTTGTATAGGAAAGCTAAACTGCATGATATTGTGTAGTTCAGTTGTGACATCCATGATCACCAAATTAGGCACAAATAAAAATACTTAGAAAATGTATCAAAACTTTTTAAAATAAAATATTTAAAAAGGTAAAATCAAATATTTAATTGAATAGAGCTCTCTAAGATGAGCCAAAAAATATTTTTCATCTTGATGAGACCATATTTTAAATAATTTCAAATTTCTTAACAAAGTTGCCATAAATAATAAAAAATTATTATTTTAATATTTAACAAATATATCCATTAAAGCAACAATGTCAAAAATTAAAGCAATGCAGCAAAACAAATAAAACAAATTGCATTCAATCATTCTAAGAAGATTGTGCATTTCATCCTCATTGGTCAAATCATGTACAAATGGATGCTCCTTATAAATATTGCTAAATCATATAAAGTAAAATATCTAAAAATATCAAAAGAATTATAAATTAGATAGAGCCTATGAACTCAATAATAATAACATTTGTATATCTCTATTTTTACCTAATTTGGAATTATTAAGAATTCAAAATTAGTTAAACATAAATAAAAAAATTATTATTTTCATGTTAAGTAAATATATATTAATGCTTAAATGAGATCAAATGAAGCAATGTAATGTTATGAAACCAAATTGATTAAAAGGTTAGACTAAAGGTGAATTAGAGTTTCATAGTATTATAACAAAATCATAGAAATTTTTTTAAGAAATGAGATAAACATTTTAAGTTTAATTTTATTATACTAAAGAGGTCGAGTGTAACAATCTCGATAGTAAAATTAGATAGTATTTGAAATGTCACCTAAAGAATACAAAAACATTGGAAAATAAAACATTTAAAAAACAAAAAGGATAACTAATTGGACGAAGCTCGTCGAAATGAATTTGAAAATGCTTATTTATTTTGATCAAACTATTTTTTCATTAACTCAAATCACAAGATTAAATAAGTGAATGTAGTGGTAAAATACTATGTTAATACTAAGTAAATATATAATAAGGAAACAATATGATAACTTAAAGCAATATAATTTATGAAAATGAAGGAAATGGGAAGGACACAAGGGAGAAGAATTATGGTTTCATAGTAACATAAACAAATCAAAGAAAAACATTATAGAAATATGAAAAATTATGCTTGGAAGATCTGTTAAAGATATTATGGAGATTCAGTGTAACATACTTGATCATCAAATTTTTCACTAATTGAAATATCTTATAAAGCGTACACAATTTTTATATATTTTGTTTTAAAAAATGTAAGATTGTATATTAAATTGAATAGAGCTAATCAAATGAGTCTAAAAACATTTCTTTCATTTCAATTAGACCTCATTCTAAACTACTATGAATTATGGAAAGAAATATGCATAAATAATTAAATAAATATTCAAATTGGAATGAGATAAATTAAAATAATATAATATAATTAAATACAACACATGTAAAGGTCAAACAAAATGAGATCTAGTGTTACATGATTATACAACTGTTTAAAAGTAAAAGATTTGAAACAAAGGAGTTAAATTATAAGATAAAGTTGCATTCTGAGATACTAAATAGATTGAGTGTAATATATTTTATCATGAACTAAGGTACAAAAGAAAATATAATAAAAAAAAGCAAAAAGTTTAATTAAAAAAATAAAAGGAATTTTTTATTCGATAGGGTAAGTTAGGATGAGTCTAACTATATTTCATTTGTCTTGACCAAAGGTTAGTTTAGGTTTCTACTAATTATTAAAATAAATCAATATAAACAATGATATATTATTATCTTAATTTAAAAAAAAATTTTGAAGCTAAAATATGATAAATTGTGATAATTTATTAAAATAAATAAGGCATTGTAAAGTTCATGTTGGAGGAGATTTAGAGTTAAAATACAATTTATTTATATCAAAGCAACACATTTGTAAAAATGAGATAAAGTGCATGGGAAAGCTGTATTCTAAGATACTATGTAAAAATATCATAATGTTTATGTGAAAACTTTATTCCAAGGTACTATGTAGACTAAGTGTAATAAATTTAATTGTTAAACAAGATTTGAATCTAAATTTCTCAAGAAGAGTGCATAAGGTCATCAAAATAAAGTATTTAAAAAATATTAAATAGAAATTTTTTTTCAATAGGTATCATTGAGACAGTTCCAATGATGTTTATTTAGTCTCAATCAAATCTCACTATGACTTCTTGTAAATTACAAACATAAATAATAAAAACAAATATCAAATTATCATTTTAATATTAATTAAGAAATATTAAAGTTGAAATTAGATTAAGGAAAGAATTGAAATATAAACAAATCAAACACATGTAAGTGTCACACGAGAGGAGATTTATAGTTACAATGAAATATATCAAATAAATGAAAAAATTTTGCAAAAAAAATATTGTCTAATGAAGTTGCCCTCTAAGATACTAAGGAGAACAAGTGTAACATCATCAATGATGAAATTAAGTACGAGCTTGAATATCGTATAAAGCAAGCAATAAAATAATAAAAAATATATAAATTAATAATGTGAATATTTAATCACGTAGAGCATGTTGAGATAAGTATAATTAAGATTGTTTCATATGGATCAAAACTACTTTTGAGAAAATAAAAAGTACAAAAATAAATAAGCATTAATAGCAATTTATTACCATCTTAATAATAGTAAAATATATATTGAGGTTGAAATTAGATGAATTAAAGTAATGTAGTACAACTAATAAAAGTGATTGAAAGGTCATGTGAGAGTAGATGTTTTGTTAATAAATAATATAACCAAATAAAACAAAAAAAGTAGAAGTGGGATAATGATTATATGAAAATTATAACACAATATTCTATAAAGATCGACTATCATATCATCAACCATTACATCTTGTATAATTCAAAATGACTTTAAAGCATGTAAATGCCTTTGAAAATAAAATTTTTAAAATATAAGAAATTAAATTTTTTTTAAGTGGAACACTTCAAGAGGATAGATTACAAAGGTTAATAAATATAAAGCATAATTAATTATTATTTTATTACTATGTAAATCTAATATAAGTTGAAATAATGTAATGCAATCATAACAAAGCAATGTGAAGGATACATTAGAATAGATTTACATTTTTATAGTAACATAAAAAAATCAAAGTAAATAATTTAAAGAATATAGATAAATTATATGGGAGAATTTAATCCTAAGGTGATTAGGGTGTCGAGTGTAACATTGTCAAACATCAAATTCAGTATGAAATAAAATGCCTTCTAAGGTGCACCCAAATTAATAAAAGATTTAAAGATAAAAAGAGAATGCTTAATTATATGGTGCCCAGCTAGTTTAGTTCAATGACATTTGTTTTGTCTTTGTCGGACCTCATATTTTATCACAAAAAAATATCAAATTAAGTAAGCATAAATAATGATAAACTATAATTTTATTATTATATAAATAATTATTAAATATAAAAAATTATCCAAATTAAAGCAAAATAATATACACAAATCAACATCATGTATAGGCAACATGAGAGATGAAGATTATTATAACGTTTCATTCAAGTATACTCAAGAGAATGAGTGTAACATACATGATTATTAAATGAGGTATGAACTATAATATTTTAAAACGATTAATATTAACGTTTAATTTTATAGAGCTCCTTTAGATGATTTTAATGACCTTGATTCCATTCAATTATTCCTCATATTAAACTATTGCAAAATCCAAAAGCAACAAAATAAAATAATAATAATTAATTTTTTTAATGTTATATATATATATGAGATAGAGAAGCTCAGGTAATATAATATACTAAAACCAAAGTAATGCTTAGGCCCTATGTAGATATTTAGATTATAAATGTAGTATATGAAAATCTATGTGAAAACTTGAAAAAATGACATAAAATGTATAGTAAAGTTACTGTTAATGACAGTTAGGATGTTAGTGTAACATACATAACAATCAGTCATACACGAAAGAAATAAGTTCGGTAAAATTTACAAAACTCGTTAAAAAATATTTAAAATATGAAATAAATAAATTACTTTATAATGCTATCAAGATGGGTCCAATGATTTTTGTTGTTTCTTGATTGAACCCAGTCTAGAAAACCTAACACAACAAAATGAAATAAGAATAAATCATAATATATAATAATTTTAAGATAAAAGAATATATAATAAAGGTTAAATGAGATATATTGAAGAAAGGCAATATAAACAAATCAAAGTAATGTAAATATCACATGACAAAAAATTTAGATTTACATTGTAATATAAAAAAATCAAAGTGATACATTTGAAGAAATGATATAAACGATATGTGAATGTTGCATTCCATGGTACAATGGAGATTGTGCATAGTATTCTTAACCATTAATTTAGATATTAATAAAATGTCTCTTCAAGCATGCTAAAAGAATGTAAAAAATATTTAAAAGTATAAAAATGAATATTTAATTAAAAAGAGGTCATCAACATGACTAGAATAATGATTGTTTTGCCTAAGTGGGACCTTGTTTTGAATTATGATGAATTGCAAAATAAAAAAAATATAAAAAAATATTATCATAACATAAAATAAATATACATATGAATGTCCAAATGAGATAATTTAAATCAATATAATATAACCACAAAAATTTGATGTGAAGGTCATATGAAAAGAGAATTGAAATTTCATTATAATGTAACAAAATCAAAGTGCAACATTTATAGAAATTATACAAATTAAATAGAATGTTGCATTAGAAGATAGAAAATAGATCAAGTGCAACATCCTTATAATCATCAAATTTTGTATGAATCAAAATGTTTCTTAAAGCCTACCAAACATTTTGAAAATAAAATATTTAAAATTATGAAAATGGTTATTTGAACTAGTTTTAATTTTGCTTTATATGGATCATACCTCAATTATAAAAAATTATTATTTAAATAAGATGACAATATATTTTGAAATTGAAATGAGATAAATTCAAGTATTTAAATATAACTAAGTAAAAGAAAAAAATTGAGAAAGCTAGATAAAATATATGGGAAACATGCTTTCCATGGCACCAAGTAGATTGTGTGTAACATCCTAGATCATCAGATAATAATTAATCAAAATTGTTTGCAAAACGTGCGAAAATCCTAGAAGATAAGATATTGAAAAATATAAAAATGTTATTAATAGAGCTCCTTGATATGTGTTTTAAAATGTTTTCTTCTTTTTCATTTAACCTCATTGGAATTACTATGAATTGCAAACTTAATTGCGAATAAATAAAAATAATATTTTAAAAATAAGAAAAAATAATATTAAATTTTAAATATCATTTATCAAAATAATATAATTAGCCAATTCAATGCAATGTAAAGGTAAAGTAAAGGGAAAATTATTAATTCATTATAATATAAAAAAATTTAGGAGAAAAAGTTTAAGAAATACGATACATTTTATGCGAAAGTTGCATTCCATGATACAAATGATGTCTAGTAGAACTTTCTCGATCAACAAATCAAGCACGACTTGAATTATTTCATAAACTAACCAAAATCTTATAAAATATTTTTTAAAAATATTAAAAATAATATTTAATTAGATTGAGCTCATTTTGATGATCGCAAGAGCATTTGTTACATACAATCAAACAACATTAACCATTACTTAAAAAACAAAATTAAATAATCGTAAATATTAATAAATTTTTATTTTAATATTATATTCCTATATATTAAATGTAAATTGAGGTAAATTAAAGCTATATAATATAACAAAATCAAAATGATTTAAATATCGAAAAATTGGATATTGAGACTATCATAGTAATATAACCAAATGAAAATGAAAAATTTAATTAAATTGGATAAATTGTAAAAGAAAGTTGAATTTTGACATGCTAAAAAGATCGAGTGTAAAATTTTTAATCATCAAATAAGATACAAATAAAAAAGCATTGCAAGTCTTTTCAAAACACATGAATATAAATAATTTAAAAATATTAAAATTAATGCTTACTTTAATGGAGCTTGTTAACACGTTCAACAAAATTTGCTTCATCTTGATTTGTCCTCACTTAAAAGTTTTATGAATTACATAATTGTATAAAATAAATTATGATAAAATTTTATTTTAATATTAAGCAAGTAAAAAATTAACTGGAAATTAGATAATTGAAGCAAGCATGGCAACCAATTTATAGAATTATAAAGGTCACATAAGAGAAGATTTAGAGTTACATACTAGTATAACATAATTAAAACAAAAAACTTAAAGAGATTAGTTAAATTGTCAAGAATGTTGGACTCTAAGGTACTAAGGTGATTGAGTGTAGCATATTTGATCATCAAATCAGGTACAAATTAAAAATGACTTGTAAAACTTCCTAGAATCTTAAAAAAATAAATATTTAATTGGATGAAGCTCTTGAAGAGTAGTCTGACGAGTTTGTTTCATTTCTATCAAATCACGTTTGGAATTTTTTAGTATTAAAAAAATTTGAAAGCATAAATAATAAAAAAATTTCTATTTTAATATTAAGTATTTATATATCAAAATTTGGATGAGATAAATTGAATTAATATATTATAACCAAAACAAATAAATGTAATGGTCACACAAGCAAAGAATTATGGTTTCAAAGTAATATAACTAATTAAAGAAGAAACTTTTGATTAAATTACAAAAATTGTACTAGAAAGCTACATTCAACAATAGGAAGTAGATTAAGTACAACATCCTTGACGATCATATTAGGTACACACAAAAATTTAACGTCAATGTCAAACTAAAAAAGTCGTTTTTTAAAATATATAATCCAATATTTAATTGGGTAGTGGTTTTAAAGATAAGTAATATGATGTTTGTTTTCTCTTGATTTGATCTCATTTAAAATTACTACAAAGTTTCAAATTAAATAAACTTTAATAATAGAAATTATTATATTAACTTTAAGTAAATAAATGTTAAAGCTAAACATTAGAAAATTTGAAGCAATATAATAATACTAAATTAAGGCAATGTAATGGTAACACTTTAAAAGATTTATAGTTTCAATGTAATGTAACCAAATGAAACAAAAACATTTGAAGTAATTAGATAAATATTAGAGGACAATCACATTCCAGGATACAAAGTAGATCGAGTACAACAGAGTAAACCATCAAATCATCTATGGACAAAAATATCTTTAAAAATGTGCCAAAACATTCATAAGTATAATATTTAAAAATATGGAATGGAATTTTTAAATGGGTAAAATTCATTGAGATAAGTAATAAGACAATGGTTTGATCATGATCGCAGTGGATATAGACAAATTATGAATTATTAATAAAGATAAGCACAAAATATACAAAATTATTTTACATATATAAACTAAATATATGCAAAAATTTAAATGAGACAAATTCAAACGTTATAATATAACCAAATCAGAGATAATTAAATTTGTATGATAGAAGTTTTTTGTTTCAAAGTAATATAAGCACATCAAAGTAAATTTTTTAAGAGGTGAGATAAATTGTACTAGAAAGTTATATTTTGAAATGCTAAGGACATTCAATGAAACATTATTGATTATCAAACTAGGTATTAATAGAAGTATCTAATAAAAAATACCAAGTTTTTAGAAAATAAAATACTTAAAAAATGTAAAAGAAAATTAATTTGATAGAGCAGGTTGAGATGAGTCCAACAAAGTTTATTTTTTCTTAACCAAATCAATTACTAAATTATTCCACATCACAAAAATAAATAAGAAAAAATAATTTTAAATTATTATTTTAATATTAATTAAGTATTATATGATGTTTGAATGAGATTATATTTAGTTACCTGGTAAAATAACAAAATCAAAGCAAAACATTTCAAAGAATTAGATAAATTATGCAAAATAATTACGTTTCAATATACTGAAGAGATTGAGTGTAACATTCTCAATTGTAAATTTTGGTAAATTTTAAATGTCAAGTGAAACATACCAAAAATTGAGAAAATAATTTTTGAAAACATAGAAATTAATACTTTAGGTGATATAACTTGTTAAGACATAATATATATAAAAGTAAATTAAAGAAATACAACACAAAAAAATTAAAGTAATTTGAAGTTTATAGTGGATGAGAATTAGAGATTTCTAGGAATATATATTAAATAAAGAAAAATTTTGTAGAAAATAAGACAAAGTGTATGGAAAAGTTGTATTTCAAGAAACTACTGAGATCAAGTGTAACATTCTCTACTATTAAATTATGTAGTAATCATAATGTCTTCGGAAGCAAAGCAAAGCCTTAAAAAATAATCTATTTTATGAAATAAAATTTTAAAAAATAATTCAATAAATTAGAGAAATTTGTATAGAAAGGTTGCATTCTAAGATAACATGGAGATCTAGTGAAGCATCTTTATCATTAAATCTAGAAAAATTCAAATTACCTCATAAAACATAACTATGTTTGAAAAAATATTTATTAATACTAAATTTAATATTTCATTGGATAAAGCTCATAGAGACAAGTCAAAAGGTAGTAGTTTTTTCTTGATTGAACGTCTTTACAATTAACGCTAATTACCAAAGCAAATAAAAATAAATAATAATAATGTTTTATTTTAATATTAAGTAATTAAGAAATGTAATTGTAATGAGATAAATTAAAGAAAGATAATGTAACAAAATGAATGTAATATAATTGTCATATGAGTGAAGAACATGTTCTATAACAGCATAACGAAATCATAAAAAAACTTTAAAGAAATAAAATAAATTATACGTGAAACTAGTTTCCTTGATATAAAAGAAAGTGTGCAAAATTCTCAATCCTCAAATTAGTCGCCAACTAAATTGTCTTGTAAAGCAACACAAAACTTTAAAAATAAATATATTTAAAAATGTTAAATTTAATGCAAAACCTTGTATGAATTAAGATAAAGTAAATGAAAATGTTACATTCCTCACACTATGGAGATCGATTGTAATATACTTGAACATTAAATCTGGTAAATTTTTAAATTTGTCGTAAAACATACAAAAAATTTCAGAAAAAGTATTTTAAAATATAGAAATAACTATCTATTAGAGATCATAGATACTAGTCTAAGGGCATCTATTTTGTCTTTATCAAACTAAAATTTAAATTACAACTACTTCCAAATAAAAAAAATAATAAATTATTATAGTAGTAGTAAGGAAAAATATGATAAGCATTAATGAGATAAATTAAATAAATATAATATAACGAAATAAAAGTGATGTAATTGTGGCATTTGAGGAGAACTAGAGTTTTATATGAATATAAAAAAATCAAATTGAATAATTTGAATTAATGATATAAATTATTTATGAGACTATATTTGAATATAATATGGAGATTGAGAGTAATATTCTCAATCATTAAATTAATTAAAAATGAAAATACCTTATAAAGAAAGCCATAACTCAAGAAAAATAATATATTAAAAAATAATAAAAATAAATATTTTACTATATAATGTTGATCAAAACAAGTATAATAATATTTATTTCATCTCGATTTGTTCTTGTTTTGAATAACAATGAATTGGCAAATATATAAGCATAAAAAATAGTAAATTATCATTTTAATATTAAGTAAGTATATAATAAAAGTAATATGAAAATAGTTTGAGGGAATTTCACAAAAAAAACTAAAGTAATGTAAAAAAACACACCATATAAAAATTACAATTTCATAGAAATATAACAACATAAAAGCAAACAAAATTATAAAAATGAGTTCAATTATTTCCTAAAGCTACTTTCAAACATAGTAATGGGATCAAATGTAACACACTTGATTGCCAAATATGATAAAGTAAAAATATCTCATTAAGTGTGCAAACCTTCTAAAATAAAGTTTCAAAATTAAAAGCAATATATTAAATTTGACAAAGCTAATCAAGATGACTCCAAGGATGCTTATTTCATCTTCATATTCTTTTATTGGAATTACAACAAATTTCTAAAATAAATAAATATAAACACTAATAAACTTTTATTACACTATTAAGGAAATTAACATTAATGATAAAATAAAAAACAATTAGTTCTTGTAATGTTACTAAATCGAACAATTGAATCAAAATAAAACAGACAAAAATTCTTTCTTCAAATTTCAGCAAATTATTAGGTAGATCTTAATACAATAATTGTAAGGACGTTTGTTTAAGTAAATATTTACTAAAGAAAAAATGTTATAAATTGAAGCATTATAATATAATTAAAGCAAAGTTATTTGAATGTCTAATGATAATATATTTAGACTTTCATTGAAATATAAGAAATAAAAAAAATAAAATGAGAAAATATGAAAGAAAGTTGTATTCCAAGATATTTAAAGGATCGACTATAAAATTCTTGACTATAAAATTAGGTATGAATCAAAATATCTCATAAAATATGCCAAGATGTTTGAAGCTAAAATGTGCCTGCAAAACGAAAAATGAAGATTTAGTTAGATAAAGCTTGTTAAGAAGGATCCATTGATGTTTGTTTAGTCTTGATAAGACCTCAATTTTAATTACAAAGAATTATGTAAATAAATAAGAATAAATTGAAGAAATTATTACTTTTACATTTTGTTGGTAAATAACAAAACTAAAATGAGATAAATTCAAGAAATACAATTTACCCAATTAAAAACAATGTATTAGTAACACTAGACACTATTTAGAATTTCAATGTGAAATAACAACATCAAGCTGAAACATTTTGAGAAATTATTTTAAAAAGTTTGATTCCTACATATTTAAGTGAGATAAAAAAGCATTTTAAAACCTATTAAAATCATAGAAAATAAAATATTTATAATTATAAAATTAATTAGTTAATTAGATAGGGCTCATGAAAATGAGTGCAATGATATTTGGTTCTCATTGGCTAGTTGCATTTTGAATTAGTGCAAGTAAATAAAGAAAAAATGAATAATCATAAAATAATTTTAAATATTAAGTATATATGTATTTAAGGTTAAATGAGATGTATTGAAGAACATAATATAATTAAATGAAATATATATAATAGTCAGAAAAGATGAGATTATAGTTACATAGTAATAAATCCATATCATAGTGAAACTCTTGAGGAAATTGGATAAATTTTTTAGCAAATTTGAATCCGAAGGTACTAAAGATATTGAGTTTAATGTACTTGATCTTAAAATAAGCCATAAGTTAAAATGTGACATAAAGAGTGATAAAGTAATAAAAAAATTTTAAAAAATATAAAAATAAATGATTCATTGGATAGAGCATGTCAAGAAGTGACGAATGACAGATATTTTTCCTCGATTAAGCCTTGATTGAACATAATAAGAATTATAGAATTAAATAAGTCTAAAAAATTATTATTATAATATTAAAAAACTTATATAAAGCTAAAATGAGATAAATTAAAGAAATATAATATAACCAAATGAAAGGAAAATATTTAAAAAATAAAGATAAATTATACATGGAAGTTGATGTCCGTAGTACTGTGGAGATAGAGTGCAAAATTATATATCATCAAATTTAGCAAAATTTGAAATGCCTTGTAAAACATAATAAAGCTCTTTAAGAAAATATTTAAAAATTTAAAAGTTTTTTACTTCATTACATTAAGCTCATCAAGATAAGTCTAATGATGTTTGTTTCATCTCGATCTAATCTCATTCAGAGTTATGATGAATTGCCAAATTAAAGATAAGAAAATAATAAAATATTATTATTTGAATATTCAATGAATTTTTAAGAAATTTGAAATGAGATAAATTTAAGATAAGTAAATTAAAGTGATTTAAACATCATAGGAGCACGAGTAATACTTTTATAGGAATATTAAAAATTCAATACAAACATTTTGAAGAAATAAGATCAATTACATAAAAAACTCATATTCCAAGATAATTATCTAATAAGGTATAACATCTTAGATTGTCCAATCTCATAAAGATAAAAATGTAACATAAAAAATGCATAAACACTAAAAGTAATCTATTTAAAAATATAAAGTGAATATTTTTTTATATAGAGTTCATTGACATGAGTGCAATAAAGTTCGTTTCAACTCAATCTATCATCATTTAAAAGTTTTTTGAATTAAAAAAATAAATAGGCATAAAAAATAATAAATTATCTTTTTAAAATTGAGTAAAAAAAAGTGAACAAAAAAGGGATAAATTCAAGTAATATAAAAATAAGAAAATTAAAATAATGGAAAATTCACATTATAAGAGAACTAGTTCTTCAAAGTCATATAACTAAATCAAAGAAAAAATTTTAAAAAAATGATATAAGATGTACTTGAAAACCATAATCCATGATAATATAGTGGTTGAGTGTAACATCTTCAATCATTAAATTTAATAAAAATTTATAAAGAATACTCCATAAATTAAAAATATTTAAAATATAAATTAAGAAAAAGCTAATGTTGTTGGTTTTTTCTCCAACTAGCCTCATTTAGAACTATTGCGAATTATCAAAGTAAATAACCATAATGAATATTCAAAAAATTTGAACCAATATAATTTAAAGTTAGAATAAGATAAATTGAAGCAATGTTAAACATAAATTTTCATTGTTATAAAATTAAATTAAAAAAAAAGTTTAAGAAACATGACAAATTTTACGGTAAAGCTAAATTCAAGGATACTAAGTAGATCGAGTGTAACTTCCTTTTTACCAAATAATAAATGAATCGAAGGGACTCATAAATCATGCAAAACCATAGAATATAAAATATAAAAATAAATATTTAATTTTGATTGGGCTCATTGAGGCAATTCTAGTAATATTTTTTTAACATGATGAGACCTCGTTTAGAATTACTGTAAATTACAAATTTAAAAAAATAAAAAACTATATTAAATATTTATTTAAATATTATGTAAATAAATATAAATCTTAAATATAAAAAATTGAAGCAATATAATATAATCACATTAAAAAATTGTAATTGTTAAAAGCGAGGATATCTTGAGTTACATAACACTTTACCTAACCAAACTAAGAAATTTTGATAAAAAAGATAAATTATTCAAGAAATTACAATGAAAATCGATTATAACATCCTCATGTATCAATCCATGTAGGAATCAAAATTCGCCTTAAAATATGTCAAAATCATATAAAGTGAAATATCTAAAAAATAATTATTTAATTTGATAGTTTTAATCATGGCAAGCCCAACATTTATTTTATTTTTGATGGTCCTGATTTATAATTATCATGAATTTGCAATGTTATTAAACAAAAATAATAATAAAATGTAATTTTAATATGACATAAATTTATATTCAAGCTAAAAAGTAATAAATTGAAGTAATACAATATAACAAAATAATAGTAAAGTAGAGGTCACATGAGAGGAAAAATGAACTTTTACTAGTATATCCAATTCAAAGAAAAATTTTAAAAATCCAATAAATTATATAAAAATTTATTATTCAAAGATACTAAGAAGATTGAGTGTAACATCCTCAATCATGACATATTATATGATTAAAATTATGATTATTAAATATGCCAAAATACTATTAAATAATATATTTAAAAATAAAAAAAATTTACTTAATTGGATAAATGTTGATGAGATGAATCCAATGATAATTACTTCATCTCAATTAGACCATATTTTGACTTAATACAAATTACAAATAAAGCAACCCTTAAGAATAATAAATTATTATTTTAATATTAAGTTAATATATGTCAAATTTATAATGAGATAAATGGAAATAATGTAATACAATAAAAAAGTTATTTAAATATGAAATGATAGTAAATTTTGCGTTTCATAATCCTATAATAAAATAAAAGTAGAAATTAAAAAGAAATAAGATAAAGTTTAAGAGAAACTTGCACTCCTTGATATTAGAAAGTGCAAGCATCACATTCCCAATCTTAAGACCTTACGTTAATTGATTTATCTCATCAAACATTCCAAGATATTAAAATGTTCAAACATTTAAAGAATACAAAATGAATATTTAATTACATATACATCATTAAGAAGAGTCCAACATCTTTTGTGTGTCCGTTGAACAAACTTTTGTAATTACTATGATTTATAGACAACAAAAATCATTAATAATAAAAAATTATCACTTAATAACTTTTAATAAATAAATACAAAAGTTGAAATGAGATAAATTGAAGAAATAAATAGCCTGACTAAGGATGAATGTAACACAATGTTTTCCTTGGGAATCAGGAAGAGCTCAAAAGGCTTTAAAATAGTTAAATCCATGCAAATAATATCCATCTCTAGTCAAGAGTGAAAGTGATATTCTTGTTATCATATCTATGTGTTATGGACCTGGAAAAGGAATTTTCTTCCGCTATGGAATAAAAAACTACCACATTGAAATGCGAGTTTGGTTGGGCTAAAAAGGAGAGCAGGTCTATTATAGTCGTTCCATGGTTGACTAACTCCATGGAAGACTGGATAGAAAGCTAGCATTAGGTCTAAGGACAAGTTGATAATATGAACAAATCAATTCAATGCATAAGTCATATAAGAGAAGCTTTTTATCAATGTGATAATATAACAAAATCAAAGTAAAACATTTAAAAAAATTGGGTAAGTTGTATAAAACAAATTAAGTTTCTAAATACCATGGGGATTGATTGTAACATCCACTATCATCAAATTAGGTAAAAATTTAAACTTCTTACAAAACCTACCTAAATAATTAAAAAAAATGTTTAAAATTTTTAAAAAGTAAATACTTAATTTGATAAAGCTCATCAAGGTAACTTTATTGGTGTCTATTCATCTTGACAAATCCATATTAGAAATTACTATTCGTAAAAAAAATAAATAATAAAAATAAAATTTTAAAATAAGTTAAATGTATATTAAAATTAAAATGAGATAAATTGAAGAAACACAATATATCGAAGTTACAAAGATGCAATGATCACAAAGTAAAAGTTGAAGAAATAAGGTAAATTTTCTAGATTGAGAGTAACAACCTTGATCATTAGATCATGTAATAATAAAAATGTTTCATAATGAATGCAAAAATTGCAAAAAAAATTTACACAACAAAGTAATTCCAAGAGAAAGCCACCCAACCATCCCAGGAACTCAAATAATAAAGCATTGCGTTTTCTTTAGCCACAACAAAATCAACATTCATCTGTTCATGAGATTTCTTTAAAATAGGATATTACAAGCAATTACTTATTACAAAAAAGAACCTTTTTATCTACTTGATGACTTTCATACCCATATAATTTTTCAGAACATCATTATTCTTCCTCTTAACTTTTGAAGACTTTCATGTTATGTAATTCTTTAGTACAAAAGCATGTCTCTTACCATGCACTCATGATGATGCACGGACAAACCATGACTTCTCAAGGCTATTATTTACATGTTCTCAAAATTTCCATACATGTATAAAATTTTAGAGAGATTTAGTTCCATTGATTCTAGATTAAGACCATATAATAGGTCAATGTTATTTTTTTGCCATAATCTTTTTGTATGTTTCATTTTCTCTAGACTAAATAGAACTATGCTCTGGAGAGTTAAAGTCAAGAAAATCATTTATGTGTGTGGAGCAAGCTTTTCTATTTCTTCATGTGTCATCTAAGTACCTTTAGATGGTGGCTAGTTTTTCCAATGAATAAGGAGCCTACGAGGCATATTAATAGTCAAGGGGGCTTAATGAATATTAAAGCACAAATAATCTAACATTGATTTAAAAAGCTAATGAGATCTTTTTTTTTCTTTAAGGTGCAATATTCTCCCAAGAAAATGTTGAGGATTTGGTCTTAGAATTGAAAGTTTGACAAAAGGGTCTTACGGAAGTAGAATAGAGTTATAAAGGATGGAGAAGAAAGCAAGGATTCACTCATCAATGTAATTTCAATGGAAGGAAACTAAGCCAACTCAAGCACTCAATCAAGAAAGAAATAAATTTTTTTTCCTCAATTAATTCACCATTCATTCATTTGTGAGAGCTCCCTTGAATAGGAGATGACAAGTAATTATTTATTATAAAAAAGAATCTTCCTACCAACTTCTTCAAGGCTTTCATGCCCAAATAACTTTTGTAATACATAATCATGCTTTCTACCTAACTCTTGAAAACTTTTAATTCCATTTATAGAAAAGCATACTTCTTACCTACCTCTTTAGAAATTTTATATGCAAATAATAAAAGCTTACTTCCTATTAACTTCTTAAAGGCTTTCATATAAAATTTGGAAACCTTATTAAAGTAGAACAAACTACTCACTCTTGACAATTCAAGAATAAATCATGACTTCTTAAGCCTATCATTTACATGATCTCAAAATGTTCATGCATGTGTTAAATTTTGTTAAGTTTTTGCTTGGTTGATTCTTGTTTGAGACTTTGTAATAGGTATATGTTTTTATTTTTCTTTAATATCTTTTTTGTATAATATCAAATGTGATGTAAGAAAATGATGGCGTTGTGATCATACATCAGGGAAGAATTATGGTTTCATAATTATGTAAAAAATTCAAATTAAAACCTTTGAAAATAAAAGAAAAATATTTTGGAAAATAACATATCTAGATACATAGTGGGCAAAGTTTAACATCCTCAACCATCAGATATGATAAGATTTTAAATGTCTCATAAACTATGCTAAAACTATATAAATCAAAATATTTAAAACCAAATACAAAAATTTATATTTAATTTGACAGAACTAATAGAATTGAGTTCAACAATGTTTGTTTCATCTTGATGTACACGCATTTAGAAATTCTACAAATTGCCAAAGTTAATAAGAACAAATAATTTTAAATTATATTTTTAAGAAAATAAATATCAAAGTTGAAGTAAGATAAATCAAAGTGATGTAAACCTCACAAATGAAAGGATTTTAAGTTGCATAACAAAATAATAAAATGAATGAAAAAGTTTGACGAATCATGGTACATTTTTAGAAAAAAATGAATTTGAAGACATTAAGGACATGGAGTCTATCATTCTAGATCATGAAATCAAGTAGAAATAAAATTATTTCATAAAGCATGTAAAACTTTTTAAACATAACACATTAAAAATATAAAAAAGATTATTTAATTTTTTCTAGCCTATTAACCCAACCTAAGCAATATCTTTTTTTAATACACATTTTTTAGAATTACTATAAATTAGCAAAGTAAGAAAGAATAAAAAAAATAATAGTTTTATTTAAATATTAAGTAATCTTAATTTAGGATGAAATGAGACAAGTTGAAACAATGTAATATAATAAAATCAAACTGAGTAAAGGTCACAAATGAGGAAATCTAAGTCTACATCAAAATGTAACCAATAAATTAAAAAAATTGAAAAAAATGATAAGTTGAACTAGAGTTATATTTCATGATACTAAGGAGATTGAGTGTAACTTCTTTGATAATCAAATCATTTATGAATAAAATACCTACAAAAATGTTCCAAAATATTAGATAATGAAATTTTTAGAAAATGGAAAGTTATATTTAATTGCATATATGACATCAAAATTAGTCTAATAATATTTGTCATATTGTATTAGATTAAATAGGGAAATATTATGAATTGATAAATCTATTAAACATAAATAATAATAATAAAATATTAATTTAATATGATGTAAATATATAATAAAGTTTAAATGACAAAAATTGAATAAATGAAATATAACCAACTCAAATTGATATATAGGACATGCATGAAAGAAATGAGATTTTTTTATAATATGACCAATTCAAAGTACAAATTTTGAAGAAAAATGATTAATTATACATCAAAGTTGCATTCAATGACACTTTGTAGATTGAGTGCAACATTCTCTATAATCAAATAAAATATGATTAAAATGTCTCAAAAAACATGTCAAAAAACTTGAAAATAAAATATTTAAAAATTAAAAAATTGAACGATTGATCAAAACAAGATGAGTTCAATAGCACTTTTTTCTATATTTGGACCTATTTTTGAATAAATATATATAATAAAATGAAAGAAGAATAAATAATAAAAATAAATTAATTCTATAGTAGGTAAATATATATTAAAGATCAAACGAGATGTATTGACGTAATGTAATAAAATAAAATAAAAGTGATTTCAAAATAAAATGACTTAACGTTTAGTTATTCATAGTAATATAACCAAATTGAAATAAAACATTTAATGACAAGATAAAATTTATGTGTAAGTTACATTACAAGATACTAAGAAGTTTGTGTAACATTTTTAAAAATAAAATCAAGTACAACTCAAAGCATGTTGTAAAATTTGCCAAGTTATTGGAAAAAAGTATTGGAAAGAAATACAAAATGAATAGTAATTATATAAAGCTCATTGAGATGAGCCTAATGATGTTTGTTTTATCTCAATTAGACATTATTTGAAATTACTAAGAATTACAACTGTAAGTTTAAAAAAATAGTAAAATGTTATTTTATTTTTAGTGATATAATTAACGAATTTGAAATAAGATAAATTGAAGAAATAAAATATAAGTAAATCAAAGCAATCTAAAAGAGACATAAGATAAGACTTAAAGTTTCATGGTTATATAATCAAATCAAAGTGAAACATTTTAAGAAATGAAATAAATTATGTGAAAAAGTAGTGATTGTTGATAGAAAGAGGATCGAGTGTAACATAGTCAATCATCAAAGCAAGCAAAGCTTGAAATGTAACATAGAACGTACTAAACCCTAGAAAATAAATCATTCAAAAATATAAAAATGATTAATCAATTGGATAGAGAATGTTGAGATGAGTTTAATAATGTTCGTTTCATCTTGACAGGTGTGCATTCAAAATTTTTGCAAGTAATTAAAGTAAAATAAAAAACAATAAATTATTTTTTAATACTACGTAAATATATAGTAAACTTAAAATAAGATAAATTGTAAACGTTTAATATACCCAAAACAAAGATATATAATGGTCACATAATAGGAAATTTATAGTTACATAATAAAAAAGCCACATAATAGAAAACATTTGATAAAATTTTATAAAGTTTTCTGGAAAGTTGGACTGCAATTCACGAACATGTTTGATTATAACAATTTTAATCATCAAATCATGTACAAATTAAAATATATTATAAAACATGACAAAATCTTAAAAAAAAAAATTAAAAAATGAGTATTTATATTGATAGAGCTCACCAAAAAGAGTGCAATGACCTTTCATTCATCTTAATTGGACCTCATTTCCAATTACTAAGAATTATAAAAATAAACAATCATAAATAATAACAAATTATTATTTAAATATTTAGTAAATATATAAAATACTGAAAAAAGATAAACTAAAAGGAGTAATATAACCAAACAAAAATGGCATAAATATCACTAGAGAGAAAATTTTGAGTTACATGATAATATAAAAAAAAATTAAAGGTAAACATTTCGGAAAATAGGATAAATTATATGAAAAATTACACATCTTAACACTATGTGGATCAACTATAGCTTATTCAATAAAGTAAAACCTATAAAATCTTGGAAAATTAAATCTTGGAAAATTAAATCTTTAAAAATTAAATACTTCACAAAATAGAGCTTATCAAGATTACTAAAAGGGCATTTGCTTCATAATTATGAATCTCATTTGGAATATTAATAAATCATAAAAGTAAATAAAATATTAAAAATATTATTTTTTACTTTATGTAAAAACTATTTAATGTTGAATTGAGATAAATTGATGAAATATAATGTAATCAAATGAAAAACATGCAATGGTTACATGAGATTAGATTTGGATTTTTGTAGCAATAAAATTATTTTTAGTGAAAATTTTGACGAAATAAGATAAATTGTTTAAGAATGTAAGAGTCCATGATGTGAGTAGATTGAGCATAACATCCATATACATTAAATTAGATACGAATCATATATATAGTAAAGTGTGCAAAATCTTCATAAAATATTTTTAAATTTAGAAAAGAATTTTTTAATTAGTTAAATCTCTTCAAGAATCGTCGAATTACATTTGTTTTATCTCAATCAATTAATTTGTATGATAAACCAACATTTATCAAATTTGAAAAAGAATAAGAAGAAATAGTTTGCAAAATTTTAGTAGTAGTAAGAAAAATAAAAGAAATAAACACAATAAATAAAATAAATTAATTCCAATAGAGCTTTTGTGAAATTCGGGTGTCGAGAAATAATGGAAAGAACCAAATGGAGTGAACCAAGTGAAGTCGAAGATTTGTCATAAGCATGTAAAGGAAGTGGAGTTGTCGATTGGATTGATTCTGAATTAAATTTTTCTAAGAATCATTAACTAAAGAACTCATGGAATTTTGTTGAAACATTTGATTATTTTTCTTTATTTCAAGAAAGATTTAGTTAGGAGGAGGCAACAAAAACTGTGCACTGCACGGTGTCATGCAACCTGAAGATGGCTCCAACAAACCTACAAAAAAAATTTCAGAAATAAATTCAAACCCTATGTGCACATTTAGATGCACACGATTCAATTTTAAAAGATAAAAGCAAAGAATTTTGACATTTTCCCAATCTTGTTATGCATAATGAAGGCAATGTCATTTTCTCAAAAATAGATGAATTCAAAAGTTCACTATTGAGAGCTGAGGATATTCTTAAACTATTTACCATAACACTTTTTTGTATGAGTGAATTCAAAAGTTCACTCCTGAATTTTTGGTACCCTACTTTCACATAATTCATGCTGTGTAAGGAGGTCCTTTTTGCAGCATGCTTTGTTGAAGTCTTAAAATTTTATGTAGACATGGGGCCCTCACATCACTTTAAACTAAAATAATAATAGCCAATAATTAGGCCCTGGCTTTTGTCCCTACAAAGCAAATCAATATTCCCTGGGTTTTGGAGTGTGAGCTTTTTGCAAGATTGAAATATAATTAAACCAAATCTAAGTGATGTTAATATGACATATGAGAAGAATTAGAGTTTAATAAGAATATAACAAAATCAAAAGAAAATATTTTAAAAACTAGTTGAACTATATAGTAAAATAACATTCCAAGACATTAAGAGGATAATGCGTAACATCCAAGATCATCAAAAATGCTATAAATATAAATTTCTCATAAAATATGAAAATATATAACAAAATTAAATATTGAAAAATATAAAAATATACCATAATTATATAAAGCTCATTAGGACATGTCCAATGTTGTTTGTGTTGTCTTGATTTTGCTTTTTTTGGAATTATTGAAAATTAAAAAGTTAAATTATTATAAAGAATAATAATTATTATTCTAGTATTTAGTTAATATATGTTAAAGAAAAAAAAGATAAATTATAGAAATATAATACAGTAAAATCAAAGCGATGTGAAGGTTAAAGAAATGAAAACTTAGAGTAATATAATGTTTAACCAAATCAATATAAAAAATTTAGTGAAAGTTGATAAATTATACAAAAAGTTTCATTCCTACATAAATGGCATGATAATTATTTTGTCAAATCAATTTGAAATAAAAATGTCTAACAAACATGCTAAAACACTAGAGAAAAAAGCTTAAAAAACAAAAATGGTAATTAATTTTGCAATGCTCATTCAAAAATAAGCAAAGATTTTATTTCTCCATAATCTATCTTCATTTTAAATTACTAAAAATAATTAAACTAAAAAGAAATATATATATATATATATATATATATATATTAAATCTTAAATGAGAATAATTTATACAATCTTTGATAACAAAAACAAAGACATGTAAAGGCAATAAGAAATGTGAGTTGGTGTTAAATCATAATATATCATATTTAAAGCAAAAAATTTTAGAAAATAAGATAAATTGCCATATAAAATATGTCAAAATCCTAAAAAATTAAATATTTTAACATATACAAAATGAATAACAAATTTAATTAAACCCATTAAGATGAGTCAAATGATGTTTGGTCCATCTCGATAGGATCTCATTTGAAATTACTATGAATTATGGAATTTAATATGCATAGAAAATGATAAATTTTTATTTTGGTAAAAAATAATTTATAATAACGCGAAATAAGATAAATTCAATTGATATAATATAAAAAAATGATAGTTATATAAATATTAAATTTTGAGAAAATTAAAGTCTCATAATAATAAAACCAAATAAAAAAAACACTTGAACAATTGATAGAAATCATGAACAAAAGCTATGTTACGACATGCTAAGAATATCAAATATGATGTTATTTATCATTAAATACTATATGAGAACGAATGTTTCATCGTTCATGGGAAAAAATTAAAAAGAATATATAAAAATATCTAAATTTCTCTATTTGATTAGATAATACTTATCGAGATGACTCCATTGACATTTATTTTGCCTTGAGAGGACCTTATTAGCCCTTACTACAAATTATTAAAATTAATTAAAAAATAATAATAAATTAATTTTTTATTTCAAAAATAAATATCTAATAAAGTTTAGTTGAGAAAATTTAAACCAATGTAATTTATACAAATTAATGCATTGTGAAGTTCACATCAAAAGAGAATTATAGTTTCTTAATAATGCAAGAAAATTGAACATAAAAATTTGATGAAATGACATAAGTTGTATGAGAGTTATATTCTAAGATACAAAGAATATCATTTGTAGCATACTCGTTTGCCAAGGAAGGTGAGATGAAATGTATAATAAAATATGTAAAAATAACTAAAAGAAATATTTTAAAAATGTAAAAAGGAATATTTTTGTGATAGAGATCATCATGTCGACAAGACCTCATTTAGAATTACTATGAATTACAAAATTAAATAAAATTAAATATGGAAAAAATATATTTTGTAATAAGTGAATAAATAATAAAGATAAAATAAGATAAATTTAGGCAATATATTATATCCAAATTAAAGTTATGTAAAGGTCATGCTATAGGAAATGTAGAGTTTTACAGAAATGTAAATAAATCAAAATGAAAAGTTTTAAGAATAAAGTTAAATTATGGTATAAAGCTACATTCCATAAAGTTGAGGAGATCGAGTACAACATGTTGGATCATCAAAACAGGTATTAATAGAAATGACTTATCGATCATGGAAAAATATAATACAGATATTTAAAAATATAAAATATAATATTTAATTATATAAATCTCCTCATGATGAGTCCAACAATATTTATTTCATGATGACAATACCTACTTTAGAATTAATGGAAATTACGTATATAAATAAATATAAATAATAATAAATATTTGTTTTAAAATTAAGCAAAATTTTTGAAAGCTAAAATAAGATAAGTTAAGGAAATATAATAATGCAAAATCAAGGTGATGTGAAAGTTGTAGGAGAGGATAATTAGCATTTCATTATAACATGATGAATGATAGAAAAAATTTAGCAAATGTGATAAATGGTATGAGAAATCTATATCCTAAGATACAAAGGAGTTCTAGTGTAGCATGATTACAAATCAGGTATGAATCAAAGCAGTTAAATAAGACAGCCAAAATAATAGAAAATAAAATACTAAAAAAATATTAAATTAAATATCTCATTGGATAAAGCTTCTTAAGATGAGCTAATAACTTTTACTTTGCCTCTATTGGATCTTATTTGGAAATATTATGAATTGCCAATGGAATTAAGTTTAAATATCAATAAATTATTATATTTTTAATTAACTAAATACATATTAAATTGGAAATAAGATAAATTGAAATAATGAAATATGACCATTTTATAGCTTTGCAAAGGCAACAAAAAAGAAAAATAAGAGTTTGATGATAACATGATCGAACATAATAAAAAAATTTGAAAAAATGAAATACATTCTATCAAAAAGATGCATTCCAAGAAACAAAGGAGATCAAATGTAGCTCACTCTATCATTAAATAAGGAACAAATAAAAATCCCTCATGAAGTGTAATGGAACCCTAGAAAATACATTGTTTAAAAAACAAATATATAAAAAATGAATATTTTATTAGATTGAGCTCAATCGAATAACTCCTATAATGTTTATTTCTTCTTAAATAGGAATAATTTGAAATATTTATGAACTACAAAAGTAAACAAGCATAAATAATAAAGAATTATTTTTTAAATATTGCATAAAAATTAAAAAAAGTAGAAATGAGATAAATTGGGGAAATTTAATCAAACCAAATGAAAGTGATGTAATTGTTACAAAAAAATTGAATTAGGTTTTCAAAGGAATGGTACAAAAGTGAAGATAAAATTTGAAAAAACGAGATAAATTGTATCGAAGTGTTTCATTCCATTGTACTATGGTATTTGAGTATAAGATCATTGATGGCAAAGCTAGATATTAATCAAAATATAACATAAATATATTAAAAGTTATCAAAAGTAATTTAAAAATTTTAAAAGTATTTAATTAGTTAAAGCTCATCGAAATAGGTCATACGTCATTTTTTTTTCATGAGTAGAGCATGTTTTGAATGAAGTAGAATTGTCAAATAAGATGTGCAAAAATAATAACAAATTATTATTTAAATATTAAGTAATTAAATAACAAAGCAAAAAAAAGATAAATTGAAGTAATATAATATAATTATTTCAAAGTAACATAACGATTACATGGAAAAAAATTAAAGCTACATTCAAGGATAACAAGCCAATCAATAAAATTCTGAAAAATGAGATAAATTATAATGGATAGTTATATTCCAAGATGTCAAAGAGGTCATGTATGACATCGTTTATTATCAAAACATGTGTAAATATAAATGTCTCATCATTCATTAAAAATATATATATATAATAGTTAAAAATAATTAAATCAATAATTAATTATATTGAGGTAATCAAGATGAGTCCAACAATATTTGTTTTATCTCGATTAAACTACAATTAGAAATACTATGAATTACCAAAATTAATAAGTATAAATAATAATAAATCCTTATTTTGATATTAAGTTAACAAATAGTAATGTTGAGATGGGACAAACAAAAGTGAAGTAATATGACCAAATCAAAATGATGTAGAGGTCACACAAGAGTAGAATTAGTCTAATATTAAGGGGGACCTTGTGTAGCATCCTCGATTGTGAAATAAGACAAAAAATTAAAATGTTTCATGAAAACTCGTATAATGATTTTGGTTTCATCATGATCGAATGCAAAAGTTTTTACCGTAAAATTAGGTATGAATAAATGTAACTCATAAGTATACAAAACTATTAAAATTAAAATAAAAATAAAAATAAATATTAAGTAATTAAATAACAAAGCTAAAAAAAGATAAATTGAAGTAATATAATATAATTTTTTCAAAGTAACATAACGATTACATGGAAAAAAATTAAAGCTATATTCAATGATAACCAACCAATCAATAAAATTCTGAAAAATGAGATAAATTATAATGGAAAGTTATATTCCAAGATGTCAAAGAGGTCATGTATGACATCATTTATTATCAAAACATGTGTAAATATAAATGTCTCATCATTCATTAAAAAAAATATATATAATAGTTAAAAATAATTAAATCAATAATTAATTATATTGAGGTAATCAAGATGAGTCCAACAATATTTGTTTTATCTCGATTAAACTACAATTAGAAATACTATGAATTACCAAAATTAATAAGTATAAATAATAATAAATCCTTATTTTGATATTAAGTTAACAAATAGTAATGTTGAGATGGGATAAACAAAAGTGAAGTAATATGACCAAATCAAAATGATGTAGAGGTCACACAAGAGTAGAATTAGTCTAATATTAAGGGGGACCTTGTGTAGCATCCTCGATTGTGAAATAAGACAAAAACTTAAAATGTTTCATGAAAGCTCGTATAATGATTTTGGTTTCATCATGATCGAGTGCAAAAGTTTTTATCATAAAATTATGTATGAATAAATGTAACTCATAAGTATACAAAACTATTAAAATTAAAATAAAAATAAAAAATAAATATTTAATCAGATAGTGCTGCTTGAGATGAGTCCAATAAAATATTTTTGTGTGGATTATGTCTTTTTGAATTGCTACGAATTGCCAAAGTAAAGCATAAGTAAAAATAAATTTTTATTTTATCATTAAGTAAATAAATTTACTAAAGCTAAGATAAGAAAAATTAGAGCAATGTAATATAAATAATAAAAATAATATAAAGGTGATAAGACAAGAGATTTAGAATTACATGGTAATTTAAAATAATTAAGGAAACCAAATTTTAAAAATGAGATTAATTGTTTCTATAAGTTATAATCCAAGATACTAAGGAGATGAAATCTAACATCTTTAATCATCAAATTCGGCATGAATGAAGATATTTAAAAAATCATGTCAAGACACTTGAAAGTAAAATATTTAAAAATATCAAAATAAATATTTAATTTGATAGAGCTTGTTGAGAGGAGTCCAACGACATTTATTTCGTCTCCATCAAAAAGCATTGCATGTTATAGTCTTGGGTTGAATAAGAATATGAAGATTACACAATGCTTTTTGGGTTAATCGTTTACATGTTTATGGAATATTATGTATTGCTCAATTTATATTGTTTTAAATTGCATGATGATCTCTAATTTGAGAAGAATCAAGATATATGCAATCTTAAACATCATTTATCAAAATTTATATTTCTTTCCATGTAAAATTGTATAATTATGTTGAAGATAAGGTGTTATTGTCATATTTGGATTGATTTTATGCTAAATGCTAAAATATTTGATGAATGTATGATGTTTGAAAAAACCTCTCCATGAAAGTTATTTTATGATTTTATAGAGATTTCCTTATTTAATACAAGATTTTTTGATGATATTTATTTTGTTAGAAATATTACTATGAATACATCAGTAATATATCTTTGGATTATTAAGATTTATTGCACATTATGGTGAAGAATTTAGCTATGAATAATTCCAATTAGTTAAGAAAACCAAGTAAGAATTCTAAAAAAATCCAACAATGAAGACATATTAATGTTCTCCTAAAATTGTAGCAATAAGTTATTATTTTTACTTGAGCAAGATTTCCTCCAAACAAAAAAAATCTTGGAAAGAATTTTACAACAAAATATGGAATGAACGACTCAAGTTTTTTCTTGAGATTGATTTTAAGGCTAGATATTGAACACTAAATGCAAGAAAATACCTACAAAATAAACTTTGAAGGATTCCAAGGTAAGTAAACCCGTGGTATTTCTCATGGGAGGATTTATGGTGCATCAGTTGACTATTAAAGAAGGCTAGGGGAGGATTAGCTCTTGTTTTGGAGTAATAAAAGCTTTTGCTTTTGTTGATGAATAATAAGAAATTAGGAAAGAACTTAACCACACTAATATGCTGAATTGGCCTACATTACACTTCTGAAATGATAGGATTAAAGAGAACATAAGAATTAGAAGTTATATGATTTTACATTTTAAATTCAAAAGTTTTAAAATTCAAATTTCTATATCCTGATTTCGAAATTTTAATATCTAGGAATTAAATTTTAAATTCCTTAGGGGTTTGAAATTGAAACCGATGTTAAGTTTTAGAACCCAAAAATCCATGGCAAGGATGAAGTTAAATTAAGACTAAAAGGAACCATTGTTAATGTTTAAAGTAACTTAGGAATTTGGTGAGAAAAATTTCTAAGATTAATACTTGATTTGGATAAAATTTGAAGATAAGAATTAGTGTTGAATTGAGAATATAATTGTTTAGGAAGCCTTTAACAAGCTCTAGATGAGGCCATCATTTCATAACGTTGTTAATTAGACCTAAATAATAGTAATTAAGATGACTATTTTTTGCATTAGGTGCTGTGTTAACCCTAGCAAAAAGACATATGATGACTTAGATTTTTTATAAAATTTGATCTAGTTTTATGGATAGGTGCGGTCATCAATAGCCATCAATGGCATTATAAGATGTAAGCAACTCAAGAGAGGCTATTGGGAAAGATAGGTACTCTAATTGTTTTATTAGGAAAAAGTGGGTTTATCTTGAAATTCTTGTGAACATGTTTAAAGAGAAAGAGTTATGACCTAAATTATTTAAGCAAATGATTTATAAACTAAGTGTAAGGACTTAACACAAATACATCAAATGTAAATCAGGATGATACCCAATGATGTAGATTAGTCCTTAGTAGAACCCATAGGTTAACAAGATAGTAGAGCAGATTTATAAGTGACATAGGTAGTTAACAAATGATTAAGGATTTTAAGAAATCATAATTGATAGATTAGGGTTACGTAGCCCTAGTTACATGCAAGAAAAATAATCATGATGTTAATTAAGATTATTTATTGAAGATGACAAACTATGATCTCGTAGAACCCAATGATGTCCTCTTAAGATAAATATCGATAAGATATATACAAAATGATTGAACTCCCATTAGAGATTTTGGATTCCTTGTTGATTGTGTGCCATAAAAGAATGTCAATAGAGTTCTTTTTTTTCCAGAGTACCTATTATAGTGACACATGGTTTGAAATTACTCTTATAGCCCCATGGAGTGGTCCATGTAATTAATAGAGCTAAAATTACAAATTATTGGATTATTTGATGAGATAGAAGTGCTAAGCTTTTGTTAAGTATGTCAGAAATCAATATTGAGAATCAAATTATTTTTATACAATGAGATATCCTGTGGTATTTGTTATGACATTTTTTAGGCTTGCTAGGTTGATTTGGTGATAATGTTAAGAACTACATAAAGAAATATCATGGAATTTAAAAAGCTTTACTATTAAGTTATAATATCATTATCATTCTCATTTTTAAATAAATAATTTTAGTATATTGATTTCTATAATAAGTGATAATGAGTTTATGTTGACAATTAGGGAATCGAATTAATCTTAAAAACTTTTGAAATTTTTATTGATATAAAGCACTTGAGGGATAACCTTTTTAATAACAATTTTTCTTCATCTTTGTGAACAACAAAAACAATCCACCAGTCAATATTATTGCCAGCAACATTTCACTCCTTAGGCATGACATTAAAGTTTCGAGTAGGAATCTCCTAATCTCATCATCATTCTTTTGGTTTACCTCCCAAGTAAAACCTTATCGCCAGACCAACTAGTCTCCCCAGTTAACTTAAGAACTAGTTCACTCAATGTTAAGTGACTAGCTAATATGTACTAGAAGATCTATGGAATGATAGAAAACCTTGTAACTTGTGATAAAGCTTATTTATACAAATCCATACCATAAAAAAAAATTTTACATGATCCAAAAGCTATGTTAAAGTGTAAGTTTATACCATTAAACTTAAAATAAAGATATCAAAGTCTATTGGATATAGTTGTGCTTGGGTAGAAAGTTATAACATCATAAAATACCAACTAATGAATAATCAATAAAATTATTGGCTGAGATGCCTCTTTTTTAACACATCTATGGATGGTATAAGGGAGAAGAGTCAGCAATTCTCAAGAATGAATTCTTAAGTTTCCATATAAATATAATAATGTAATAATTTAATGACATTTCTAATAGAATATATGTATTGATATGGCCAATGATATAATAAAAGATGTCTCAATGGACCATGCTAGTAAAAACCCCAATGGATAGTTAGTGACATATCAATTACTGGGCATTCCCTTCATAACCATGATATCCTTAGTGTATGTTCTAAGCTCAATTCTCATAAAAATTTCCCCATTTTGTTATAGAAGGTCCAATAATTTGGGGCTACCCCATTTGTCTCTAGGTGTCCTTAATAACCACATAGAACTTTACTTGGTGACTTGAATTTATGATCTCTAGTGATGTGCTGTAGATCACTAGCACTAAGCCACCGTAGGATTCTTAGAAAATATCTAAGAGCCCACCATTGAGGCTTTACCATTCATGCGAAATGTTGCATATTACTCTAGGAATAAACATTCAAGGCACTTCCTATTATATGTCACCCAAGTCTACAAAAATTATTAGGACACTTCCTATTTAGTACATTTAATTAACCTAACTTTTGTTGGTTGGCTATCATTTAGGTTTTACTACATGATAAGCTATGCCACCAAAAGTGTAGACTTTCTTATCAAGTAACATCATTTTATACAATTTCATCATCCAACATCAGAAGGTTCAATAGATATTTTCTATAACATTACCCTATAATTTAACATTATCTTAAGGCTTTCTCAAAAACCTTAATCATCTATCAAGTTCATCTAACATTTTTGCAAAAATCTAATAGCTACCTTACCAAACCTAGGTTTACCATCAAATCTTCTAGACTATAAAGAAAATAAATTAAGTAGTCACCCAATGTAAAACTTCTTTATTGAATTAGTTAAAGTTAATGCCCTTATTTTTAATCCTTGATTTATATAAGTTACCTTAATCAACTCTATCCAATTAAATAATACATTTTATGCTTTTAAATAATTGTTTTTTTCCTTATGCTTTATGAGGCACTTTGAGTTATACCAGATTTGATGATCAAGGATGTTCTGTTTGACCACCTAATTATTATTGAATATAACTTTTTAACATAATTTATATCATTTCTCTAAAAATTTTCTAAGATTTTGTTATATTACTATGTAACTCGAATTCTCCACTATTATGTTGTGTACATATCACATTTAATGTTTATATAATATTATTTAAATTTATGTTATTTTGATTATAAAATATAATTATTTTAATTTGAATATTAATCTTTTATTATGCATATTTTCCTTGGTAATTCAAAGTAATTGAAAATGGCTCCAAATGAGTTGAAACAAATGATATTAGACTCATCCCAATGATCTATAACCAATTAAATATTCATTTTTTATATATTCAAATGGAGTTTTCATAGGCTTTATTGGAGATATTGAAATGTGCCAAATTTTTAAGACAAGGATTTTATAATCATTTTGGACATTATGAAGTAATAATTCTTATCCCTTGTAACCCTTCAATAGTTCAATTAGGTTATATTACATTGCTTAAAATTATATTTTTTAAGCTTTAACAAATAATGCCCATAATTTTAGATAAAAATTTATTATTATTACTATATTTATTTAATTTATCAATTTGTTAAATTTAAAATTGGGTTAGATATAGATGAACCATATGTCAATTGACTCAACTTTAAGCTCATTTAACTGAAATATCTTTTTTCAGACATTTCAATTAGTACTAGATTTTAATGGATGAAGTTACCCTAATTCTCTTTAATATCTTGGAATGCTACTTAACTATAGCATTTATCTTATTTCTTAAAATTATGTACTTCTATTTGGTTATATTATTATGTAAATTTAATCCTCTTCATGTGTTACCCTTTCATTACTTTGATTTCATTTAGTTACATTATTTTTATTTATCTCATTTTAGATATAATATATATATTCAATTAGTACTAATTTAATAGTTAATAATTATATATAGTTATTTAATTTTGTAATTTGTGGTATATCGAACTGAGGTTTGATCGAGAAACAAGTAATATTTTTTGGCACATCCTGACGAGCTATGTCTATTTAAATATTAATATTTTTATAAATTTATAAATTTTATTTCTAATATTTTTTCATAATTTATTGAATTTTTTTTATTTATACATAATTTGATGATTGAGAATGTCATACTCGATCCTTTTACTATCATGAAGTGCAACCTTTCCATAAAATTTAACTTAAATCTTAAAATTTTTTTCTTTGAATTGGTTATGTTTCTTTTAATATTATTTAAGCTTTAGTATATTTAACTAAATAATAGAATAATAAATTATTTTTATTTATGCTTATTTACTTTGCTGATTCAAAGTAATTCCAAATGTGGTTCGGTTGAGATGAAGTAAATGTTATTTTTATTTTCTTTCTTTTCGCATACATTATGAGGTATTTTGATTTGAAAGCCATTTGACAATCGACGATGTTAAACTTGATCTCATTAGTTTCTTGCAGGCCCACTTCCTCATTTAATTTATTTCGTTTCCTTAACTCTAAATCTACTTTCTTATGTTACATTTTTTGATTTGCTTAAATTATACATCTTAAATTTAGATGGAGAAAAGGACCCAAAAAATTGCCAATTTTCGTCGATTCCTTCGTTTGTTACCACCATTAATGTCATTAGACTAAATAGAATACATTAACCATTTTTTCCTAAAAGAGATCAATGAAGGTCCTCCAATTCTAATCTAGATCATGAGCTCATATGACTTACAAACACACCTAGATCACCAACTTTTTGCTTATCCATGAGGACCAACTTAAAAGTGGCATAATTTGTAGGACATCCAAACAAAACTAATCTACCATTGCTACCCTTACCTACCATCACACTCTACTACTCACCAAACCTAATCTAATCCATGACAATATCGATGTCACATTAACCTGCTAACTTTATCCATGACACATTAACTAAATTTTGACCAAGACATCATCGAAACCACAATGATCCAATAGCTAGATCCACAACACACCTACTTGAATCTGATTTGCAACCCCATCGATGGTGTGCTAATTCACTAATTTAATTAGCAAATCTTGAACCAAAACTTTTTTCAATGACCAATGTGAACCTGGTGAATAAAAAGATGAAAATGCTACCTTTTACAAAGATAGTTTGGCAACTATTTGTACCATGGAAACTTTGGACCAAAACTACAACTTTTTTGAAACATATTTAGCAATAACTTTGAGCAATGCTTTGGTAACTACTTTTAATAAAATAGATATTTTGAAACTAAAAGTCTAGCTTTTAAAATTTGTTTTTGTATTTTTAATCTCTTTTTCTTATGCATAGACTCTCTATAAAATGTTGGGCATGCACTTTCAAAAAGATGATCCTTAGATGTGCAAAATTCCACATTTCCCATTATGTCTTGCTGAGGTTTAGCTTTAATTGCAATGAGAACTCCACCAAGCAAAATCATCTAGATTTCAATATTGGGGGCAAGAGCACGAGGCTTAAGCGATGAGACAGTGAATCAGTTTGTTTACCTATAGCACTACTACATTGTCTTCTAGTGGATGCTGAATAATGGTTCCTTTCACTTTGATGTTTGTTTTACTTCATTGATTCACTTTTATTATGTTATTTTCTTAAACATCATTATCAAATTTCATTTTAATACTTAATGTTTTCTTAGTTTTGTACTACTACCAATTGTCACCTTCCTTTAAGCAATTCAATTTTATGTTTTGTTTGAACTAGCTTTATGTGCAAGTCACTTCATTACTTTATCTTTTTTACAATTCTTATTAATTTCACTCAAGGCTTTTAGTCTGTACCCATGTGACATTTATGTTGTTCTTTTCATATAGCAAATTTTCTTTTGTCAAACCCCTTTCCAAATGCCCTTTCTTTCTGTCATTGAATTCGTTGTAGGCCTAACATAAGGATTGAAATCCGTGTTGTTATTGGTCACTTCTTGATGAAAGTTGCCTTGGATAGCTATCTCTTGCGTGTTTCCTTTCTGGGATTCACTTTCTTATCTTATCAGTTTCTTTATACTTAATATATGTAATCTAATGTCTACATGTTCATTATAGTTTTTAGCATTAGTTAGGCACTAGAGCTCAATTATACCAGTGTTTACACTGTTGATAGCAATGTAATAGTAAACTAAACATTCTTTTGAATTTTTCTTTATTAACACCGAATTTTAAAAAAATAAAGTGACAAAGCCGAAATGAAGGAGTTTTCTTTTTTTTCTTCTAATGGGCATAATTTAAACAAATGATATCATGTAGAGCTTGTAATGTGGAGCACCCACACAACAACTAACCACAAGTGACCCTCCAATGTCTTTTAACTTGACTACAAACATTGGAAGACAAGCTAGTGAAATATTGTTTTAGGATCATCGAAGTATAACAAGCTCTGAATGAGTCCAACTTTTCAGACCTAATATTTTTATTCACTCTAATCCAGTACCTCTTATAATCAACAAACCTTTATTTGGTTGATACAAAGAAAATGATGATAATAAACACATGAAGTCTGTAAAATGTGACATTCTCATCCTTGGAGGCATCATAAACCTTAAGGAATATATAGCATGGAAACTTTCCTTAGACTGTTGCATGCAATGGTTTAAACTTAATGAAAAACAAAAGGAATTGTTTGCATAAATGAAACTGGCAAAATAAAGTCAACTATCTATAATATCATAGAAATCCACTCTCGACAAAGTGGATCACCACTCATCAAAATACATGTGCCTCTTATAAAAGAATTACTTGACCAATGACATACCTAATAAATAGAGGAAACTATGTAATGAGTACATTACTCATTTTAATGAATAAATTTTCTTTTCGATGTTAACGAAGACTCTTTGTTCAACTCTTTTTGATTCTGAGTTGAGCTTAGAGTTATATGTAGAGAGAACTTTTATTGCAAATCATTTACACTTTAGAAGAGGCCTATAGTATTAGTATTGACTAAAACATAGAAACATTTATCTAATCAAAAAGTTGAAGCATCAACAATGTTAAACTTTGAGCTGACCAATCCTAGATGGTCCATAATCAGTGTACCAAAACATTCCACAAAGCTATCCATTTCCTTAAACTTACAGTGAAACCCAACCAAGCTATTAATCGATCACACAAAGGTAACTTGTTCTGATGCAAAAACTCAAGCTACATGATAGCCCAATACAAAAAAATAGCAAGTATGCTATAACAAGGAAGGCAATTATGGTGAACTGAACACCAATGTAGAATAAGAAATTAAAGAATATGCTTCCTAATCTTACTTAGCTAATGAATACTCTAAGGAGGTATGAGAGAAAAACTTTGATAACATGAGGCCATTATAGTCATGAGAAGCACCTTCAACGAGCAAAAGAAAAGTGAAGATTGAAGACATACCATTATTTTTCATATCTTTGTCAAGCTTAGAGAAAATGTTTGTAAGATCATCATAGAAAGTGGTTGTAGCATCAATTCAATTTCTACAAATGGTGTAGCATTCATCAGACTTTGGATCATTCACTGCCCAAACACACGTATTATGTCATTTATTAACAAAATATCCATGTGTGTCAAGAAAAAATGAACTATACTAATTATATTAGGTGAACATTTTGGAAGATATTTTATGTCATGTTGTTCCTATGGCAATATGAAGTATCGTCTTATTATGACCATGGTTTTATGGCCACGATCAATTATTGCAAGCGAAGCCAACACTTACACATTTACACATCATGACTAGAAATTTAATTTATGACCATCAAAACCTAAATATCATGTACAACCTATCAAAAACCAACCAACACCCTGAATAAATTAATACTATTTATGTCTCATGGTAAACTAAATGAAGAATTTATTAATATAACTTCATTTATACATAATAGTACATTATATAAAAATACCTCGCATTGTAGAATCCTTTTTATATAGCTTTCCCAAATGTTTTGGAAATGAAGTCCAAGTTTTTCCACCTCTTGATGACCTCCAATATGCTATAGATCTTATACTAGGTGCTAGTTTACTAAATTTGACATATTATAAAGTGAATCCTTGTAAACATTAAGAACTCACCAAATAAGTGCATGTCTTATCAGATAAATTATTCTTTGAAGAAAGTCAAAATCCATGGGTTGTTCCTACCCGTCTTTCCCTTAAGAAAGATGGTTCATCGAGAATTTGTTTCGATAATAGATGATTTAGAAAAATGACGTGAAGTGTAGGTTCCTTATCCCTTGCTTGGATGAACTATTTGTCCAAACTAATGGAGCCAATAATTTATACAAAATCAATTTAAAAAGTAGAAAGCATCAATGTAGAATCTAGTTAGGGAATAAGTGAAAACTACTTTCAAAACAAGGGATAGTTTATATAAGCGGTTAGTCACTCCCTTCACCATATTTAATAGACTAAGCACATATATAAGAATAATGACCCAAATATCCTAATTAGGAAAGTGTGTGATAGTTTACTTGAATGACATATTGAAGATTAATTGTACCATTGAAAATAAATTAGAACATCTTAAAAAAAGGTTTGTTCCATGCTTAGGGAGAACAACTCTACACAACATAAAATGTGAATATTTGTTTCCTATCATGTGAACATTTTGGACTTCAAACCCTAAAAGATGATGTATCATCTTACTATGACAAGATTAAGCTTGTAATTGATTAACCAACCCCTTAATCAATCCATGATTTTAATTGTTTTCTTGTCCTAACAAGCTTGTAAAGAAAATTCATTAATAATTTTACTATCATCACTAACCCAATAGTTGATCATTTTAGGAAGAGAAATTCTGAATGGACACTTACAACAAAGAAAATATTTGTGAAAGCCAGTAAGCTATAACCCAAAAATCTATGCTTCAACCTCCACACTATACTTAGCAAAGTGTCTGCATCCAATGAGTTGCTCAAGACCACAATCATTGATAAGGATATTTGTTTCACTAGGTATTTTTAGAAAACCATTTTGCATCATTTGTGAATAAAATTATAATTCTCATTTGCCTGTCGCCCTTAGATTTTGATCAAATCATGTTCAGAAATCATAGTCTAGGTAATCAATTATGGTGTTTGGTAGGAGAGAACATAAATAATTTAGACCATCCTTTACCACAAGCCAAGAAGCTTATAATAGTTGAATTAATATGTCCATAAGATTGAGCCCCTTTGAATCCAATAATTAATATGAACATTTTAAGCACAAACATAAATGTTTGCATATATGGTAGGTTCATGAGCATATTAAGAAAATAATAATGATTTCGAATGAGCAAAACAACAAATTAGCCTATGCACAAGCTTAAAGAATTCTTACACAGAGAATTCTTGATGATGAGAACAAAGTCTAAATCTTTTCTTTTATGAACTTTGTAGAAGTTACAGGCATGTGTAGGCCGTCCATTCCAGTCTAAAAAATGGACCAAATGAATGCATTGTGGAGCTACCAGATGATTATGACATTAGTAATACCTTCAATATCACAAATTTTGTAGCTCACACAAGGAGTTGATCATGATTTCTAGTGAGTTGTTTGAGTCCAAAACCACATACATTGAGTGTGACCGCTTACTTCAGTGTTTACTAACTTATGATGGTAAGAAGAGTAAGAAGATTGAAGGATTAATGGATGAAAATACTAAGCAAACCAAAAGTCAGAGATATCAAAAGTTTGTTTTTAATTGGAATGGTTAACAAGAAAATATGGATATTTGGTCATAATGGAGGAGTTATAGAGATCAAACCTTGACACATTATAGATTTATGGGTACTAATCTAGATTAGGTAACTCATTAGAAATGAAACCCTTCTACTTTTTGAGGAACTAAAGAGGACACTTGTCATGATTTTAATTGTCGAAAGACCATTAAGACATGTATCCACAATTCTAGACAATCAAGTTATTGATTCCTCTTGTGCTAAGTCAAAATTGAAGCTAAAACTTTATTTTATGCTTAAAATAAACATTATGAATAAAAAAAAGATACAAAAAATGGCCCATTTAGCCCATTTCTATTGATGTCATCATTTTTTGTTGCTTCTATCACTCATCATTGACTTGACTCAATTAGACACATTGCTGAGATGGATTGCACTACATTGAAATATATTAGTGAATAGGTTATTTATGCTCAATCGCATGCATGAGTTTGCATAACATACAACTATATCTAGATCCATTAGGTTGTAGCAACCAGCCAGATCGAACCAATAGTTGTAAAGGTAAGGTGCATTGTGAACAAACCTAGACAATTAATGCCAAACTTACCCAACTACCATCTCTTTGGTATATTGTCCAAGATCTAACACGTGGTGCCAAGAACATCACACTAGCCTTACCAACTTAATCTATGACATGACTATCCAAATATGACGTTGGACATTGCTGACATCCTATTAATTCATGGAGCCAATGTGCAACACATTGACCCAGAACATAACGACAAAATCCATTACATGTTGACCATGAACAAAACTACAAGGGCCTTAGCTAACCTTGCTAGCTTGAAACAAGAAACATAGATTTTTTTACAAAACTACTTAGCAATAGCTTTGGCCACACAACTCTTGGTCCTAAATGATAGCTCTTTAAAAATTTATTTTAAAATTATTTTAAACATAACTTTAGCAAATTTCTTATAAAAAATAGATTTTTTTAAAAACGAAATGGTAGTTTCTTAGAAATCTATATTGAAATAGATTTTGATCACCAAATTTAAATTTTTTTTTCTTTATTTTCTTTTATTGTTTGTGTGCTTTTATAAAATGAGAAGCCTATCCTTAAAAATGGATGACCTTTGTAGGAGCAAAATTTCCATTATTCCATTGTGTCTTGTTGAGGTCTAATTTTGATTATAATAAATGTCTAACATGATGATTGTTAGTGCATTAATTTTGGGAGTAGTGTGATGTGCAAATCAACAGATAGCACACTAATTTACCTTAGATTATATGACATCACTTTCCAATTGTAGCTACATAGATGTTCCTTTCACTATGTCATTTCTTGAAGTTTATTGATTCCTCCTTACTTCATTTTCATTCACTTTTCATCCCTTTTCACTTCATTGCTAAATGTTTTCTCAAATTTCTTGTCCTACTTGTCATTGCACTCAATACTCTTCTCAATTTTGTTTTCATTAGTGTTTGAACTAATTTTACATATAGTTACTTTGTTACTCAAGATTTTTAGTAAGGCTTAATAAACTTTTCAATGCTTTCAATTAACTCCCATGTTGTCTTTACTTTGTTCTTTCATTATCGAAAAGTTAACTTTATGAAACACTTTTTCAGGTACACCATCTCAATGTTATTAGTAGGGTAACTAGCCTAGCATATAACATAACCCTGTGTTGCTCTAAGTCTCCTCTTAGTTAAGATTTTCCTGGATCGATGACTCTTGTATGTTGTATTTTTTTGTTTCTTGTGCTTATCTTCTAATTTTTTTTATAATCTTATTGTATGAAAATTAATCTCTAGCTGCTCATTACAATTTTTGCCACTCATTTGGCATGAATTTAATTTTCATTTTTTGAATATCGGATGACTAGATTATTGTTGTCTATAGATTTCAGCTAAAAAGCTTTATAGAGAATGCTATGTCTCATCCAAAAAGGTTATGGGTGGTAACATGTTTTGAATACCATTCTTTGAATGCACTCGGAGCAAATCTCATTCGTGTAACAAACATCACACATGATTTTTCTTTTAGGTGAGAATTCACTTAGATGCCTAAAAACTAAGAAGATAAGGGACACCAAGGAATGCTTAAAATATAAAGTTTCCTTTGAGTTCTAAGATATTGGGGAGTGAATTGAGTGAGCCATATCTTTAACTAATATTGTATTTTGTCACGTTATCTTTAGGAGATTTAATGAGCTAGCTATATAAGAAATTATTGGTTTTTTTCATGAGCGTTATGAAAAGCTAAGCGATAAAGTACTAGACAAAAGAATTGGAACCATGATCTTGAGGAGGTTACGAAGGATTAAATAGATGTTGAGGAGAAGGAGGAACTTTCATTTGTGAACTCCTCTACATGGATCATGGTAAGATGTACCTCAAGACTATGCAATTAAACTACAAATGTGTGTGGGTTCAAACAGAATATTTGGTATATATGCATGATTTTGTTTTTAGGATTTTATTAAGAGGGATATTGTAATTATATTCCATAACAATACCTCAGATCAAATAAGGGTTTGCATGAACTTGTGTTTTGATAATTGAATCAAAGATAAGGTAACCTCTTATGTCTTATTATGATAATTATTTAATTAATGTTTCACTTGGACAAATGATTAAGTGTTCTTAAGAACTAGTACTCACCATGATTAATACCCTAACATGTTATAATAATTACCATCATACTAATACTAGAATTGTTTTGAAATATATTCTATGTGATGTTCTCTACAAAATTTGGAATTTTCTTCCATGTTTATCAAACCATAATTGTTAAAACTTGTACCAAAAAAGGATATTTTATCTATTGTATGCCTTAAGGCTTGATGGCAAGGTTTTTGTCAAGAATTTGGAACCTTTTTGTACTAAGCTAAAGATTAAACCAATTGACCCATAATTTTTTATTTCCCTTAAACTAAACTTGAAGATGATCTATTACTGAGGAATCTATATAATAAGATGATTTAGACTTTCTAGCATAATTTATATATAATAGAAGACTATAGTGAAAAAAAATCCTTCTAATGTAAGATGGATGATAAGTTCACTAAATGAAAACTAAATGACATTTTAATACCAATATTCCTATAAACCAATATTGCTAAAACATCATTGTGGACAAACTATAAGTGTGCAACTTTTAATTGGGAAGAGCTTGGTTCAGTTCTAACAACTAATCATGAAATATCACATACAAGAAATGAATTTTTTAACATTTAATGCCAATCTTGATCAACATTTCTCGAAGTCTACAATCATGCCAAAGTAGGGAGTTCAAAAAAGGATCGCACAATGGCTAAACATTACTATTTAAGGGTTGAATCATTTGGAATGGGAGAGACAATATTTAGCTTGATGAATATGATAGGACAAATTAAGAAGCATAACATAAGAATAAGGTTAATCTAAGCCTTAGATGGTTAATTCCATAAATTCTAAGATGAAAGTGGTATCGTAGCTAATGTCATATGTTTGAACCCTTAGTGTGTCTATATGTAAAGATTATTGGTCTAGAAAAGTCAAGTCCATATGAATCCATCAATGTACCTAGAGTGAATCGCAATATTCATATGTGCATATGACTATCTTTTATTTGCTTGATCCTTGTGGGTGTAAATGTGTGTATGTGTTCTTCTCTTTTAGTTTTGCTATATATACTTTTTTGGGCCATGATGAATACACTATAGGGCTAGCCTAAGTCCTCAACCTCTTAGCATGTTCTTATTAAAAAAATTGTTGCTAAAGCCTATACTAATATTACATCACAGTTGTTCAACCAAATAATAGTACAACAAAAGTAAACAAAAACATTTAGAAAGGGACATGCCCTAGTCCGACAACAAATCATTTTATAGAGTAAATTTTGTTCTCAAATCCACAGTAGTCTTCCCTTCATCGTAAATATGGCAAACTTGAATTGAGTAAAAAGTCAACAAAAACAATTTTCACATTATAATTTTACCATTTGGGCATACTTTTAGTACTACTAGTTAGCTATTGTAGCAATGTAGGAGTCAGTCATTATGTTATGCCCATTCTATAAGGAATAAGTGAGGTAATTAGATAAGTTCTAAAATAGAAAACATATTTTTCCATCTAAAATGACAATAATAAAACACAAAATAGATTATAGTATAAGTAAGGTCATTGTTGCCCTTCATCTAGCCAAGATGTGGGGCAAACATATATTGTGAAATAACTGGTAGCCTATGAAGGCTATGGTGGCTCCAAAAGTTCCTCATATGGAAATTCCAACATTGCAAAAACTCTAGGAGATAATTTTCATCATTGAAGTAGATGAGAGGATCAACTTCACGTCTAGTTTGTTATTCTTTTCTTATTACATATGATAGAGTATAGTAGCAACATAATTGACTAATTCTTCTATTTTTATTTCTTGTTGTTGATTTAGATCGTCTAATGAATTCTTAAGCTATAAAAATGCATCCAATAATTAAAGTCATCAAAGGAAAAGTTTTAAAAACTGATTGTCAATTTTTATAGCACATTAACTATAATTAATGGTTTCATCATGAGGGTAGTGCCATGGGAGAATGATATCTTTGTTGATTCTCTTTAATGTAGTAAACATTAGTTAGGCACAATAGATAAAAAAAATTCACTATATCAGCATCATTATCTTTCATTGGACCATAACTTCTATGCTTAGTTTATTCGGAAATCTTGATAATAATTTAGATTCAAAAAACTTTGATGTAGATATGAGACATTTGATTTTTGTTTATCCATGTAATGCCAAACTAGTGAGTGTCATTTAATTTCCTCAAATTTATTAGTTTTGCTAATCCATTATTTTTCTAAGTAAAATGAAAGTACAAATATTATGCATTTCTACTTGAGGTTCTACCTCTTTTTTTCTCACCAAGAAGAGACAAATCATGGCACACTTCAAATTCAAGCAATGCAGGTCAAATAATTTAAATTTTCTAAGATCTTTAATGTAAATTATTATAAATGTTATTTCACCTTATAACTGATATCCTTAAAGTGTGACTAATTCCCTAGTCATTATTCTCCTTGATTTTTATATAATCCTCCATAACAAACATATTCTCACCTCAAATAGACAAACCAACTATGCAAACAAAGGCTTAATACTTTAGCAAAACTAGTGCAAGAGTTAAAGTATTCCGATTCACTCACAAACAATACTCTATTTGTTTGTGTGACATGAATTCAATCCATAGCTACTTGATCGTATACCAAAATAATCTACCTATAAACTAACATATATTTTATAAGAGTTCAATGATAAATAAACTCCTAAAGAGCTTGGTTGCTTGGTCATGCATGCGCAACAAGCTTAATTCTATGCTTTACTTGACTAAAAATAGACTATCAAAATGGTGCTAAAGACTACCCAATAAAATCTAGTAAAGCAACAAAAGTAAAATAGTTTCTTCAACTTATTTTTGAGTTTGATTGGTAATTCTCTTTTACAAGTTTTGTATGGTGCCTTTTCATAAGATCAACACCAAGGTTGATGAAAATTCACTTAGAGCACAACACCACATGATAGATAAGGTTTCTTTTTGTGTTCCATATTGAAGTCAGAAAACTTATGATTATAATTGAGTTTAACTATTTAATTTTATTTAGTTTACTAAATTTTTTATTTTAATATTTATTTTAGGGGTCACATAAGTTGCCTATGATTTTTTCTCCCTTACCAACACATATAATTTTACATGTTTTCAATAAGAATAGTATATCATTTAGTTTTTTTTTTATTTTATGTTTAAGATTATGATTTATTTAAAGCCTTATTATGGAATACAAAGAAAGATTATTTTTTATTAGCATTAAAATTTTAGAATTAATGTTTTCTTTATCTACATGGGTGCTCAATAATAAGTTGCAACCTAGGTATTTTAGTTCATGATTTGATAACTAATTTATGATTGAATTTTTCTCCACCAATTTTTTTATACTTTTCATCATTGCCTTCCCTTTTAATTCCTACTATAAAAATTCCTCCTGACCATCCTAAATTAATAATATTTGTCTATTAAGGCCATTTGTTATGTCATTAGTCCTTTATGTCCTAAGCATCATAAACCATTTGGCATTATATTACTCTTAGGTGGGAAATCCACAAAAAAGGTTCAAGTTATGAAATAAGTTCAATGAAAATTCCCATTAAGACCACGATGTCAATATGTGTATACGTTGTTGGCTTCAAATACTACATTATTCCTAGCAACCTTCTAGTAAGAATTAAAGGATTCAATAGCCCAAATCTATATAACATACTCTAAATCTTCATGTTTAGGATTTATTTTTAGAGGAGGTATCCCATGACACATCACAAATTGTGTTTATCTCAAACTTAAATGCCTAAAAATCATTTTCATTCATAAGTTTGATATTCCCCTACTAAACTTTAAGTTATATTTTTCACAATTCACTTTTATTACTCATGTAATAAATTGAATATAGATTTTCTTATAGGCTATTCTTTTTTGTTTCTAACTATTTAGTAGGCCATGCGAAAGGAAAGTTCTGGCTGTTGTCAACCAAAATGGTGAATAACCCATTACAACAAAGGAAGTGGGTAAGCATCATATTTCTACTTACAATGTAGAGACAACATTCTTGTTACATTCATGCCAAGTTTTGTATATGTCTGATATGCATATACATATCATTGAAAATGTATGCTTGCACCATTATTAAAGATGCCAATCATATTTGTCTGATGCAAATATAAATTGAGTCCATTTTTTATAAGAGCTGAGATGCATTGCCTACACTAATAATCAATATTGTATTTATCTATACTTAGTAAATAAATTTCTTCTATACAACTATATAATAAGATGAGCAATATCTGTGACAACCAAGCATAAATGGATGACAATATAATAGAAATAGAACATGTAATTCAAAAATGCATAATCCTTTGCTAACCTTCGAACTAGTTTAAGTATGCAAAGATGGTATGTTATGGAGATGGCCAATTTTTTCTAACATAGTGTTATGATTTGGAGAAGCATTGCATCAAAATAGTATGGTAGTTTGATAATATTTACTTTCTTGTCCACATTTTTTGTCCATCAGTTGTTAAATTTGTTATGAGGAAATCATGTATTATGTTGAAAAGTGTTCACAACCCATAGCTATTCAACTTTTTTATGTTTTGATTTTTTGTGCACATGAGTAGTAACTCTCAAAAGTACAAGTGCTTATCTTATGAAAACAAACTTTTATTTTATAAAATATGTAAAATCCTCAAATAGCTAATTTTACCTTTATATATATATATGAAACATATTCAACATTTTAAATTTCATGTCCATTATGATCATAGAATGTATGGCAGTTTTTTTTGCCCATATTAATAACAATCTTACATTTATTTATAATTGGTTGTCCATCGAATATACTAGATGAATTTTTTATTATAGTTGATTTAGATAAAGATATCTCATTTATTGTGTGTAAATGATTTATGCTTTTAGTGCATTAATATTCATTATATTGGTGATATTACTTTAATTTTTTAATATATTTTTAGTTGTAATATTTATTTTTTAAATTTAACTATCCAATAAAATTATAATTTCTTAGGTATAGTTTTTATTTATAGAAAGTCAATTATTTTGTAAATTGATACAAAACAAAAAATTCTTTGATATTGCATAATATTTAATAATTTAATGTTTATATGAAAGTAATTGTTTATGTTATGAAAAGTTTTTTATATGAAATATTTTATATTATTATTTAAACTTTATATATTATGATCCTTTGTGCTATCTTTTTTGACATTGTCACAACTAGTTAATGAGTCATCATTAATGAAAATCATTATTTTTTAATCAAAAGATATGCTTTTCATAGCACAACAATTTAATTATTAAAAGTTTTCTTATATTATATTTTTTAATTATATCACATGTTATATATATTTTTCACTTTTAATATCTTTCTTAATAAGTTTTAACATTAAAATATTTTATTTTTGTATTACAAAAATCTCATTTTAAAATTTAATATTATCAATCCTTTGTCCATTTTATTATTTTTATATTTTGTACAGATAATTAAATATTTAAAAACGTCTTTGTGTTCAAAATATTATTTTTTATGAAATAATTTATATTCTTTTAATATTATATATTTGATAGTGTACAAACATATTTGTTTAGATTATAAACATAGAACTTGAAAACATAGGCACATTTATTGTTAGACCATTTTCATTTTTTAATATTTTAATGCCCACATTTTTTACATACATGTATTGGATTTGTTATTTATAAATTTTAAGCTACGCAATATCGTTTTATTTACATTTTAATCTTGCGCTTTGCCATTGTGATTTTGTTACTTTGGTTGCATACCTGTTTTTTTATTTTAAATGTTAATTTGTGATTACATGTGTTTTAGTGAAACTTATTTTATTTTAAAGAGCATACTTTTTTTGAAATGAAATTCATATTAACAAAAAAAATTTATTTTAAATATTTTTGTAATGTTTAGTTTTATTTAGAATATCTTCTTTGATAAGGTTTTAAATTACTTCAACAATTTTCTTGTTATATCATTGAATAGTTTATTGAATACTTTAGAACATTTAATGCCTTATAACTCTCCATACTAATTTACCATATCATTTATCTACTAATTATATTTTATTAAAAACGTATTCTTCAAATGTTTTTAATAAATTTTTGTCTATTTGCTGACGTTGGCATAACTATATTTACTTCAAAATACTTTTCATTAGCTTATTACATAAAGTAAAAAAGATTTCAAGATTAATGTCATAGAAGGCAAATAATTATAACTTACAAACTTTGTTTGATTGTTTGTTAAAAAAAGCAATCCTTTTAATAACAAGAACACAATAAATTTTAATGCCCAAAAAACTCACATAAATCTTCAAAAACATTGAGTTTTGCAAGCTTTTTATTTTCAATAATGTAAAATATTTAAATTAATAAAAACTTGGAAACATAATTCTATTATATATTTTCAATGATATAAAATGTTTAAGATTTGAAATAAAATTATTTGTGTAACATATGAAATAAATTTATATACTATCAAGACTTCGAAAATTTGGCAAAAAAATTTATATTATTTCAAAATTTTTATCAGCAATGCTTTCATAAATTTTCAAAACAAAAAAATGTTGATTTAAAAAAATTCAAAAAATAAAACAACTAAATTAAAATAAGATAGTGAACAGTACGAAAAATATTTAAAATCTTGAAAATAATTTTCAAATTTTGTCATAATGCAATGCAAAATAACCGAGAAAATTGAAAAAATGAATATTAAATAAGTAAATAACGTTGGATTAAAAGTAAGAACAATTCACTATTACAATAATGCCTAAAATATATTTTTACTAACAAAAAAAAAACAAAAAAACCTGAACTAAGAATAAAAATATTCTCATAAAAAGGACTTTTTTACTTTGATACATACAAATGATCCAACATTATTTAATCATTAATCAAAACTAAACATTCATAAAAAAAATTTTGCTATAGGCATGTAGTGGCCCTCCTAATACCTAGAGTAATGCATTATAAAAAAAAGTAAAAAAGCTAATTATATCGTAAAAAATCTTCTAAATCTCCAACAAAACATCATTAATTATTAAGTATTATTTAATTTTTTTTAAATATACGTACACTAACAATTTGCTTGTTATTTATTTTTGTGTTTTAGTTAATTTGATATTTTTTTTGTTATAACACTTTTCATGTAATAAACAACGAAAGTAATTTTTTTAGTAATTTTGTTGTGGAATTTTTTATTGACATTTATAGTATTTCATTATGTTTCCAAATTTGTGTATTTTTAAATATTTAGATTTCAATTTTTATTACCATTTAAAATTCTTCTAAATTAAGTTATTTAGAAATGTTTTTGTTACTATTTTTTGTAAATTTACAAAATAATTTGTGTTCATTACATCGTTGTGACTAGTATTTCTTGTACATTTCCATTATTTATATAAATAAAATATAATTTTTATATATTGGTTCATTGATGTGATACATTTTTTGTAAAATGTTATTTTTTTATTTATAATAACTTATTTATGATTCTTATATTGATATATGATATATGGTTTTGATGCTTTGCATGTTTGTAAACAAAACAATCACTTTTTGATATGTTATTTAAATAAATCTACACAATTTAGATTGTCTTTGTCGTAAATGTTTTATATATTTTTGTTCTTTAAATTTGTCTCTAAAAATTACTTTTTGACCTAATATTAATAAAAGTAAAAATATTTATGATTTTTTTTATCTTGTTTACTTTATATATTTTTATTTTTAATTATTCTTCTTTTTTACTAATATAGTTTTAGACTTCTTAGATGCGGCACGAGGTATCCTTTAATTAACATTTATAAATATTTTGGATATTTTATAAATAAAAAGAATATATTTAATAAAATATCTAATCAAGATATTTTAAAAGCATTTGTTAGCATTTTAAAGTCAATCCTGAAGAGAAATTTCTATTTTTTTCATTGCTTTTGCTATTTTATTTAAAAACATTGATGCCATATTCGAATTGGTAAATTTATTTTTTTTTAATATTTTTTATTCACATATTTGAAAACATAAAAACTTCAATTATAAATAATTAATTTTATTTTCAATGACTTATATTTTTATTTAAATTGTTGTAAACATAAAACTTAACAGTCCAAATATTTATTGACCTTGGTAATCTTTTATGTCAAATTGTTGCTTTTAAAATTGCATCAACTTTTTAAGAAATCAAAGTTGGAAATTATAATATTTTCATAATGATATTCTTTTACATTTTTGTGAATTTTTTATTGTTACTTGCAATTCAAACAAATAATTTATATTTTTCTATTTGTTCATCTAAATTATTTGTTGTTTTATTTGTTGTTTTTTACAAATCTACGAGTTTATTTCAATGAGAATCATTTCATATTTTCTTACAAAATATAAACGAAATATTTGAAACAATAAAATTTTTACCACTTATTAACCAAAAATTTTTAGAATTTAAATACCAGAAATGAACGTTATATTGACATAAAAAGTAAAAACAATTAATATAATTTAAGATTTCTAATATGTGAGTTATATACACAATTTGTAAAAAACATTTAAAAAATACAGAAATAATACAAATATAACACAAAATATGAGAATAATGAAACAAAGTTGAGCATTCTAAAAAAAAAATTTAATAAACTATAATTGCAAAGGAAAATTAAATAATCACCACTCTCGTCTTGCCTTAGTGAGAAAGCGCATATTTGAAATTAACAAAATATTAAATATTAAAAAAGCAAGCCTAAAAAAGTCTAGTAGTTTATGAAATGATACAAATTTAAAACTTCAAATAATATTTATAATATTACATTACTAAGTAATGATAAACACAAATATTTTAACAAATGATACTAATATAAATTTTTTTAACATCAAAATGGAGTATATTAAATATTAAACAATATATAAAATTTTAAAACAAGAATAATAAAAAATTAAAAAATTATTAAAAAAATTATAAATTATTAATCAAAACTATCTCTCTATTTAAAACAAGACAAACATGTTTTATAAAGTAAAAAAAAAAAATAAGTTTTTATGCAAAGGATAAAAAAGTTATCACAATAAAGAGAAGAACAACATAAGACAACAAACATGATAGAACAAATATAATGTACTATCAATAATATAAACCATGTTCGGCTATACAAAATGCATTTTGTTATCTAGACGCACATATTGGAAATGATCAATGTGATGTAGTGTGGACAAATGATACAGCATGCTAACAAGTACATAAGTATTCTTTATAACGATCTTGGGCATTTGTGTTGCTTTAAAATATATATTGTAGTCACATAATGCGTGCCCACACAACTTGTTGTCAACTTAATCTTGAAATGGTAGATTTTTATGTTGATTTAATGACTTGGATTGGTGAACTTGCTGCACATCAAATCTTAAGAAATTTTTTAATAAATATGTATTACAAATAGCTTTTAATATGTTTAGCATTCTGTTATCTTAATGTTGTTTTAGAATTATTATGAATTTTGAATTTTTTTATTTCAAATGCATTATTTTTTCCATTACTAAGTAGTTTTAATTGTGGTCTGCAAATATTTTAAATAGTTTACTGTAATTATGATGTGTCATTTGTTTGGTTTTCATATTTTTTTTTTCCACTTATCCTTATAATACTTTTTATTTAATTATAAGAAATTCGAACAAAGAATTTTTTTAAGAACAAACATTTTTGTTTACATAAATTATTATGATATTTTCAATACTATTAAAACTCTTTAAAGATACACATTTTTTTAGAAATAAGTATTTTTATATATTGAAAAGAAGTTTTTTTGAGTAAAACATAAACAATTCTAATCGTTAAATATTGACTTCCAAACACTTTTTTTTATGCCAACTAAACCTGATGTATTTTTAATAAAGATTCTCTTAAGTGATTGTTGAATGTAGCAACTAAAAATCAAACATTTAGTAACCAATTAAAAACTTGATGGAGTGTGCACGAAGTAATTAACTTTTGAAGGTAACTGAACGAGTGTTGTTGACTTTGCTCAAGTATAGCTCTACTTGTAAATTTAGTCATTTTCAAACATTTGTCGGAATTGTTACATATAAAAAATTAATAATCTATACTTTATTTTAGATAGAATTCGTCTCACATTATATTTGTCTGACAAATATGATTATATTATATTACTCATGAATCTAAAATTTGGGTGAACATAAGACATGTATTTCATACATGTTTATATTGAAATAAATGTACTGTAATAAAAATTTATTATTTTGATTTGCATGAATGTGGTCATGAGATAAATGCATTTATTATATTTTTTATAGTATTTGTTAAGGTGTGTAGTCTTAAAAAATCATTCAAAATTATGTCATATTATGTACCATAAATGTAGTCATTTTCGAATTCGATGAGAAGCCAACAGATATTAAGTATGTGATGTAAAGTTTGAACTGTTGTTTATATACAATGAGACCATTGCCAATCCAGAATCAGTTATGAGCTAAGAGTTTAGGACTTGACTTATAAGTTAGCTAAATTATTTGTACTTTTATGATCTTACGATCATATTCTTACCATCAGATTAATTTAGTTGAAATACGCAATGTTGTAAGAATATACTATGTAATCATATTAATATGATCAATTTTACAAATGATATTTAGATAGATTTCTATTATACTAGTACAATATTAGTGTCATTCCATTATGATATAGACTTAAATATGAGTTAGGTTTGAGTATTTAAGCATTGTAATTTGTGTTTTATCTACTTTTCATGCAACCACAATCATTCATGATTATTGTTATGAGCTTCTCACACAATATATTATAAGTTATATTCTTGCATCATACAACATTTTCTTGAGGGACAAAAAAATTTTCTTTGGTAGATTTGTCTAATTTTATAATTTTATTGTGAATTGTATAAATTGTTGTGAATTACATAAATTGTTGTATTATTTCTTTTAACTATTGTAGTGATTGTGTAAACTATATTACACTCTTTTGATTTAGGGGACTAGTACATAGTCATTATAGAAAAGTTAATGGACATGAGTGAAATGCCTCTTACTTTGTCATTGGTAAAAATATAGCTATGGTTTGAAAGGTTATGCTTCTACTGCAATAATAAAATGGTATTGTCATTAAATGAAGCCTATTTGATGCAGGATAAATTTCGATTTCTACGATAGTCTAAATTGGAGCCTTTAATATTAGAGACATCTAATAAATTATTACAGAATATGTAAATATATTATAAACTAATTAGGATTAGAAAGAGCATATTATTTTATAACTACTCAAATATTATCATTACAAAGCACTAGTATAGATTATTAAGTTTTGTAAGTGGTAACACCTTAAGTATAAAGCATATAATCTTATAAAGTGATTTTTGTTACATTTAGTTTTACACATAAAATAAAAAATTTAAAATAACTCAAGATATAGTATATTAATAGAAAAGAATAACTCTAACTTTAGTTACAAACTAAAAAATAAAAATTACTAAAAGAGAATGTCTTTTTGATCATAATATTTTGTAGTTCCATAGGCCGTGGTGTTTGGAGCACCAATGATAGAAAAGGCGTCAAGGTTGTGGTTTTGGTTTACTTGATAAGCTTGGCTTAAAACAGTGATAAGATAGTGGGATATGATTTAGATGTTTGTTGAGAAAGGTTGTGTTTTGGTGACTAGTTTAATTGAGTAAAATGGTAGATGAAGAGATATGGGTGTTAGTAAAAGTAAGAATTTATTTGATTAATGACACTCCAAGTTGATGGTTTCTCACCTTTGAACCTTATGTTTTACAAGAGATTTTATTGTCAACGTTTTTAGTAGAAGATCTCTCACTATCCTTGTCTCTCAGAAGGAAGGTTAGAATCTCTCAAAGTAAGGTTGGACATACATATTTTTTTAACAAAGTTGAGAGTATACAAAAAAATAAATTTATTTTATATTTTTCTTCTCATAAGGTGCTTCCTTTTTATATGTACCTTAAATCTCCATCAGTAATTTAAAAAAGATTAAAAGAGCTATAAAATTAATTGAATTAAGCAATTCACAAACTAGCCCTATGTTTTTGGCTGTGGCAATTGCAAGAGACGAAACAATGGGGTGATCCATGCGATGTAGACATATCAGTGCCTCGTTTCAGATTTTTGTTTCGATGAGCAGCTCTATGAGAGACGTGCTGAAGCTTTAGGTCCACTTTTGGCCATTGTGGGTTAGAGAGAGTTAATTGGTCAATAAGTCCATGGATTCGTTGATTAGATCGACACAGGTACAATGGGATCTAAGGTCCATGGGTTGGCCCAAGTCATGTTGGTGTGAGACAAGTTGCTTCAGTAGCTTTTGATGATGATGCTAATGGTGGCAAATGATGTGGGAGATGGATGATGGTGAAAAAAAGCAAGAAAATCAAATTTAAGCATTTTTAAAAAAAGTTCCACCAAAGTTTGTACCAACAAACTTCTTGAACTGTTGCTACACCAGGAACTGTATGTTTGTAAGCTTACATTAGATGCTCTTGTTTCATTATTCGAGTTGATTAGGATTAGATGTAGACAATAGTTATATATGAGGACCTTTTCCCAGCCGCTGTGACTCTTCAGAGGCCGTTGCTCCAATAGCCGCAGACACCTTGCACCGGTGCCCACTCACCATCGCCCTCGCCCTAGCGGGCTTCTCGATTGCCGATCATGCAAGAGAAACAATAAGCGGTGGAAGACGAAGGCTCTGGCGTCTGCCGGGGAAGTCACAATGCTTCATTAATGGGTTCTGTGAACAGGTCATTTGCAGAGGTATTGGGCGGAGGCGCTCGCCCTCCGCTCTGCAAGCCCCGGCGAGCCACGTTATTCGATGGTGAGCCGGAAATTACAGTCTCGCCTGAGGAGGTTTCTAGGTTGGCTGAGCCTTATAAACTTGCGCTGGTGGGTAAGTTTTCCCACGGCCGTCCCACGCTTGATACCATCCGCTCCTCGTTGGCGAAGGCTGGCTTTCGTGGTGCGGTCTCTGTTGGGCTCCTGAACTTTCGTCATGTCTTGTTGCGATTCACGGTTGAGGAGGATTATCTTTTTTGTTGGTTACGCACAGTCTGGTATATCCAGGAGTTCCCGATGCGGCTGCTCAAGTGGTCGCCGGTCTTCCGCTTTGATGCCGAGCCCACTACGGTGCCGGTTTGGATCTCATTCAACAATCTCCCTCTACACTTATTTGATAAATCCATCCTGTTCTCAATGGTGGCTGCCATTGGGTCTCCCCTCAAGCTTGACACGGCGACGGCAGCTGTCTCCCGGCCGCACATTGCCAAGGTCTGTGTGGAGCTGGATCTTACCAAAGAACACCCAAGCAGGATTTGAATTTCGTCACAGACGGGGGTGGCGTCTGGCGGGTACTGGCAGAGCATTTCCTACGATAATAAGCCACAGTACTGTTCCCAATGCTTGGTTATTGGGCACGGTAGAGAGAGTTGTAGGAATCATCCAGTGCAAAGTGTTCCAGTTCCAATGGAGAAAAGTAAAATGCCAAAAGTGCCCTCGCCGCAGTCGGCGTGCTCTACGCCGCGCGTGCGATTTCTGGAAAAAGGGGAGTGTTCGTCTCCAAAAATGCCTGCTAAATCTTCCTCCCCGATCTCTGTCAGATCTGCGGGATCCTCTCCTAGACATGGTGGTCTGGTGGTGCAGTTATCCCCTGCCCCGGCTAAGGTTAATAGTCTGCCTGTCACACAGTGGGCCCATTTGGATGAGTCAGACAAGATGGATGTTACGATTCTCACCCGGAAGACCGAGGTTGACTTGTCTACCAGGAAAGGTTCCCTGTACGGTGACGCTTCTTCCATTAACGAGTGGATGTCTCCAGCTTCCAAAGATCCTACTCAAGGGAAGTGTCAAGTTCCGCTTGACAATGCAGCTACGAAGGCGGTCGAACAGGAGCGGCACCTGCAGAAAACAGAGGATTCCTCTGCTTCTTGTGAAGAAATGGCGGAAGGCAACGAGATTATGCAGCAGCCGGTGGATTTTCCTCCTCTATCGAATCTCAAGGTCAAGACCAGGAAACACAAAAACAAAGGTGGGACGAAGCCTGTCTCTCCTCCATGTACGCGGAGCGCGGCGGGCTTGAAACCGCCTCTCCAATTAAATGATTAATCTCCTTTCGTGGAACGCCCGTGGAGTTGGGAACAACGCAACTCGCGGGAGACTCCGACAGCTCATCCGCTCCAAGTCCATTGACCTCCTCGTCTTGATCGAACCCATGATTAGGGGAGATCGTATTTCCAGGCTCTGCTCCGAGGTGGGTTTGGCGGACGGGTGGTCGTCTCAAACTGGGAAGTTTTGGCTTCTATGGTCACATCGCTGTCAGGTTACTCTTCTTCGGTCTACCGATCAAGCGGCAACGGCGCAGGTCTCACTGCCGGGGCGGCCCTCTATCTTTCTCACGGCCGTTTATGGGAAGCATTCCCGTAGCCTGCGGCAGAGCCTGTGGCATTTTCTCTCGGAGGAGAGCAGAGTAGTTGGAGATGAGCCGTGGTGTGTGTGTGGGGATTTCAACGTCACCATGCGCGCCTCGGACCAATGCGAGGCGGTGCAGTTCCGTAGTAATGAGGTAGGGGACTTCGAAGCGGCAATCTCGGAGGCCAACCTGCTCCCTCCTGTTACAACCGGCGGACCATTTACGTGGCAGGGGAAGCGGCAGGGCAGCATTTTGCTTAAGCGCCTGGATTACTTCTTTTGCAATTCGCGGTGGATGGATTTGTTCAGGGATTGCTGGATCGAGATCCTGGCCCGCACGGCTTCGGATCATGCTCCAATTCTATTTCAGCCGGGAATGAAGCGGAAATGGAGGCCGAAGCCTTTTCGGTTCCTCAACACATGGCTTAAACAGGAGGGGTTCTTTGATGTTGTGAGGACCTCCTGGTCCTCCCCCATTGCGGCGACCGGAATGTTCAAACTGGTGGGGAAATTGGCTAGAGCTAAAGTGGTGATTAAGGAGTGGAATCGTCGGGTATTTGGCAATCTGTTCAATAATAAGAAGCTTGCGGAGCGGGCGGTGGAGGATGCGGAAAAGCAATTAGCAACAAATCCCTCTGTGGAGGCTAGTGGTCAGCTGGACTTGGCAAATAAAAAGCTGCTCCTCATGCTGCAGAATGAAGAGGACTTTTGGCGGCAGAAGGCGGGGGTGAGGTGGTTAAGGGAGGGAGATGCTAATACCAAATTCTTTCATGCTTCGGTTCAAAGGAAGCGACACATTCTGGGAATTCATAAACTTCTCCGTTCGGATGGTTCGTGGGCGGAGGGGGAGGTGGAATTGTCTCAATTCCTCCCGTCATACTTTCAGGAGCATTTTTCGGGTCTGCCCAACTGCATGGCGGCAGCGGACACTTGCCTCCAATCCATGCCGAAGACGGTGTCAGCTGCAACCAGCAAGGTATTAACCCGGCACACGGACGCGGCGGAACTCTCCGAAATCATATTGTCCATGGCTGCTTCCAGTGCGCCTGGTCCGGATGGTTTTACAGTGGATTTCTTCAAACACTTTTGGTCGGTGCTTGCTGATGACGTGGTGGAGGCAGCGAATGATTTTCTCTCGGGTACAAGAATCTCGGCGGCAGTTGGCGCGGCTTGGCTGTGCCTCGTCCCTAAATCGACGTCGATTGCTACTCCGAATGACTTCCGTCCGATTGCCCTATGCAATGTATGTGCTAAGATCTTTTCCAAACTTATTGCAGTCCGCCTGGCACCCTACCTTCCCTCGCTCATTGCTGAGGAACAATCGGCAGCTGTTAGGGGTCGCTGCATCATCGATAATATTCTCTTGATGGAGGAAATGCTCACACGGTTGAACTTGCGCCGTCGTCATCTGAATGTTATTCTGAAATTAGACCTTAAATCGGCCTTTGATAAAGTGAGTTGGTCTTTCATGAAAGCGGTGTTGGCTGCGATGGGATTTTCGGAGGATTTCTGCTTGATAGTCTCCAACATTTTAGAGGCTACGCGGCTTTCGGTTTTACTCAATGGGTAGCCTGATGGCTTCTTCTCTCCGACATGTGGTGTGCGGCAGGGAGACCCCTTGTCTCCAGCCCTGTTCGCAATGGTCATTAACGCTTTCAGTCAAAGCCTAAAAGGTGGGTTCCGCTCCGGTCGAATTGAGGGTTTTTCCATGCCTCGGCACTGTCATCAGGTGACTCATCTTGCGTACGCAGATGACATTGTTATTTTCACTACAACTAAGAAAGGGCCCCTTCGGCAGCTGTCGGGCTGCATTGACTCCTTCCTGGCAGCTTCCGGGTTGTCTCTGAACCAGCAGAAATCCTCCGCCATCCATGCCAAGTCTGCTCAGCGGGCGAACAGGGCGCGTGTTAAGAGAATCCTGGGTTTTGGCTCGGCAAGACTCCCTCTGTTATACCTGGGCTGCTGGCTGGACTGTGGCAGGTCTCGGGGACGGCTCTTCCTCCCGCTGATTGACAGGATTAAGGCTCGCATTACGGCTTGGCAGCACAATTTCCTCTCTTTGGGTGGGAAGAAAGTCCTAATAAACAGTGTTCTAAGCTCCATGTCCGGTTTTATTGCGGCGTCACTGTCTCCGCCCAAAAAACCGGTGGCGGCTATTCATAATGCTCTTGCACGGTTCTCCTGGGGGAAATCGAGCGTCTCGGACAGGCATCACTGGGCGGCGTGGCACAAGGTGGCGAGACCGGTGGCCGGACATGGTCTTGGATTGATTAATTTCGGTGTTCAAATCCTGGCGTACTCCGCCAAGCTGTGGTGGCGGCTCCTCCACTGCTCTAATCCCTGGACCAAATATGTTTGCCAAGCGTATCTTACCCAGCGTAATCCCTTTCTGCTGCAGGGTTGCATCTCGCCGGGCTGGCGGAGACTGGTGAAGTTTAGGGTTTGGCTTATCCACGAGCTGGAGGATCGGGGTAAAGGTCCTGGACGGGCTTGGGCGGATTCGTTCGTCGACGGTTTGTCCGGACCATCTGGTTCGGAACTGGACCGGGTCCTGGCTCGCTTTCCGTATAGCTTGGACCTGGTTGAGGATTTCCATGTGCTGCAGGTTTGGTTAAGGAGGTGTTTGGATTCCGCGGGTCATTTCTCCTTCGCCACTGCTTACGACACTCTTTGCAGCTTGTCGCTTCCGGAGGTGCATCAACAGCATGACAACACACTGGTGTGGCACCCAAGGATTCCGGAAAAAATCTCTATTTTTATGTGGCGACTGTTTAATAATGCACTTCCGTTGCCTGCAAATCTTCAGAAGATTCATATCTCGCTTGCCTCTAAGTGCCCGTTCTGTCAAGAATGGGACACGCTGGATCATATCTTTTGGCAATGCCCCATCATCAACCCTACCTGGAAGTGGTTTGGTCGGCTCCGGGGGGTTCCCTACCAGTCCAATCTCTTCGATCAAATCCAGTGCTGGTGGTCTCATAAAGCCTCCATAAATTCTCTCGCCTTCTCAATTCCAGGAATAATATGCTGGTCAGCCTGGAAAGCTAGGAATGCGGCTCTCTACTCAGATCGGCTCACTACGCCGGGTAAATTGCAGTGGGAAACTCAACAATTCTTAGCTTCTTTGTACTGCTTCAATTCCAAGAAACTGCTTGTTACTGAAAGCCTCCATCTTCGGACGCTGGGTCTCCTGTAATCACTCTTATTAGCAATAAAATACAATCCTTATAAAAAAAATAAAAAAAAAAAAAAAATCCTTATATGTTCCTTTTGATTTTGCTTTAAATTAATTTAGTTATTGTTTTAGAATAACAACATTATCACATAAAAGTTTACCAAATCTAAAAAATGACTTTCAAAAAGTTTCTCATAATGTCATTCAAGGCAACCAAAAACATTCTTTTGAAAAGCACTTATTTTTAATGAAATTGTATTTGAATATATGAATCCTGTTACAAAAGCTAAATAAGTTTTTTGAAAAGTAGCTTCTCGAAAAAGTTTCTATGATTAACAATAGATTATGCTAATGGTATTAATTGGTTTGGTATAATAAAATCTAGGTTTAAATATTGAAGTTTTATTTTTTTTATATTTAAAAATTCAATGAATTTTACTAATATCTTCGTGATGAGAAACCATGGCAAAACTAATTTAATTTCTTTATCAAGTTTAAAATTGCATAATTCACTATTTCTAATGCACATTATCTTCACATATTGCTAAAATAGAAAATTTTAAATGTTTTATTTTTTTTAAAATTCTATATAATTTTATCATTGATATTACTTTTTACAAGTGTTGACACATGCTTTTTAGTTATAAATATTTTAAATTGTTAATACAGTAATTTTTTAGTTTATAATATTAAGAAGTTCCTCATAACTATGTACTATAATTGAAATTTTCATTGTAAATTAATTTTCTTGTGCACTACAAAAATTATTTTTAACATCAAAAATATTTTTGAAAAATTATCATCCATATTAATGAGCTTAATTTCTTTTAATTTCTTCAACACAATGGACCATCATTTTTACATTAATTTATAACTTTCTATTTCTTACATATTTAAAACTTCAATTTTCGAAATAGATATTAAATTGAGTAACACTGCTTTAATTATTGTCTATTCTAAAAACAAAATTTTTTTTTCTATTTCTAATTTCTGAAAGATTAATGACTTACTTTAATTTTTTTCGTTTCTATTCTCAAATTTCACACAAGTAATAATCAATTTTATGTAATTTAAAAAGTATTTTTTATTAACTATTTGTTTATTGCTAAATGATTGAATGGGGTCACATCTATTAGAATTTAATTTTTTTAGACTCTTTTATACAATCTTTTATCTATGTATAACCTTTGTGATTAGCCAGCTTACCCAAATACACTTAAAGAAATACAATGTCATATCATCAAGTTGACCATTTTTATTCTTACTATTTCTAATTATTTACAAAGGTGTATTGAGCAAGTTTATAATTTCACAGTACATTCTATTAAGTGTTATAAATAATGTTTTGAAAATATAGTTTTATTTAACATCTTATATACTTATTTTTTACATTTTTAATAATTTTTATTGGGTTAATTAATTTATCAAGGTTTGATTATTAGGAATAATTTTTTTAAAGATGAGACACAATAAAAAAAGTTTCAAAATTTTCATTAACAAAATACTACAAAATTTTAAATTAGCTATAAATTTTATTTTTTGCAATAAAAAATTTTGTACATATCAAGAAATAGATTCTTTTGATATAAAAATCTTATTTTTTATTAATGAAAATCCTTATAACTCTTAATTAGCTTTGAACATGTTAATAAAAATTTTATTTTTTAATTGTTAACATAGTATTTTGTTAGTGAATCATTCAATTATCTAGAATATTTTCATATTTTAATGATTTGGGTATGTGAATGATTTTTAAAATAATAACTTAATATTTTATAATCCTTTTTCCACATTTTCTTTTATTAGTTATAATGATAGATTCATAAAGGATATTTGAAAAAAAACTCTTTTGTGATACGTAATCTTAAAAACACAATATGTTTTTGATTAAATTTAGTATTCACATATTATTAAAGTAATTTTAATTTCGTATTTAAAAACCATATTTAATTTTTTAGCTATTTTTTAACATATTTTTTTATCATAAAATAGGGTTGAATCACATTATTACTACACTATTTTGCAAATATATTATATAACGGAAAGGTTATTCTATTGTAATTGTTTTTTTAAAATGTTATGATAATTCTTTTGAAATACTAAACTTCTTTTTATCAAGAGAATTTTCAATTTTATTTTGTTTAAGTCGAATTTTATTTTGAAAAAAAAAATGTAATATATTTTTTTTGTATATGTTTGTCATTGATATTTCATCCAATTTTTTTTAAATATTAAAATATTTTTATTATCTAGCTATTTTTTTAACATTTTTTTTTTTGCTTTTATTACGTGTTATATTTTCAAGAAAAGTTTTAGTTAAATATTAAGTAAAATGTTTTCGTTAATATTTTAACTTTTTAAATATATGTAATTTTAATAATTTTAAAATTTGTTGTCAATGCTGTGTTTTTTTATTATGTTCTGATAATAAGCTTAATTTTTGAAATAAATATTAATCGCACTATTTTAAGGTTCAATTGTGTAATTATCTTAACAGTTATAATTAATTATGTTTTTCCAAACTTGTAAATATCTATATAAACATGTTTCTTATTATTAAAATTTATAAAAAGATAACTAAATATTATATTTTAAATGGTTTTTTAAATATTATATGTTTTTTCCTTTCGAATTTTATTTTATTAGAAACTTTTCTGTAAAAAAATAATTTATGTTTGAATTATCCAAAAAAAATTTTCTAACATCCAATGCATACTAGTTTTAAATATTATAGGATTATTCTTTATATAATTTTTTATTTTTTCCCTTTTCGTAATTTTATTTTTCATGAACACATTTATTGTACGCTATTTACCATAATATTTTACCTTTGATGTTCATAGTTTTCACTTCCTTAGTTTTTTAAATTCCTTTTTTCATACAGTATATCTAATTTAATATTTACTACTAATATTTCTCATTTGTTATTATAAACTACTAGCTTATTGTTCTATCATGACTTTTTTTTTACAATTTTTAATAAACTAAAACACTTAACATGATTGGATGACTAAGAATTTTTTTCTATATTATGAAATAATTTGTATTATTTTAAGTAATCTTTATCTTAATTATTATTAATTTTTTAATTTTAGCATAATTTCATATAAACTTAATTTTTTTAGGAATTGTTTTTACAATATTGACGTCAGACATTAAAAATGCATAAGAAGCTCTTATGTGTTGTAAACTAATACTTTTTGTGCAATCGAAATATAGCAAACATATAATCCATATATCTAAGTCTTCAAATATATTTAAGATAATTAAAATAGTTTAATATTAATTGCATGTAATTCCTTGTGAAAAGTGTTTTTAGGTGTAATCCAAACTTAATAAGAAAATCAATATAAAATAAATTTTAAAAGTATAAACTGAAAATTTTAGTTCTTTGCTAATTTTTTAAAGAAATAAATATTATTAAAAGATATTAGTGAGAAATACTATAAAAAATGAGAAATATATGACAGATTATGGTCATTTCCCTCTTCAAGTGTATGTAAAATAAATGAAATGTCTTCTTTTTACAAGTCTTGAAGTAAATGAATGTGCAACCACATACTTTATAATGCTTTTTTACATTTATGAACCATAGTCCCCTAAAAGAACTTATTGTTTTGGATCTATTATGACAAATAGACACATTATGTTTACCTTATTTGCATATAATATATCCTTATGATCTGTAATTCCCATTTTTTCTTCATGCAACACCTTTGGAAAAACTATTTTTTTGTAAGTATATAGTCATACATATATATGTATCTAACTCTTTTTATTGGTAACTGCCATTTAATCATTGGGGTTATCTAAATTTCTTTGATATTTATACACTTTTTAACATGATTATCTTATTTCATTTGTATGATTACATAAAATAAATATAGATATAACTTATGTTATTTAAGAAATAAACCATGTCAATAACAAATCATTTGATTAAGTCTAGTATATTCACCACCATTGCAATATGCAATTGCAATTTCTTTAAAATAGTTTGACAAAGTATATGGCTTTACTAAACAAATTAGTAATATACTACTCATTAATTAATTTTTCCTTCCACATTATAGTTAGCAAAAAAATATAGTATTTATTCTGTTATCGTAGCCAAATTACAATACAAGTTCAACTTTGTAGATTGCTTACATTATTTGTAGTAAGGTTTTTTGTTTTGTACCATCCATATTTTTTTTAAATCATGATAATAAAGTACATGTTACTTTTTCTTAATTTTTCCTTCCACTTTTGATGTTCTTAAGGAATGTGATTCTTTTATTGACATCCTAATTTGGTTGCATTGCTTTAGTTAAATTACTTAGATAATCTTTCACCCATTAGATTATGTTAAAAATGTTATGTCAAACAATCTATTCACCCATACAACTATTTTATCAAATATTTTGGACCACTCAATGGGTGAGTAACACAATCATAAGCACATAACATCAATTCCATCCACATTCTAAGTCTACTCCATGATCCTATTTTTCTATCTTGTCCACATTCAAGCTCACCTAAATTCATTAAAAGAACATTATTTCATTTCTTTGTCTTGCAACAAAGACATTGAACTAAACTAAAATGCTAATATAATTTGTACAGTTCTATGTGCTCTCTATGTAGTGTGGTTTAGCAAGATAGATGTGAGTTTCTTGGAATAAAAATTTTGATAACATAAAGAATATTTAAAGAAAATAGTTTAAACTATTTTTTAATAAACTTGAACACATCTTTAAATGTGATTATTAACAAAATTTTATTTTATTTTAAAACACATTAATTTTATTTTAAAATATATTTATCTCTTCAATAATAAATTGCGATGAAAACTCTGAAAAACAAATCAACAAAAATAAAAAAAAATATACATAAATGATTATTTGTTGCTTTGATTTAAAATCAAACTTACACAGGCTCCTAACAAAAATTGAGTAAAACTACTATAGCATATATAAGCCTTTGAACATAAGAAGGTTAGGTTAAACTCTTATAATAATGAAACAATAAAAATAAACTATTATGACTTATAACATAAACAATATGAAAAAATAAAATAAAATAACTCACAGACACAAAATAGAAATTAATACAAATAAAAAACCATTGATGAAAAAATGCTTAATTTGACAAAAAATGTTTTTACTGAATCACTTAGAAATAAAGGAGATTGAGAACTTTGTCGATTGTGAAAAAATACTAAGGTTAAGTGTTTGATGATTAAAGGACACAACATAAGAAAGTGAGAAGGAGTACTAGATGATAATGACTTGAATATCATGACATGAAAAATTTTCTTCAGATTTTGTAAAAATTTCATTAGTCAATCTTGTTTAAGAATTCACTTATTTATAAAATTTTGAAATGTTTAAAAATATATGCCAAATTGATTTATTAATCAATAATAACAAATTATAAGAATCTCAATAGCTCAAAACAACCATTAAAACATTAGTTACATAGGAGCTACTCCATCAAAAGCCTCCAGAACTTATTTATACCAAAATGGATGATTAGATGACTAAATTGAATAAGCTCTATTTAGAAATTAGAATTTTATATGGACTGCTATATTTGGATTTGGTTCTAATAGTTGGATTTATATCTGATATTTACATCACAAAATTTTCTGATTGGATGATAGTCCTAATTAGGATTTTAAAGGTTGATGTGATTACGATTATCTGATCCCATAATTATGTTATCAGATGTCAAAATGGCTCCCACATTTTTCATTACAACAACATGAAACAGATATAGGTTTTATTCCCATAATGCATGATTTATGGATTATTATGGCTTTATAAGAGTATTGTTACATTATGGCTTTGTTGAAAGACGAAGATCACGTCTAGGTTCATTAGATTGCTTTGTTTTCTTCTACCATTCAAACCCATGAATTAGAAGGTTTTGCACTCTCCAAGTTTGTATCCCATAGTGGAGATCTTTTTTGCTTTTGCAAATGATGAATCGAGTGATCCATATCTTTTCTTAATCAGATGGCTAGATCTAATCCATCTTCATCCAACCATATAGAACTAATCTACTTTAATAGTCTTTAATATAGCAATAAAAACATCTCTAATAAGATCCAATGTTGCTTGTCAATCCCACATAATGCTTAATTCCATAGTCATTAGTTGAGCCATTGCATTAACCAATTTGAAGAAATATTTTAAATTATTTCGAAGAGCTTTTAAGCTGTTTGGAAGCTTCTTTTAAAACAAATTTCTCTTAACTTTATAATAACTTTGATCAAATATTTTCTATATAAATCTAACCATTATTCATGAAATGATTAATAAACAAGAAGCAATATTTGAAATCTCAACAAAAAGCAACATGGCGACAACAACTTAGTTCTTCACAAAATGTCAAATTCTTTCATCTAATCTTAGTACTTCAAAGCTTTTAATTTCTTACTTATCTTAGTAATTTTAAGCTCGTTGTGACTTCTTCTATTAATCAACAAACATCAAGATTTGTACAAAACTATTTTAGTTTTTCCGTTTGGTTTCATTTTTTTCTTTTTTTTGGTAGGGTAGCCTAGAATTTATAAATGCTTTAATTTAGTTTAATGTCATTAAATATCCAGTTGGGGTTAATCTCACAAAAGCGTGCATTATGATTGAACCCATAAAAGCTAGTGGGTTGATGGATGGACATAGGTTCTAGTTTAAAATAAATAATTTAAAGATTTAATTATATTATTTTAAATTTCATTCTAGCTTTTTTATCATCAAAATGAAAAATTTACATTTGTAAAATCAATGTTTTCCACAAATATGAAATTAATTTTGCTAATAATTCTTAAAAAATAAATATAATCTAACAAAAAATATTTAAAATTATTAAGTCACCCCCTCATGTGGCATTCATATACTTGTTTTTATTTCAATTAATATGAAACGGGTTCCCTAAAAAAAATTAAGTCAAATCACTTAGGTGATCCAACATGTGTATTTTCATTATTTATTATATTTATTTATTTGTTATTTTTATTATACAATATGTTTAATTTCTATCTTAACATTTTTGTGTGCTTTCTAAAATATGTGTTTGTTAATTTTCTTCTTGAAGTATGTTTTCAATATTTTATAAGCCATGATAATATTCGTGCAAAACTACATGAACGTCTTCTTCAATCATTCTATAATTATTTACTGATATATTTTATTAATATTTGAAAAATAGATTCATAACCTTTATCCAATCAGTTTACTTGCAAGATTGGAAAGTGCTAACAATACTATAAGTTTTAATTAGTGATTAATGCACAAATAAAATCAAGTTGTTTAACCCACTTAGTAGTGATCAAAGTAGAATGACAGTTAAATATCGTGGCACTCAACTATGTTCATTACATTATATGTACAAGTTAATTTAATCAAGTTATGAATTTGTAAACTACACATGAAGTTTTGAAAAAGTTAGAAGTAACTTATGAAGGCACTTTGTAAGTTAAAGAAATAACGCTAAATCTTTTTACACATGATTATGAGATCTTTAGAAAGAATTCAAGAGAAACCATAAAGAAAATGCATGTGCAATTTACTAATATTACTAATGGATTACAAAATCTTGAAAAAATGGTTTCTAATTTAAATCTTATAAGAAAGTGGTAAGCATTCTACCCAATAAGTATGATCTTCTCTCTATAGTAATAAAGGCATCTAAAAACATAACAAGCTAACATAGAAGAGTTGCATAGAGAATTAATAATGACAAAGTTGAGATGACAAGAATAGTTGAAAAGAAGGCCTCCACAAGTAAGCAAAGCATGGAGCAAGGTAGAATGAACCGTTAGCTTTTAAAACTAACAAAGATAATATAGATATGAGATCAATATTTTCTTTAGACTTGGAGGAAGATGCAAATTTTCATGCTAAAGGTTTAGATAAAAATTTTGTAAAAAAAATTGCAAATAGAAATTTGTAAAAAACATGAAGAGAGAAGTTGAAGATAGCAAAATTCTATGATTGTGTCCAAACCAAACATATTATGCAAGCTTATCCAAAACTAAAGTTCATAAAAAATAAGCAAGAGAAAAGGAAGAGGATGAAAAAAAGAAAGATTTTCGAGCTACTTGTTGTGCTTGAGAAAAATTAAACTCCATAACTTCAAGTACTGATGAGGAAGGAATGCTATGCTTCATGACAAATGATGATGAATCAAGTACACCAGGTGAAGAATAAAAGATTGAGGTAAGCTCTTGTGAATTAAATAGTGAATATTGAAGACATATGACTAGAGATTGTTTAAAGGTTATCTCAATAAGATGTTGTCCAAATAGATGTGTAACAATTAGAGACAAGTCTAAGAAAAAGATAATCAAAATTAGTCACATGAGATATTATTATAGAAAACAAGCGAGCTAGATATAGTTAGAGATCTTCTCAAGCCAAACAGAACTAAATGCAAAATGTATGAATCATGCTCAAAAGGATGGCAAGTTAAATATTTCTTTTAAACAAAAAAATGACTTAAGTACTAATTGACCATTAAGGATAGCTTATTTAGACCTATTTAGACTCACACAATCCTAAAGTTTAGGTAGAAAAAAAATATAAATTCATGATTATTAATGATTCTTCTAGATAAAATTTGATTGTGTTTCTTAAGAGTAAGTGTGCGACATTTGAAATCTTTGTCAATTTAATAAAAGACATAGAAGAGCAAACCTTTGTCAAATTAATTTGTATTCAATGTGATAGTGGTAACGAGTTTAAAAATGTAGGGCATTAATTTACATGTCCTTTTTCACATCAACAAAATCGGATCGTAGAAAGAAAGAAGAGAACCTTGGTTGAGATGGTAGAATTATGTTAATTGAATGCAACCTATCAAAATCCTTTTTGGAAAAGCAAACTAACACAACTTGTTATATAATAAATAGAATTAATTTAAGGCCAACATTTAAAAAAACTCCTTATGAGTTATTAAAAAATAAGATATTGAATGTTAGTTAATTTCAATTTTTTTTATATAAACACACCATTATTAATATTAAAATGTCCAACCTTAACAAGTTTGATGAAAATGTATGCCTAGAAATTTTTATAGCAGCTCTTCTTTTTGAAAAACTTATAAAGTTTAAAACATATATACTTAAAACTTAGAGAAATGTACGAATACAGTACTTGAGGACTCTAGACTAGGCATGAATTACCTAAAGATTTGAAATACCAAGCTTCATGTCCAAAAAAATCAACTATAGGCGGAATTAATCAAGGTGATATGACTAGAAACTTTATAATAGAATTAATCATAATATATTTGTATCTTTTATAGAACTAGTATGTATATGGGAAGCCTATAAGGTTAACTATTATGTTTAAGTAATGAAAGAAGAAAAAGATCGATTTGAGAGAAACCAAGTGTGGGAACTATTTCTTAAGCCATATGATCAACAAGTAATTGTAACTAAATTGATATTTAAAAATAAATTCTATGAAAATACAGTGATCACTAGAAACAAAAGTAGATCTATTGGAAAGCATCGTAACCAAGTTGATGGCATATATTTTTAGGAGTCATTTCTATTAGTAACACGATTAGAGGCCATTATACTTTTCATAGTGTATTAATGTCGTAAAAATTTCAGATTATTTCAAATAGATGTGGACTTTTTATTTTAAAATAGGATAACAAAAAAATATTTGTGTATAAAACAATCCATAAGTTTTTAGACCTTTCTACATAATGATTATGTGTATGAGCTTGAGAAGGGATTTTATGGCCATATGCAAGCTCCTTATTTATGGTATCATAGATTGAATAATTATCTAGTTGATAGTAGTTTTAAGAAAAAAATAGATAACACATTGTTCTTAAAATCTTTAAATATACAAGTTTGTATTGACGAAAAAATTTTTGAAAGTATAAATCAAGATACATATAAAGAACTTAGTGACTTAATTGTAATGGAATTTGAGATAAGTATAATAGGTGAAATGAGTTTCTTCTTTGGATTACAAATTTTGTAACTAAAAGATGAGATTTTTATTTTAAAAACTAAACATTTAAAATATTTATTCAAAAAATTTGGTATGAAAATATGAAATATAAGAAGTTTATAATGAATCAATCAGTCTATTTAGATTTAGATAAAATTGAGAAATATATTAGATAAAAAAAATTTATGAAGAACTTGTGAGATCTTTACTATGTCTTATAGTTAATAAATCAAACATCATATTTTGTGTTAGCTTATGTGTATGATTTCAATAAAATCCTAAGAAAATCCATCTAAAGTGGGTTAAATTAATCTTCATATATATAAGAACTACAATGAACATAGGTTTAAGGCATCCTAAAAATATTCATCCATGAGATCGAATTGGTTTCTTAGATCAAGACTTTTTAAGTGCTAGTGTAAATAAGAAAAATATCATAGGGACATATCAATTACTAAGAAATACTTTAATTTCATGGTCAAGAAAGAAGAAAATATTGCATAGCCATATTGACCATGGAAGTCAAATATGTAGTGGCTGAAAGTTGTGTTCCAATAGTATCGATAATGCTAGTTCTTTGCTTTAGCAAAGAACCAAGTTCATTCTAAGAGCAAACACATTGTGTAATACATCACTTTATGGGAGGCCAAGTAGTTAAAAGCTTTATAGAATTCACATATGTTTCTACTAAGCAAGAATTGGTAGACATATTTACAAAATTCCTTCCAACTGATAAATTTCAATTCATAAGGTAATAATTAGTTATAATACAAATTATATAAATTATAGCTTTTTCTCGTAGTGTTATAGAGGGAGAATAACCATGGTTTAAATAAGCGAGTAGGAACATATGGTAGGGGGAGTATGAATCAAGTTAGAGCACCAATATTTAATTTTTAATACCACTTATCATAATAATATTTATTTACTTATATTTTTATTTAAATATTTATGTCTTGTAATCATTAAAAGAGAGAGATTTCTATCACCTTTGTGTTTGATAAGTGAAGCTTTAAATATTTAATATTTTATTCCAATGTGCTTATTTAGTGTGGATTAGGTTTTTTTTAATGGTTAAACCTATCTCTTTTTAAGATGGTGAATAAGTGGTCTCAAAAATATCTTGAAGTGTTTAGAAAGGTCAAGGATTAAAGACATGCACATCAACATTGAAAATGTTTATATTTTTGTTATAAAATAGAATATTAACTTGTTGATTACATGCTACATCTTCATTAATCTCATATTCATGTCCTAATTTAAGCATTTAACTTGTTTGTCATTTCTTTGACTTAGAAAACTTATAGGATTTCATTTTATTCAATCTTATTTTGTAATTAAATCCAAGTAATGGATCTGTGCCAAATTTCATGTTAATTTCTATGCTTTTAGTAAACTAAAAATTTAATTATTTTCAATTTTCATAATTAAAAGAAACTTTAGGCCACACCCTAAGCAAGCCAAGTGCAAAGCCCTTGGGCTGATGAAGATCAACTTGGCCTGGTAGCAACAGATTAGGAGAACATGCTAAAACAAGCTATGAAATTATTTAGGGTTCATCTTGAACTAGATTGGGCTAAGGTAGAGAATCAAGGGGTAATAAACTAGAATTTTGTGTCTGAATGGGGGTCTTATTGGGCCCATCATCATGAATGACCTATAAGCATATGAGCGACCTAGATGATGAAATCTTAAGGACAAAAAGGAAAGCTAACCTCAATTTATTAAACATTATACACCCATGATGGGTATTTTAATGTGAAAAGTACTTTTGTTTTCAACAATATAGGACTACCTTTTCTCTAACCACTCAATGCTAAAAGTGTGCTCTATTTCTCATTATTCAATCTTTGATTGAAAGTAAATGTTTCATCTACTATAACCATTTGATCATAGCTGAAACTTTAATGGAAAAGTCATGTTTGACTTCATTGAAATTTTTTTATTATTTATACAAATGAGATCTTTCCCAACTTTTCCATCCACGAATCAAAGGATTCAAATCTCATCCCACTAGATTAGCTGGCTCAGATCTAATCCATGTTGATGTAACCCTTCAAAACTCACCCACATTTACACTTTTTTATCTGACTGTTTAGAACCTCTCAGATCAAAGCCAACTGCACAAGTCAATCCTACAATATGATTGATTCTGTATCCTTTTATTAAGCCACTACATTAGTCATTTTAGAAAAAAATATTTTATGCTATTTGGAAGTAGTTTTTTAATCAACTTATTCTTAACTTTCTATAGCTATGATTAAAATTTTTCTTTAAAATAACTAACCTTTATTCATGAAATCACTAAAAAAGTGTGATCCAACCTTTGAACAATTAACAAAACATACACATTTTCTACTAGAAACTTCAATAATAATACTTAAGGATTTTGTCATCAAACAAAACGTCATAATTAAGTGTCAAAAAAATAATTCATTAACCATGCTGTAGTCCTTGAAATAATCATCAAACTGTTGACTATCATTTGACTGTGACACTATTCTCCATTCCACAAAATTTTAAGATGATTCCATCCATTTGTTGAACAAGTTGATCTCAACTTACAGTAATAGGTCTCATCTATCTTAAAGGCAATTCCACAATTATCTAATTTGACTCCCTTTTCCTAATCTTTACAACAACTTTCTATTTCACTTCTACTTATAGTATCTTTGTTATCAATTTCAATCCTCTTGATATTCTCCTCTTTTAATACATTAATTTTTTTGATAGTGACCCTAGTGGTAAAACCTTAAAAAAAATTTTATTTCTTGCACTTCTATTGCAAATGGCATCAAAAGACTTTAGAACAATTTCATAGAAAACTACTATATGAGTTATTTATTTAAGCAAAAAATTAGTGTTATTTTTAATGTGCATTGGAATTTGTTTTATAACATGTTCACTTCCAATTCATGTAGAAATATTATTTTGGGTTTCTTTTCATTTTTTCTTTGAAATTTGACTTCCCCTCCATATTATAGTTCTTTCAAATAATAGTATTTTTGATGTTATAGAAGGATATCCATATGCAAAATTTTATTTAATGATACATAAAATAAAATTTGAAATGCACTTACATTATTTCAGCAAACATTATATAAATCTATAAGTATTTCAACTATTTCGTAAACATCCCTCCATATAAGAATTGAATCAATCAAATTCAAAAAATGTTGGGATGTCATCAAAGAGCTCTTCGTCTACTTTCGAAGTAGTTACTAGTTAGTAACTTTTGAACAAGATGCTCTGTTTCCAAATATTGTAATATATTTCATGGGACTTACCTTTAAAATTACATGATCCTCTACCTAAAAGTCCACTTTCTTAACTTTCTTATCATAATTTTTTGAAGTAAATCTATTCCTTGTTTTGATTTTTTAGATCTTCTTAATAGAAAATAAAATTATATCTATATCAATTAGAGTATTGTTAGTTTGTTCATACCAACATAATATAAATTATAGCATCTTATTATATAATATTATGTATGGTGTCACCTTTATGCTAGAGAAATAATTGCTATTGTAAAAAAAAATTAATTAGAAGTGAAATGCTTTCATAATCTTAATATAATCTCAACTGCTTCAAGTCTAGAATGTTGTGTTAAACATTAGTTGAGTATCACATGGATCAAGAAACCTTTTGCAAAAGTATGATATAAGGTAGGAATCATTATGTAATATATTAGTGTTTTCCATACCACATAAGTCACACTATTAATCAACGTATATTTGACTTATTATTTCGTCAAAAACGTTGCCTTCATAAGTAAAATATGATTTTTTGGGGTTGAGAATCCCATTTTCAAACCTACAAATATTTGGGTTTTAATTTTTACACATCGTCGTGTTGGTTTAAGAAAATAACTTCTTGCTGTCAATATGACACAAAGTTCAATAGTAAAGTTCCTTTAATTTCTTTTGGATGTTGCAGATATCTCTCAATTATCTATCTAAATATTTATTTAAGCTTCCACTATGTTCTATAGCATAAGAGTTTTCACTCCTTCTTAAAGAACTCGTATCTACTTTTACTCTTTTCTTGGTGATATAGGATCTCCAAACCATAATGCTTGAACAATTTAAGCTATTCTAGTTATCTTAATGTTTGAATAGATTAATCATCAAACAAATTATAAATAAGACATCATATGTACTATGAATAATAAGAAGCCCAAATATGAATGCTTTGTCATTTTTGCATGGAAGTGTAAGTAAAATAAGAATTGGAGATTAGCAACCTAGTTAATGGAGGCTATTTCTTTATGATATTTGACAAATAATAGAACTATTAACCATTTAACAAAGGAACCTTAGTTGTGAAGGAATCTACTCAAGTATTTTTTAATGGAATTATGCATCTAAATAAACTTGTAGAATTAGAGCACATAGAAGATTTTAGAAAAATAAAATTGGAAGGGAAAAAAAGAAAAATAAAGATATAATAGAATTATTAACAATGCATTTTTTACCTATTCTTTTGTCAAAAATGTTATCATAATAGGCAAAATTTGTATTGTTCTGGTAGATAATGTTATTCTCATTTAGTTTAAATCAAACTATCTATCTACAAATAGTTTTGTTTTAATCTTACACATATTATCATGCTTTTTTAGGACAACAACATTTGGCTATCTATATGTCACAACTATCGATATAATAGTGTTCCTTCTATTTTTATAGATATAATATTTATCTCTCAATTGTATATCTAAATACTTAATTTTGCTTCTTTAATGTTATGTATCAAACAATATGCTCTCCTCTTAAATCATTCATAGCTTCAATTACTTCTCTCATAGTGATATGGGATCTCCAAATCATAAATCCTTAATAATTAAAGACATTCTATTTATCTCAATATCTCAATAGATTTATTTTTAAACCATTTATGATTATAATACTAGATTACTTTGAAATAACAAGGGCATAAATAATAAAAGTTAGGCACTTTTGGATGGAAGTGCTACATCAAAATGTAGAATAGAAATTGGAGATTAAAAACCAAAGTAATGGAGGCTATTGTTTTATGATATTCTTCAAATAGATAGACCTATAAGCAGCTTAATATGGAAACCTTAATTATAATGGGATATACTCAAGTTGTGTTTGATAAAATTATGCTTTAAAAAGTGTTAGATTTGGATGACATAAAAAAATGGTTGTTATTTAGATGAATTTCATTGTGTGGGTTTCTGGATGATTTTAACATGTTTATTAGAAAGAATGTTTTTGTTATTATAAGTTAAGGCATGTCACCACAATATACTCATAAAAAATTGTTTTGAAAGATAAAAACAAATTCATCATGTGGTTATCATTCGAAATATGGAAAGGATAGTAGAGAAAACTTATAATCAAGTAAGAGTAGAAAACATAAAAGAAGCACTTGAACTAATCAAAAGGTTGAAGACAACATGGTCATTATTAGCTTTTTCTTATTAAAATGTATTTACACTATACCAAATTGATATTAAGATCATATTCATAAATGTTATTATTTAGGTGGAAGTGTACTAGAATAATTGGATTGTTGTCAACATTGTCCTCATCCAAATCATATGTAAAAGCTAATTAAATACTCATGTGATTTGCAACAAGATCAAAGATCCTGGTATTGATAAACATAGTAGATTGCTGCTCATACATTAATTAAGCATGAGAATATAGATTGAATTTTTTTTCATCAAGAACTACAACAGTTAACATCTTCTAGTCCAACGTTATGCAGACGATATCAATTTAGGATCAACAAACATGGCCTTTGTGAATGATTTAGTAAGCTTATAGGTGTAGGATTTGAGATTAATATAATGGGTGAAGAGACCCATTTTCTCATATTGAAAGTTAAACAAGAAGGGAATGGTATCATTGTATCTTAAATAAATTATATAAATGAGTTGCTATAAATACATGATCTTGAGAACCTAAATCCTATTTCAACTTTCAAAAGTCTCTGCAAAAGTATTAAACAAAGACAAGAATGGAAAACAAATATATTCAAGGTATACAAAGGGATGATATGCTATATAATTAACTACCAGAAGACATAAGAAACTCTTTAGTGAGGGTCTTTTTTAATCTATTCTCTGATTTGGAACCTATAAAATGAATCTTTTGGTAATTTCTTGGAACAATGGTATGAGGGTTTTCATATTGAAAATTTGAGATATGTCATTATTTGAAAAGATAAAGCTATGAAGATTATGTTTTTTAAAGAGTAAATAAGAAAAGCCTTGTAGGTATTTAATCATTTTTTGGAGACACCTTAAATTCATGATCTATTAAAAAACTTTGAACTATTATTGCTTGCAACCAATGAAACTTAATATATAACATTGGGAGGATTTTTAGAAAAAATTTTTGTGTTAAAAAGGAGACTAAAAGATATGGGATTACATTTGAAAAAACAATCCCCATAAAATATGACAATATGTGTGTCATTTGCCTTACTCAAAACCTTATCTAGTACTCTAAGGACATACAAAGTGATTTTTGGCACCATTTCATTAGGAGGCACACAAAATGAAATGTGGTAGACAAATATTTTGTTTTCAACAGCATGCAACTAATTGGCATCTTAATGAAGCTACTTAGGAAATATTTATTCCAAAGGATTATAAGACTTTATGATTTACTTAGAATGTAAATTATCATAAACAAATAAGAGATTATTGGTCTACTGGTGGACAACACTAGATTGTATGATCAATAAACTAATTTTGAGTAAGACATTTTTCTTATCATGTAAATTAAAGAAACTTGTTGCCCAACTACATTATGCTTGACTTACCAATTTGAAATGAAAAATTTTCCATCACTAAATGCACCAAATGACAATATTTTATACAATATGATTAGCTATTGGAGAAAAGAGACAATTTTAAGATTAGACTACCTGATCTGAGCTAATAAGTAGATCTAGTAAAATTGGATGGAATAGTTGCTAACAAAGATTAAAACAATACGATCAAACTATTCAATTAGAGGAAATACATTCCATAAAAAGGTATAAGGAAAACTCGAACAAAGCAATTCATATATTTAACTTACACCCCCTAATAAAATCATTCAAATTAAATTAAACTTATAGAAATGTTGTATATGGCCATCATATAATTTGTAGTGGTATAATGAATATTTTGAATTGTATATTGGTGATGTTCTCACCTTAATTAAGTAAAAAAATAATAATACAAAATAAAAATACTAGTTTAGACCATGTAATTAACTTACTTATGTAGACTTAAATAAAATCAAATGGTTTGCATGGTAGAATAAAATTTTATTAGATTCTATGATCAACTCGCTTTTACTTACAACAAGAAAACCATTCAATTCATATGGTATATTAACATTCTTTTCTACCAACTTGATTGACTACAAATGGATGTCAAACCATATGATTATTAAATTGAATTATACAATTAAACCAATAAAAAATTTGATGTTATGAAATTCTCTTATCACATTATTCTACTTTTTTAACAAATCAAGAATTCTTGTATTGTTTTTGAAATTAAATGGCATTGAGCTTGAATGTTGCAAGAAGTTTGAAAAAAAATTTAAGTCAAGTGTTGTTAACTCTTTTGTCAAATTGAATATATTTTCTTAACAAATTCATAGCTAAGAATTTATCATTGACATAGTTTCCTATATATTTGTTGTGTTATAACATTTTATTTTAGATTAAAGATAGTACTTCATGAGTATTATAAAAAATTTTTGTTCTTAGTTTACTTATTTAGTTTTGAAAATTTTAAACAAATTATGATAATAACTAATTTATATTCCTTGAATAACTTATATTCTTAATTAGTTAATTATGCATAATTCTTTGAAAAATCTAGATTTAAAAAATTTTCATGAATTTATTTAGTAAACTATTTGTTCAAAATTTAATTTTAATTAAGTCATCCTCTATTCTTAAAAAATTAAAAGACTTGACTAATTACATGCATGGAATAATTTTAATATTTTTTAGTGAAATTTTTTAATTCTTTTTAAAATGCATTTTAAATACATATGACTATTTTATAAATTTTTTAATTCTTTTTAAAAATTTTAAATTCTTTTTAAAATACATTTTAATTATTTTTAAAATACATTTTAATTTTTTTTAAAATACATTTTAATTCTTTTTAACATAAATTTTAAATAAATATGAATATTTTTTGCAATAATTATTGTTATAATACTTTCTAGTTATTTCATAATAAATCTTAAAAGTATTGAGTACTCTTTATTCATAAAAAAGTTACCAATACTTAGTTTTTTGGGATATTATTTTGAATTATTTTCTTATATTTTTTTAATTTTAATTATCATGACAACTTGCTAAATTTTTTGAATTTTCATTATACATTTTGGAGTTAAAAATATCAAATAATCAATATGCTGAAGAATTTGTTAAATATTGATGTCAAAAAACATTTTAAGGTCATAAGTCTTCCTTAGGCCTCATTACATATGAGTTGGTTCTACATATTTTTTACATATGTGCACCATTTTTTAGTTGTTGTATACTATTTTTTAAAAATTTTACTATAAATGTTTTCTTTTAGTTTTCAATTTTTCTTCACTTTTTTTATGATAACTTTGACAGTAAAGTAATAAACAGTTTTTAATATATTTATTTATTTTTTTTGCTTATAATTCATTAAATTCAATAACTATATTTGTTTATTATCTTATTGTGCAACTTTATGATGTATTATGTGAATATATTGAATATTTTAAAAATATTTATATTATTATTATGTGTCTTTTTTTGGTATTTTTATTTAAACTTATCATGTTTTGTTAGCTAACTACTCTTTAAATTACAAAAAAAATTAATTATTTAATTATTTCAAATATTATTAGCTTATTTATTATACTATATTAATAGGAAAACTCATTGATGAAATATTGCACATATTTCTTATCTTATTTATATATGAAATATCCTTGTTTTAACATTTGTTTTTTCATATAATACCAATACTTTCAATATTATGTTGTCCTCATAATTGAAATTTTTAACTTCAATTATATTTTTTTAAAACTAACATGATTTGACAAAGCTTTAAGTTATTTAATTTATGTTATAGCATTAATGTTCAAGTATTTATTTTTAAATTATTTTTTTTAGATCATAAAATCTAATTTTTTTAAATATTAAAAAATAATTATTTATTTATTTATATGAAAATGTTTTTTTAAATCTTTTTTTTTCAAATTATGAAAATAATTTTTTTTAAAAAAAATTTAACAAGTTGTTATTTTTTAATTTTTTAATTTTTTTAATTTCTTTTTTAAAATTATTTTTTAGAATTTTATTTACCTATGTTTTTTTAATGTTTATGATATATCTTTTTGTGTGTTTTTATATTTTTACTTACTATAGAAATTATATTTTTAAATATTAATTTATCAGGTGGCAAATCACTTTAACATCTATGACTTTTTTTTGTAAAATAGTTTTTAACCCCATTGCACTAATAGAAAATCTTTATGATTACTAGTAATGTTTAAATATTTGACATTTATATTTAAAGAAAAATTAACATTTTCCAACATATATAATATATTAATAAGTTTTATATTTTCACTATTGTTTATATCTTAGAAATTACTAGAAACTAATTCAAATATTGATGATATAAAGGTATATTTAAGTATATTATTTTATTGACATAATGTAAATGTTTTTTAACATAGAAATTATAGGCTGAGAAATTTTTTTATTCTTTTTATATAAAAATAGAAAGATAAATTGTAATTAATTTCATAATTTTTTATCACGTTTTATTCACTTTATTTTAGATATTTTAGAAATTTCTATAAACTATTTTACGTGACGTTTTGTAACATATAATTTTTTATACTATGTCCATAATTATTTTATTTTTTTTATTTATATTGGTTTGTTCCTTATTCATTAGTTGTTACGACTACCTCATATATTGAACGTAAAGACTAAACATTTAAAAATTAAATTATTTTAAAAAACATATATCATTTAATTATTTCAAAATATTTAAATTAAAAAGTTTAAAACAATTACAGCACTAAGGAAATTTGCATTCATTTATAATACATTTGGCGACAATAATTTAAGTCATTTTAATGGTTTGGTTACTTAATAATTCTTTTATTTTTTTTACATGGAAAATTTTTTCTTGATTTAATTACTTAAATATTTTTCTAATATATTATACATGTTGTTTTAAAATTGTGCTGCACAAATTTCATGACAATTTAGCATTTTCTTATTATACAACATTTTTATTTAAATTGAATTTATTTGTTATTTATATTACGATATTTAATTTGAATCCTTCTAGCATTTGATCCATTTCCATATTAGCTTTATAATTTTTTTTTGCCAATTAGGCATCTCTATGAATGTGCCAATATAAATGGATTTATTAAGCAAAGAAAAAAGAATTATTGTTATATTAAACATCCGACAAATCAACCTATGATAGAAATGACAAGAAATAGTTTACATAAAACTAGGAAAAGAAAATTGTTTTGTGAAAATTATGAAAATATAAAATAGTAAAAACTAATATTTATCTAATTTATTAAATATATATAGAATTCAAAGAGTTTAACATATCAAAAATAATTTACTTATCATTAGAAATAAAAACATAAATTAAACAATAAAAAAATTAAAGAAAACAAATAAAAAGAAAACACAAAGCATATAATATTACAAATATATTGATTGCACAATTTCAACAAAATATGATAACAAAACACATTTTACCAAACAAAGGTGAAAGCAAAGTTTCTTCAACATCAAAAAATTAAAATAATAGACACTAAAAAATATCTGAAAGTCATCAAAATATCGTGTACAATTTCTCATAATGTATTGCATATATATTCAAAAAAGTTACAATTGAAAAATAAAAAATAACAAGACATATAGTTTATCAATAAGAATTCAATATTTTATAAATTAATATATATATATTACATAACAACATGATAAATGTTTTATCAACGATATTTGAGGACAATAGTTATGAAGAAAACGGTAGAATGGAGATCCTCCAACTACATTTGGATCTTGCTCTTATGCCATAATGATAAAATATAAAGAATAATTGAAAATGAAGGAGGGACAATCTTTGTGCTCCTCACTATTTTCTTGCTTATATCGAAAATTTCAATGATAGAGAAATAAAATATCATTATAGGAATTTTATATTTTCTTTTATAATGGTTTTTAACATGTTGACAGTATGAATCCATGTATCAAAATGATAACCTTCAAGTATCAAAAAATTCCTTATATGTAAACCATTTCAAAAGAATAAATATTACAAATGAAAAATGGCTGAGAAATAATTATTATTAACCTTCTTGTACAACTTCTCTTATATTAATTAACCTTACTAAAAAATTTCATATTTTATGCATTTATACTCTTAAGATATTTCATTTAGTTCATTTATTATTTTGATGATGCCACTAATTGTTCTACATAAAACAAAGAAAAGAAATTTTTTTGTGAAAATTATGAAAATATAAAAACAGTAAAAAATAAAAAATTATCTAATTTGTTAAACATATATACCTTTCAAATTGTATAAAATATAAAAAGTAATTTACATATCATTACAAATAAAATAAAAAAGAAAAATTAAAAAAGAAAAAAAATTAAAGAAAATAAATAAAATGAAAACATGAAACATGTAATATTAAAAATATATTCACATCGCAATATCAATAAAACGAGAAAAGAAAACACATTTTACGAAACAAAATTGAAACAAAAGATTCTTTGCCACCAAAAAATTAAAATAATAGACCCTACTAAATATCAAAAAATCATAAAAAATATCGTGTACAATTTTTCATAAAATATTGCACGTACATTGAAAGAATTAAAAAATTACAAATTAAATTTAAAAAAATGACAAAACGTATTGTTTATTAATAAAAATTTAATATTATATATATATATATATATATATATATATATACTCTTTGAATATTTCATACTTTATGTATTTATACTCTTTGGATGTTTCATTGAGTTCAACATTTTTTTGAAAGATTTGATTAATTATGTTATCAAAATAAATTCATATAAATAGGTAAATAAATATTATTCTTTGTGTTATATTTAAAATCATTGGTAAGAACATTTTTTGGAGTAAAATAAATTCAACTTATTTTTCTTTAGATGCATTAGTTTGATTAAATTTAAGATAGAAAAACATAAATAGATATTTTTTGGAAAGGTAATGTTTGAAACATTTATTATTATATTAGAAGTATAATTAGAATATTATTAAGAAGTTAATTAGATTCACTTAGAGTTAACTTTGGTAGAAAAATTTTCAAAATTTCTTCAGATTTGTATTTATATTAAAGAAAATCAAAACTTCACATTTGAACTTATCATTCATGATATGTAAAGATGAAATATTGAATAATGAGATGGATATTTTAAGTGATATAACTTTCATGACCAAATTGCCATGCACTTCCTTAGCATAACTATGTTCTTTCAAAATATAATATAAATATAGCCATATAAATCCATCACACAAATTATTATTTACGTAATTTCCATAGTTAATAGCAATGCAATATGTTTGAGTTTCTATAACTTGAATAGCTTCACAAAAGTTCATTAAAATGGGTCAAATAACTTTAATAGGATTAATATTTTTAAATTTATATAAGATAATCCCAAGTAAACAATAAAGCTCTCATTAATAAAAATTATAGCTTCTTGAAAAAATTAGTGTTAAACATATTAAGAGAGTTCCCATAATAGTAAATTTGATTTTGGTAGTGAATTAAGTATTTTGATGCATAAATGTGTAACATGAAACATTTTATGGATTGAGTAAAATACAAATCCATGTAACTAATGTACAATTTGAGTTGCTTATGTTTAGAATATTTAACATAGTGTTTCACATATTTCAAGACAAATATGTTTTTATAAGGAAACTCTGAAATGGATAAATATTTTTCTATTTAACTTTCCTTAAAAAAGAATATAACCTTCTAAAACATATACCTAATGTAAAAATAGTTGGTCACAAGTGGCATAAAAACAACATCAAAATGTAATAGTTAAGAGGCACTTACTTGGCAAATATGAAGTATAATAACATTGAAATATACACGATAGTGAGGTCATGAGTTGAGCTTATGAAACACTATTTGGTCAAGAATAATTTCAAATAAATCAATTAGAAAATGTGCTAACACCATTCTTCATTTAGAATACAATAATGTGAAGCCATAATGTGGGTTGTAAGAAAATGTTAAAAATGAGGGAAGAAAAGGAAAATGTAGAAATCCAACAAGCAATGATTTTGAAACATAATGATTATTTCGATGACCCTTCGTATGCCATTTTCAATTTCTACTTAAATAAAAGTATAATATGCATTTACTTTGGTATGTTAATTATTAGGCTATAGGTAAAGGAAAACAAATCACTTGAAACTTTTAACTTTATAGGAGCTACTTCGACTATGCAAAAAATAACAATGTTGAATTGTACACGATAGTGAGGCCATTTGTGCAGGTACTGAAACACTATCGCACAAGAATCATTTAACAAAACACATAACAAATGTGCTAACATAATGCTTGCATTCAAAATACAATAATTCGAAGCCACAATGTGGGTCACAAGAAAATGTTAAAATTAAACTAAGAAAAGTCAAATATGGCAATACAACAACTAGTGATTTTTAATCATAATGATTATTTCAATAACTCAAATTGAACTTTGATAAAAAAAAAAATTTGCCTTTTGATAAGATTTTTAATGATATTCCAATGCACTATCTATGTAATTTGAATTTAGTTGTTTTGCATGAAATTAAGTTACAATCTACTTTTATCCACTAGTTCTTTGGTGGTTAGCCATTTTTTCTTTTTAATTTATGTTTAAAATTACATTATATTTAAAACCTTATGATGGAATAAATAGAAAGATATTTTTTTAATATTGGCATTATATTTCTAGAAATAATATTGGCCATGTCCTTAGTCTCTTAAGTCTTAAACCTCATAAATCATTTGGGATTATATATATTTTTGTTAGGATAGCTAATAAAATGATTCAAGTTATGGAATTAAGTATAATGGTAATCCCTACTATGGACATGGTATCACTAAGAGTGTATAAGTGGTTTGTTTTAAATACCACATTACTCATAACAACCTTTCTAGTAAGAAACAAGGATTTAATAACCTAAGCAATATGTTTGTACATCATTTTTTATATAATATGTTATTTTTCATGTGTGGGATTTCTAGTTTTAAGTGATAACCCTTAACACAACATAAATTGGTATTGTCTCATTTTTAAATAGCTAGAAATAATTTTCATTCATTTATCTGACATTTTGTTATTACAATTTAAATAATATTTGGCATAAAGTAGTTTAAATAATATTTGGCATAAGACACTTGTTTTTACTCATCTAATAAATTTATTATACATTGCCTTATACGCTATTAAATTTTGCTTCTATCTATTTAGAAGGACATGTTAAATAGAAGTTGTTGATGACATCAACAAAAATGGTGAGAAATTCATTCTGATTATGAAAGTAGGTAAGCTTTGTTGTGTGATTGCAATATAAGTAAAGAAAATTCATTTTATGGTCTTCCAAATTTTTGTACATCTGATGCGCATATCCATAACATTAAAATTATATGTTTTTATTGAAAGGTGCCACTCATATCAGTCCAATGTAAATAAAGATTAGGTTTTTTAGTATAAGAGTTGAGATGCTTTTTCGTTGCTCATATTGGGATATTCTTTCTTTCTTTTCTACTTACTAAATAAATTTTCACAATATAATTACATCATAAGATGAATAGTATTAGTGATGGCAAAGATTAAATGGATGATAATGTAATCAACATAAATCATATTAGTCCATTGTTTGTAGTTCTTTATCAACCTTCAAACTTGTCTAAGCTGCAACATATAGTATGTTGTGATGATAGGCAGGTTTTCCTTACATAATGTTATGACTTAAAGCAGCATTAAATCATAGTAACACTATATTTTGATAGTATATACTTGGTTTCATGCATTCTTTATCCATTAGTTATTAAATTTGTGTTGAGAAAATCATGTAATAGGATTAATAGTGGTCACCACACACTGTTATTCAATTATTTTTATGTTATGAGTTTTTATGCACATGAATAGTAAATCTAAAAAGTAGAAGTACCTCTCTTACAAAAATAATATTTTTATTATATAAAAAAGGTAAAAACCTTGAATATCATAATTCTAACAGCATGTAATATTATAATTATTACATATTTTAAATGTAATGTCTTATATCATGACAAAATGCATGGAAGTTGTAGCTTGTCCACATTAATAATAGCTTTGTATTTATCTAGACTTGGTGTTCCATCCCTATATGAGTTGAATTTTTTATTTTTTTTCTTAGCAAGAGTGTGGATACATTATTATATTCATGGTATAATAAGGTCCACTTTATGTTTATCAAATTAGTTTCCAAATTTGCATCATTCCATTGGCTAACTCCTATTGTATATTTTCTCTATCTTGAAATAGATACTGTAGCACACTACAATCCACTAAAATGTAAAAATTGTTAATTTCCAATTTGTTGCATAATTAAAGACGCCATATGCTTGATGATATAATTAATGAGGTAAATAAAAAATTGAATAACTTAACTAACTTAAGATACTTACAATTAGTAGTTTGGCGAGTGATGGAAGTAACTATCGTAGCAACAATGATTTTGGGCTATTAATGGCTTGAATATCTAGTTTGAAAAGTTTATTTAAATTCCATGAAAATTCATCAATCCATTTTGTTAAAAGTTTGTCTTATTTATAAATGATATTTTAGGACTAAAAGTACTAACCAAATAAGCAAAATAATCATTATTGTTTCTCCCATTTTTTATTACTAGTTGAAAATTAATTATTTAATGAAAATATTCTAAAGGCTAAAAATAGTAGCTAAAAAATATGTCCTTGAATCACATGAATATAATGAACTATGACTAATTATCTGGGAAAACTATATGATAGAACAAATGAGATTTGATGGGGATGTTTAAGAAATGTATTTGATCAAAATTGTTAGATCGAGAACTTTGTTTGATGGCTAAGTTTGAATCTTACACATGGAACAAAAAATGATCATGCAATTACTAAATGTTATCAGGCTTTATAAACTGACGAATTATAAACAATTTATGAAAAACAAATTGGCAAGTGAATAGAAACACAAAATTTGAAATTAGATTACATTGAAAGATAAAAAAAGTCTCAAAGATTTCAACAAAAAAAAGATATGGGCATTTGGCTCATTTATAACCATAATTTCTATAAATGTAGAGAAGGCATGTGACTACATAGATTAGCCCTTCTATGGTCAATCTTGTTAACTATTGGGCTTTTATAGATGTGTTATGATTAGATTGTGCAATACATTTCAAAAATTTATTACAAAATGAAGATTAATGATAACGTTTGCAAGAATAAGTAACCAAAAAAGTTATAAATTAAAAAAACAAAATTTTAATAATTAGACATAATTTATGCCACAAAAAAGTTTCTTAATAAAATGTTAAAGAAAGAATACCATAGTATAATCATTACAAGTAAAGAACTAACGTATAGTAATGTTTAACGAGAATACAAAATATAATTTGTATAAATAATAAAAAATTATCTTGATCAATTAGTCAAAAATAAGTCATCATCCAAAAATCACAAAAAAAGTAGAATGGTTAAGAAGTATAATATTGTCATTAACAAAACATTAGTGTCTTAAATCAATAGAATATTTTTTTAGTTTTAGTACAAATGATAACTTTTATAAGTAATTTAAAAAGTTATAGTTTATATTATAGTTGAAATATTGAAATTTAATTTATATGTTTAAACTTTTAAAGAAGTATTTTGATATTAGAACCTCAAAAAAAATTTAACACATAAAAAAACTATTAAAATGAAAAAAAACTAAGCATGTGAGATGTTCAATAAGAATAAATATTCAAACATTGTAGATAACACTAATAGAATTTATATTCAAAATATAAACTTGTTCAATTCAATATTGCAATTAATCTAAAAACATAACAATCTAAAAATCAATTAGATGATATAACATCATAGTTGTTTAAATTTTTTGTGTATTCATGTGAATTACAAAGAACTTACCTTGGAAAAAAGAAGGAATATAAAACACCAAACATTTAAAATTTCATAAATAATAGCTCAATTAAATAATTTTGTAAAACATGTATAAATAGGTAAACATATTTTTAAATAACATGAAATTGATTAATTTATTTACACAATTTGAGAATACAAAAGACTAAAAATTCTGAAAATTAAGAAAATAAAATATTATCTATATTTATAAGAAAAAAATAATTATATATAGAATATCAACATTAAATATCTATTTAGAAAAATAAACTTTAAATATTTAAGAAATAAAAATGATTAAATTTGTAAACTTTTAGCACATTTCATAAAAAATTTAAAAAAATGAATTCACTAATATAGATGAAAATATTAGAAACAAATTTTGAATGTTAAAAATTATTCAGAAAAGATTATTATGTTTGCAAAATTTCAATTATAGTATGTTTCGATTTGAAAGTTTTAACAATTTGATTAATAGATATTGTGTAACAAAAAACTTACCCTGTTCATACTCAAAATCATAGAAAGCACCCCATTTTTGCTTTTGCCTATGTTGGAGTCAACTTGACAAAATACTTTGTTCTTTTGAAAGGCCACCTAGGTGACTCATCACTCAATTGTACTACTTCTTCAATTGTGGCCACGTAAAAATAATGTCATTGAAAAGAGAGCAATATAGTTTATATAATTACTAAAACACTTGCAAAAATAATATTAAATAATTATATAGTTCATAAAAAAATGGTATGGCCCAATAACTAAATACTATGAAATGTTGTTGTTTGCCAAGCTAATCTGTGAAACTTCAAAGTAATAGCAATGTTGATGAAGCAAGTAAAACACTAAATATAATAGCAATCAAGCAAATAAGATAAAGGATGAAACCAATGTGAAAAACACAACCAACTTCGTTGTTCTTGTTTTGCTTGTAACATTACTTAGTAATAGATTCAATGTCATATTAATTAGAAAATAACTTGTTTTTATATGAATAAAAGGAATATAGTTAAATTAAAAAAATTAAATAATTAAAATACCCTTCTTAAAAGAATCAAATTGACTAACATGCTTTTAGGATAATGATCATACTACAATAAACCTAAGATCCTGCTCAACGATAACTATTACTTTCAGATTGCTTGCATTAAGTGCTTATCTAATCTATTATTTTTTTCATATCTCAATGTATCATATTTATATGAGGAATACGTTATGATATAGGATTAGACAAATTTACCCAAGAAAATTCTTTAGCACGAAAGCATATTGTATGATGTAAGTGTGTAGCATATAATACATTGAACGAGAAGCTCAAGAAGGTAATCATGAATGATTGTATATGCATGAAAAGAAGACAAAACAAACATAATAATAAAAAGATTAACAATTGGAACAAATGCCCAATTCGTCAAATAAAACCATATATAATTCCATATCATAAAGGAACGATATTAATGGTGAAATAGTACAATAGGAATCTTTCTATATGTTATTTGTAAGATTGGTGAAACTTGTACGAATATGTTGTATACTTTTAAGTCAATGCATATTTCAACTCAATTAATATGATTGTACTAGTATGACCTCTAGATCACATAAGTACACATAATTTAGCTAACTTATAATTTAGGTTCTCAACACTTAGCATATAACAACTAATTATACATGAAAAAAATGTTAACATACTTATATGACACTAAAACTTTACATCACATACTTAATATTGCTTAATTTAAGCCATATCCTATCTTCTAATGACAATAATATATGATACACAAGACATTATTTTGTGTTAGTCAATATTACACACTTTAACACACTTCTCTAGTAGCCATTCAGTGTTGAAGTATGATAAGAATATGAAAATACTACAAAAAGTGCAATTGATGGAAATCTCTCATCGTCACATTCAACTTATGTTTCGTTTAATCCCATGCTTATAGATTGTATCATAAGATAGTTGAAAGGTAAAATGTTAAAACTAGAGGGAATATGCAATTTTACTACTTTTACTGATTATAATAGTTGATCAATTTAATAAATGAAATCAACATAATAAATATCTATACGTATATAACATGTATAAAATGCATGGTTTATTGTCTCCCAAATTCAATATTCGTCAGTAATATAATATATCCATATTTGTCAAATCATTATAAAAGAATAAGTTTTATAATTCAAACTAAAATGAAGCGAACATGATGAATCTTAGATTTGGAACTAGTCCACCATGAGCTAAACAAATGACTCCTTGATGTGCACCTTGGGCCAAACTGGAATAAAACTATCAAAACTTATTAACTTATTTTTACAAGTGAATTACACGATGGAACACTTGATCAAGTTTTTTAAATTAATAATCCATATTGATTTTGAGGTGCATGATTCAAATGTCATTCAACAAATTTTGTTAATAAAAATATGATTCATCAAACAAGTCTTGCACAAGCAAGTGTTTATTAGTTCGAACTGTTCGTGTTTCATTCAAACAACTTTATTTTTGTATATAAAGATAATAATTACTAAAACAATGTGTATCATTAAAGTGTTTTAAAATTATTAAAACTATCATGAATGAGTAATTCTAAATAAGAAAATCAATTTTTGACATAATTGTTTTTTATAAATAAATAAAAGGTATTATAATGATAAGTGTATCAAGAAATATGGAACCTAAACAAAAAATATATCATCATTATTATAAACTATTTAAAAAAAATTATATATTTACTAAGAATAATAGGAATTTCTTAATAATGGAAGAAATCTTGCATTAGAAATAAAAAACTCAAATTAATAAGAGTACACAAGTTATTAAAATATTAGAATGCTCAATATATTGAAAGTTATGTACAAAAAATATTTAGTTGAAAATGCTCTCAAGGTGTAGTGTGCAACAAATTTACTAAACGAGATGATGAGCTTAATACAAGAATCTACAATTTTAGAACTTAATTGCGTAAGAGTAACTTGTGTGCACATGCTTTATGTGGGTACAATATGCCTTTTAAAGAATTATAAAAGCTAAATGTAGACATAAAAAATACTTAAGCATACATGAGCATGCTTTTTCATTTGTGAACCTAGATAACAAGAAGCATTTTGTAGATAAAAATATGGTTTACATTAGGTATATGATCTTCGGTGGTGTTTCAATTTGTTATTTACACTTTTTTATCCATTGCATAAAAAATTTTTTCCTTATCTTAATTATGGAGATATTTTATTAATATTTCATAAATTTATTTTTAATACTTTTTATTTTTTTTATTATTCAATATTTTTCCTTTTTTATTTCAATTTATGTACATAGATTAAAACTTTTAGATATTACAAACTATTTATTTTTTTTCTTTCTTGAGTTTTAAAAATTTATATTTGTATTATTTTCTTGAACATTTTTTTCTTTCCAATACTTATCAATATTATATTACAAATATTTTGTAATACTTTAAATTTGTAAAATTTCATGTTTTTAACTTGATGATTTTCTATATTTTTGTGTCTTTCCCAAGTTTGGAATCGCACAACATTTTTTCGATATCCCATATAAATACTTTATTAAAAAATTAAAATATAAACAATTCAATGCTTTAAATGGTTTTTGATTTTTTAGCAAATAATATTTTGTTAATTTCAGAAATATACCTCTATAATAGCATGATGAGACAATTGATTATTGATTTTTCTTTCACAATTACTTAATTTACAATGATAATTAACTTTTATCTCTTTACTCTCATATTTGAGTTTGTATTTATATTTTTACATATATTGTATTACTTAAATGCTATTTTGCTAGAAATTCATATTGCTTATTTATTAGAAATCTTAAATTACCTTAATTGTTTGTGTTATTGTTAACATAATATTTGTATTTATTTTACGTAGTTATTCTATTGAAATTTTAAGCATTTTTTTTTTAATATTGCAAAAATGTTTTAGTTTTTTAGATATTTTATTTCTTTTACATAAGCAAAATTTTGAAATATTCTTCAACGAATTACATCAAAATGCTCAATAGAATGTTGTATTAATAATATGCTTCTTATTAGATAATATAGCAAAAATGGTCATAAGAATTAGAGCATAGATTCTAAAAAAGTAAAAAATGTTATAATTAAATTTTAATTTTTTTAATATATTAAAAAAAATATTTCAGTACAAGTAATGGATTAGAAATTTAACAAATAAAAATATTCAAACTGTTTAGATTTAGTTATTTAATTTACAAATTATTTAACAAAATATGTTTTGTTTTCAAAATTTATCAAGGCTATGTTGATGGGAACTTTGAAATAATCTATATTTTTTATTATGTTACTTATTTTCTTTTGTTTAATTTTAAATATTTATTTTTTAATAGTATATTTTTATTGTCCTTAGTAGATACCAATTTCTTTGATATGTTACATAAGCAATTTTAACATTTCAAATGTTCAATATTTAATAATATTTTAAATATATAATTGATATTTGTTTTCTTTTTTTTTTATTAATTTAAATGTTATATTATGAAAATATCTTCTATTTCTTCATTATAATAGTTTATTAAATGTTTTTTTCACTATAAAACTTGGATAACTTAATTTGTTTCACAATTTATGTGCCTTGATATAATTGTAGAAATTCTTAGACACATTAAACATTTAGTTAAATTTATGCTTACAACAACTTAGTTTTGTTTCAATATTTATATAATTTAATAGAAGAATTTCTTTTGCAAATTATAAAAAGCTTTAGCAACTTTAATCCTTTTATTTCATCATTTAAAATGAACTTTAAAATATTAAAATTTATGTAAAAGTAAAAAAGTAAGAAAAATAAGATGATAATTTCGATAATCGATAAAAAAATAACAATAACTAGAATTTTTATGACTTTAAATGATTGTTTAATCAAAAATTATGCATCAAAATGTTAGAATTACAAATAAGAAGATAAAAAAATATAACAGATATTCAAAATTATATGACAACTATTTTCATCAAAATACTATATAAATAGTATAAATATTGAGAATATCTTAGCAAAGTAGACGTTGTTTTTAAAAAATTATCAGCATAATAGGATTTTTGAAATTATGCAAAATTGATGTCAAATAAGTTCAAAGAAATAAATGAACGACAATATATTGCATTTTAAAAACTATGTGTATGGAATGTTGAATAAAGAAGTGAAAAACCATACGATAGTAATATATTGGACTATGAAAACTATTATATTATAATAATTTAAATAGGTATTTAGGTTTGTAACAACATAGATGTAAATGAAGAAGGCATGAGAATATAATGATTAATGTTTTTAAGATAATTTAAAAAATCTTAATGCTGGTGTCATAAAAGTGTTTTTAAAAAATTATTAGATGCTTAAATATATGTTGTCAATTTAACAAAATTAGCCTAAAAAAAATTTGTGATAAGTTTGCATAAAAAATAATAAAGAGCAAAGAAAAATCATGAAATAAATGAAGAATAATATTAAAAAAATTTAAGTTCTTTCCATAACTTTTTTTAAATAATGTATCACAGGCTCACGATATTTACCAAAAACAATTTAAAATTTTAAAAAATATAAAAGGCCATTAAGGTATAAAAACTTATTCCTTTCTATTCATTTTAGTTTTAATAAAAAATTTGTTATTCATTTATTATGATAAAAACCTTCTAAAATAAAATAAAATTATTCTTATATTTTAAATTTGTAATACTCTACTTTAGTGTAAGTTTATATCTTCTATTTTATCCCTTTTATTTTATAAACACTTGTGCTTTCCATTACAACAAATTAAACAAATTGCTCTAAGAAATTTGGGTTTTTACAATATAAACTATTTTCTCATTTTAACTATATATAAATTTTTTACGTAATTTTTAAAAGCAAAGCATATATATATAAAGTTTCCAATTTCTTAATAATTTATGTTTGCTTTGTTTTTCCTATTATTTTACTTTAAGTTATGAAATTGTAATTTTTTTGTTGATGTTTTAAGACTAAAATACTGTTCAAATTCTGTTCTGAAATTATAAATCTTCACAAATGAAATAAACTTTATTTTATATATATATATATATATATATATATACATATATGTATATATACATATATATATATATATATGTACATATATGTACATATATGTATATATACATATATGTATATATATGTACATATATGTATATATGTATATATATATATTTATATATGTATATATGTATATATGTATATATGTATATGTATATTTGTATATATGTATATATATATATGTATATATGTATATATGTATATGTCTATATGTATATATGTATATATGTATATATGTATAAGTATATATGTATATATATATATGTATATATATATGTATATGTATATATATATGTATATGTATATATATATATATATATATATATATATATATATATATATATATATATATATTCATACATACATACATACATATAATATAACACAATATTTTAAAGTATTTGATGAGATTTTATCTCATAAGTTATACTTATTAAATAATTGATATGTCATGTTAAATCGCGTAAACAGTGCTATACAACACTAAATGATTTATGATATTCAATTATATAGCAACAAAACTTTTCAACTAATCTGAAGTCATGTCAGAGGAGGTTCTCTAACTAAAATAAAAAAAATAAAAAATCAGGAAGCAAACAAATTTTTAATTATATGCACGTCATCTGAAAACATTTACGTCATTTAAAGTAAAATATATTTCACAAAAAAAATTAAAATATTCTGACATTTAAAAAAAATTTTTAATGCAACCTTTGGAAAAAAAAATCATATTAGTCAAAGCTTAAAATAAAAAAATTGAAAAGCTCAAAAGTTATAAATAATAATCCAACAATGCATGTATGAAACATCGTATGTATAAAAAAATAAAAAAAGTATAAAAATGAATAGAATCTAATCAAAAGGAGTGCTCATTTTTCAAATTTTTTGTTATAATATAAACACTTTTATTATTTTTATTATATATATTGTTCGTATTTTAAATTTTTTATTTTTCTTTTATAGAAAATTTTATCTTTTATAATTTAAATAATCTTAAAGGACTAGGAAAGAATAAACGATAACTTTGGCGGAATGATATTTGAAAAGTTAAAACATACTTAACAAAAGTATATATAATATTAAAAAAATTAAAATTTTAATACAAATAAATGTTAAATATATTATTTAAATTTATAAAATTTGTTTATCTATATTACCACGATTTCTATGCTAACCAACAATACATTTTCATACAATATTTAAAAATTTAGAAGTATAGCATACTATGTTACTCAATTTTTAAATATTTTTGCAAATAACATTTGTGAGATTAATGTACAAGTTATGCAGAAAGCTGGAGTTGAGAAATTAATAAATCATAAAAAACATAACATCAATAAAACAAACATTGAAATTTTTCTACAAACATATTCATAAGCTATTTTGGAATAATTTAGATATTTATAATATGTTTTGGAAAAATTATAAAGAAACAATACTTGAATAGTGAACGTCATTGAATATTTATATTTAGTAAATTTTTTTAAAAAATTAGAACCATTTGTCCCAACAATTATTGCAAATTATGCTTACATAAAAAAATAATAAAGATTACAAAAAAATTATTGTATGTGATAAGATAGGCATAATAAATATACAAATTTAAATAAAATTTAAAATTAAAATGAAACCTAACAAATAGACTATTACATATAATTTTTCCACAATATGCACACAAAATATAATAATTACTTAGAGCACTTCTATAATTATGATTAAGACAAAAGTAAAGAAGTACAAAAAAATAAAATTTTTGAATAAACAATAAACTAATAATAATTAAAATTATATGTATCATCAATATATATTTTTTATATTTATAATGATGACAAATAAGTTTGAACACCTCCATATAATTAGAACAATTATAGCTATCGATAAAACTAAAATATAAATATTGATATAAAAACCTTTAAATATTCTTAATTTTATTCATAATAAAAAATATATAACATTAAGTAGGTTTTATGTTGAACATGATATTCCAAACAAATCAAAAATGGATAAGAATTTATAAGATTAGATATATAAAAAAACTACGAACTATTACATAGAAAATAAAATTAAGATGATGAAGACTTATTTAAAATATTAATTTTTTATACAAAATTTATAAAGCATAAATTTGATTGGGGATTCATATTACTAAAGAAAAAAGAAGTGATCATCACAATACATAAATAAAATATTTATTAAAAGAAATTTATTAAAAATGATATTTAAAATTTAAAAATACATATAAAGATGCTATAAACAAAAAACTAACTTAAGAAAATTTCAAAAATTAAATAATTGTAACTCTCGTATGCATCTCTTCAAATTTGCAAAAAATTACAAAACATATTGATGTCAATTCATCAACTAGTTGTGATACACTCTACATAATATATAAGATAAGTACAACATATATAAGACACAATAAACACATCATACAAAATATGCTTCTTGATGTCTTTATTGTTCATAATTGGAAACATTCATGCAGTGACGATGTCCATCACTTCCGCATTAAACGCATGTACTATGTGAGCATCACATTAGTGATATCATATTGGCACTAACGATATCTCATCTAATGACGAATTATCTTAGATATCACATTATAACATTTTGTTGTCACCATCTAAATTCCATTAGATTAAATCATCTCAAAAATATGTTATAAGATGTCACATATTAGATGTAACACATAATAAATGTTGTAATATTTAGCATAAAATAAATTTGATTCTATAAAGAAATGGCTTGCAGGATTTTGAAGAAATATCATTATTAAATAAAATAGCACTTGGGATCAAAATATAAAAAGCTTTTAACTTAACAAAAGACCTCTTCCTTAGTTTTTAAAATTTTGAATCTTAAAAAAATTAATTTAATATAAATATGAAAAATATTAAATATTATGTAACATCAAACAATTTTAGGTTTCAATGCAATTTGCAAAATAAGCGGCTTTTCATAAAAAAAAACATAATTTAGAAAATTATTATTTTTAAAAATAATTAAATTTAAAATATAGAAATGATAAGTAAAAATATATTAAAACTAAAAATAATAACATTATTATAACTCAAAATTAATGCATTAAAAAAAATAATTTACAAAATGAATGAATTATAAATCTTTTCATATTCCAAGCTAAAAACACTCACAATACAAATAAAAGAAGTTAAAAATTTAAAAAATACACAAATAATAAGTAATTATTTAAGATGCCAAATCTTTTTAATGCTAAAAGTGTACACAACTTTTAGTAAAGAAAATAAATATAAATTTAATTAAAAAATAGAAAATAATAAAGAAATTTTTCTTTAAAAAAATAAATATATAACAAATTATGGGTCATTGTCTAGGACAAACATTCAATGATGCATGTGACGAATAAGAGAAAGATTCTTGACTATTTTAATTAGTATTTTCCATTAATTTTGATTGTATTTTATATTATTGGTGACTATTTTAAAATAATGTTAATGAGTCAAAGTAGACTCTATGTCAATATGATTGATTATTCTCTTGTCATTTCTATCATATATTTTAATCATTTATAAAATAGACACTTTTATCCAATTTTTATTTCAAATGTCATTGTCTTTCTTAATTGTTATTTGTGCTTCTATTAATATAACAAAAACTTATTATACCTAAAAATATTTCAGTTTATTTGTTATCATAAATTTTTTTATTGCCTTGTAATGTTTAATATTTAATAAATTTTAGTGCATCTTATGAAAAGACATGTTCTTTTAAGTAGTTTTAATATTTTTTGTTGTTAATGATCTTTTTTCTTCATCCAAAAAACATTATTTTGTAATATTTGCTTGAACAAAAAACATATATCTTAGTAACTATTTGTACATCGAATATGGTAGATAATTTTAAATATTTTGTATGCCATTTTTCAATACAATTATCATTTATTTCTTTTAAATTTTAAATTTATATTGCCAAATTCTTATTATTTGAAACATAGACAAATTGTTTTAAAAAAACTTTTATATTTACAATTTAAAACATTGAAGCATTTAATAATAATGATGTCTAATTCTTATTTGCTTGTTGTTAAAGGCTCTATATAATGGAATGTAATGAACAGCTAGTTCTCACGATTATCTAGCACATAATGTACCATTTTAATGTTAGAAATTTTTATGTCAAGAATTTTTATTGTTGACGATTTAATATCTTTATAACAAAAGTGAATTTTGAGGTGGGAAATTTATTAAATATTTTAATTAAAACATAATTTTATAAAATGCTTTGTATTTGGGGTGAATGTTACATACTTCATCGAAACATTTTGAAAATTTAACAACTTTGGCAAAGGAGTAGGATTCTTTATGGATTGAAGAAGATTTGAACAATTTAATCTAGTTCTACATAATTGTTGCATTACAACTGGTGAGAATTGATAAATCAAAGCATGGTTCTTTAACTATCTATCCAATATTTTCTAAACCCATTTGCCCTTTCCTTTCTTTGTCCATGTCATTAAAGACCTTATGAATGGGTGTTCTCTTACGTACCATTGACTAATTTAATCATTGAATTCGGTCAATACTTCTTATATAAGATTGGAGGAACCCTTGTATTAATCAAGTGTATGGCTTATGTTATAGTCATTTATTACTAACAAGCTTTAGTTTTCTCTATAATTTGAGTTAACTTGTACGAAAGTGCTTTTTCTTTAGCCCTTGAATTTAGCATACATAAAGGTATAATGGGCACTATTCTATTCCCTTGGATTATAAATGAGCATGTGAATTGACTGCACATCCTCATTTAATCTTAGACAATGGATGCTTTTCATTCAAAATAACTTAATTTTATTTGATGTATTCCTAGCTTGTGCTTAAATTCTAATCTCTAACATAGTTTGTGTAATTTGTTATTATAAATAAAAGGTTCCATGGCAGTAATCAGAGTTATTTCTTTTGCGTTGAGGAAATGAAAGAGCCTACTGTGCTCTTATTTTTTTAACTCTTATACTCTAGACTAGGTTGTTATCCAAAAATGTTATTTGTTATGCAATTTGAGAGACTTAGGAACTTCAGTGAATGTTGCTCAAATTGACTTGCTTCTTTTAACTATTTCTAGTCTCTCTTTAAATGTCTATTCTCAAAAAGGTTGACCTCTTTCTCTTTAAATTACATTGGACAATAATTTATTTTTCTTTTAAATTAGTCATTGCTAATATCTTTAAATGATTGTTAAGTCATATTACAAATAAGCTTTATCCTAAGATGCTATTAAATCAAAAGCCAAAAATAGTTGTGTTTTCTACCTCTGGGTTTTTTTAAAAGAAATTTAATTATCAGTAATCTAGATTAAAATTTTATGTTGTTCCACGACAATTTATGGGAAACCTTTATTTTCCTTGAGTATGTGCTAGTTATTTTACCAATTTTATTATCACAAACATTTGTGACTTTTGTATACTCCATTGGGTTGCAATAATGTAGTTGTGCTTTATTATTTTTTCATAAGCATCCTTACCTAACATTAAACTATTACGTTGAAATGACATTTCGTTTACCATATTTGCCAAATTCATAGATTCGTCCACACTTGTTGGTGCGTTGGAAGCCTTAATTACTACTTGAATAGTAGATGACATTTTATTTTTTTACATTAAAGAGAGGCGTGACATTGAACATAGAAGTCAATTCAATAACAAATTATCTTATTGAGTTCATTGCATCATCCATTTGGGTTTTCAACTTTTTTTGTTATGCAGATGAAACTAGGTAATTACATTACTAGATCCACATAAACACACATCCTTACTATGCTTGATCTTGTTAAGCTTATAGTAGCTATTGTGACTTGTTTAGGATTTTCTAACTACAAAAACTAAGTAGTACATTGCTACCATATTAAAAACTAGAGCTACTGATCATTCAACATCTAAGTGAAACTCAGGATGCCACTTAAACATTTCTTAAAGTCATTGATGATCCATGCCTAGTTAACTTAACATCACAAACAACCTAACTAATGTAATTAGTGCATGTTTCTTATCAAGAGATTAAACCTTTAAATTTTTAAAAACTTTGACATTCTCAAATGCTTCTAGGATTATTTCCATATTATGGAATTTGTGTGAAAATTTCCTTATCAATTCAAGCTTGAATGGTATAGCCATTTTACCCATTTTTTCTTCATTGAAAAAAATATGTGCTTGACCATTTGAAATTCTCATTCAATGATACAGACAATTGAAAGCTCAGCTGTCCAACGAACAACATCAACAAATCAATAGTTGCTGGAGGCGAGCCCCACCAAACCTACTATGAAGACTAACTAGCCAATTGGCTTGGTATATATTAAAATATGGTCGAGAGCTCACCTACATGAATCTCGATCACTCCATTATGGCTGGAAATTAGGATTATTCATTTATACTGTTGCTACCTACTTATCATAAACATTGATCTTTTTCTTTTTGGTAAAATAATATTATTATTCATGTATTTAATGTAAATATAAACAAATATGATTTAGGATATGCAACATTTGGTATTAATCTCTCATTAGTCAAACATTTGGCGAATCATAAGATAATATAATTAGCTGCTGTGCAATGTACAAAAATTGAGCCTTCTTACATGAGAACATGTCGTGAAACTACACACTAATTCTCATATAATTTTAGTTCCATAACTAATTAGTGTACAATAATGGGATGACATGTAAAAATTGAAGGTTTCCTTAAATACATATTAATAGAATATTAAAAATTGTAACATGCCGCACAACATATGTATTTAAGGATTTAGAATTCTAGTTCATCTAGAGTCCTTATTTAGCTTAGATTTATTCACGAAGGATGAATCCTTATCAATTTGGCCCAGCTTAATTCCTAGTGAACCCAAATAGGTTATGATCTTGTAATATTAAAGCATTATTCTATGATTAAATATTTATTGACTGATGTTAGCAGTTGCGTAAATGATTAATTCTTGAAGCTAATCATTATGAACATATTTTCACTAAGTTTTATGACATATAACAAAAAATTGTTAATTAATACTGAAATAAAACATGTATGTGAAATAGACTTCATAATTAGCCTATAATGTAAAGGACCAAGATGGGATAATATTATCTAATCTCATAAAGTAATTAAAAAATCAAGTAGGTCAAGATGTTAATCTTAATAAGCAATGTAGTTTGTCATTTTGAAGCAAAGAAAGTAAAGGTTAATCTTTATAAGAGCTTAAAATTGAAGGAGACAAACACAATTACCTAAGCTTTGTCTTTAGGAATCCAAATAAACTTGGGATTCACTATAAGTAGTAATGTGTGATGAGTGAGGAATTTCAAGTCACATCCAAAAGAATGTCACCTACGAATCCAAACATATTTACATGTAACTAAAAAAATGGTTTTCCTAAGGGTAGTCTAATAAAATATTATTTAGTCGATAGAAAATATTGGGTATTACATTTGATGATTCATATGTAAGGCATACAAATTGGTCCTAGATGATAAGGCGTTTGCATTGATAAACTTTCTTTTGATTCAATGTTAACAAGAGTTTATGATGAAGCATGCATATGCACATATGATGTGTAAACTAAAAATATTTCCTTCAAAGAATAGATTTCAAACAAATCAAATAATAGAAGCTTTTTATTCTTCTAATCGAAATTTTCATTTCAAAGCAAGTTATTTTCTAGTATCAAATAATTGAAAATTGAATCATGTTCTAGAAGAGCAGTGTCATAATCACATCCATTGTTAGTGTAATTCGCAAATGAAAGAAATGTTCAAATAATCATCAATGATAATGGTTCATGCTTTTCTTAAGCTTGTTATATTTCACTTCTTGATCATTAATTCTATTTTCATGAAACGTACAATATTCCTTTGTAAAAAGAAAATATTTCTTCATATTTTTGCCAAATTTGTAATGCCATTCAACAATTAAGGAAGTTGATTCATCAAAAATTAAAACATTTGAATTAACTTTATTATATAAAGAACATTCACCTTAATCATAAGCTATTTTATAAGAAAGGGACGATTTACTTTTGGGTTTTCTTTTTCTCTTCTTTCTCTTCTCTTTCTTCCTCATTCTTTCCTACTTATTAAATTATTTCTTGTTTTTCCATATTACCCATCTAACACACGCATAGCCTTAAAGAAAGTACTTTGTATTAACATTTTAATGCAAATCCTTGTGATATAATGGAAAAAAATATTATTTATACATTTTGAATAATGTTTTGCCACTAAGAAATATTCATAATAATGACATGTGTTATTCAAATAATTTCCTTAATTTAAATCAGCATTTTGAAGAAATAATTGGAAAGAATTTTTCCAAGACTAAACTTTTTGACTTATGAACACTGGTGGATAGTTGAGCAAGCTCCCAAATGAGATTTTGCAAAATTTTGAAGAACTAATTTAATATGATTATTGTGAATCTACTTGACAATGTTAAGCCTATGTAGTAGATAACGTCCCTACATAAAGCAATAACATACCTTGATACAACTTGTTTTCCCTTAGGCATAACCAAAGGAGAAGAATTTTGATTAATCGAATTTTTTCATAATTCAAAAATACTGAATTTTAAATTTTAGCATTTTGGTTCATAAAAATAAAATATGAATAAAAATACAAGAAAGTAATTCAGACTAAACTTTTTAAGATATCCAACCACTAGGCTTTATTACACACCATGTAGAATTTTAGAGCCTATGTTTATAATCACTCCTTTACTTATCCTGAGCATAACGAAGAGGCATCATACAAACATTATTTTATTAAAACAATTTAAGCCTAATGGTCAATAAAAAAGAATACAAGATGTATTTACCTCAATAACACATTTTACTCCATGCCATGGAGTAAATCTTCCAAATCTCCACCAACAAAAGGCCTTACTTTGGCACTGAATGCTATGCCAATACAATGATTCGATGTAGGATTGATAGTCTTCCCCACATTATAAGGACTTGATTTAGGATCTTTCCTTACTCACAAGCAGAGACGGGAATTTTTAAGAATTTTGTTACAACAAAATTGAGAAAACATTAACCCTATCATAATTTTATGGAAATGTAATGAATAAGACAGATTTATTAAGATTAGAAGTTTTAAAAGAAAATCATTAGATATGTATTATTATGAATATATGAAAGTGCTATGTTACAATAATAGAATAATGTACTTTAACATTATCCAAAACTATTATTTCAATTAAAAATTCCACGAAAGACCACCCTGTAAATGAAATTATGCTAGATGATTTAATATGATTCAAATCTATCACATTTTTGTTAACCACATTATGGGAGAAGAACAAGGCCTATTTATAGGAACTTGAGAGCTACTAATTTCCTCTAAATGGTTGTATTACTACTAAGCAATTATTCTTTTTCCCTCATAATTCATAAAATCTTCATAGATTTCTTATTCAAAACATATTATTGTACAACATAAGCATACCTTACATCACTAAGAGTTACTAGAAATGAATATTGTCCTATCCTATAGAAGTTAAATTTAGAAGAATATTTAGCACTCCAGTGCCACTAACATATGAGATCACTCATCGCACAACTCTTATGCAAGTTGGCATGGCACAATGCACTTCTGAGTAATACTACTCACTTGCACATTGATTTCCTACATGAATGACTCTACCAACATATCAAATGTTGGTATCCAACACCATGAAATTTTGGGTTTAACACAAAGTATTATGTATCATTCCAAGCATGTATATTTCAGAACATTATCATAACAAAAGTTTGCAATGGTTGTAATTTTTTGTATTAATGTTAATGGGCTTTTTAGCTTACTTCTAGTCAACTCTAACAAGTGTCAAAATTAACCAAGTGATGATTAATGTGTTATACAATTGTATTGGGATATAGTAATGTTTTTTGAACTCTGTCACACATGTTATGCATAAACCAACTAAAGTGAAGCTATGAAAAGCATGATCTAAGGTTAACTTGAATCATTTATCAAAATAACTTCATAATTGATATGATGATATATTTATTTTTTTCCTTATGCAATCCATGAATAACATCATTTAACAACATAATTTATAAATCTAGGGTTGTCCTATAGACAATTATTTGATATTGATACATGCATTTAACTATAATGTTCATCTTATTGCAAGCATAAAAGATTGAACATACTTATATTGATGTACCTTTATAAGCTCTTAATTTTTATAAGATAAGAATTTATACAATAGTTATACTTGACCCACTATTAAGTCTCATAGGATTCTTTGACAACAACAATTAGCATTTTTAGGTAATTATGGTACTTATTGTAAGGTTTGGAGTTCCACTCACTAGATGTCTTATAACCAAACCCATGATGGGGGTAAATGTAAAGTTATTAGAGTTCTTAAATCTTTTTTAGAGAATTATAATGGATCATCAAATGTTGGATGTAATGATTGAAAAACATTTGAAAAGAATGAAGAAATAAGAAAGATAAATATGTACTAAAGAAAAGTACTGACAACATATTACGTGATTTTCCGAAAGCATAAAGTCCTCTCTAAATTTTCATGAGCCCAAATATTACCCTCATTACATTTTGGTTACAATAACTTAGCTTCATTGCATTTTATGGGGTTAAACTTTAACAAATCACTAAACTAAGCCCTAAGAGAGTTCTTCCATTCTTGAAGCAAAGCACTAGATATTTTTGTTAATCCATGCTAAGAGAAAAAATCATAAGAATTATAATCCTAAAATAAGGGAAAATAATAAAATTTAATGTATCCATTTTGACAAATAAAATAATAAGTCAAAACAAGATAATTGGACCAATGTTACCAAAGAACGTTTAGTAATTATTGTATGATGAATGTTGTGATATAGATCTTCTAAGCCTTCCAAATTTCACATCTAAGCACTTCCAAGAAAAAATATTAAGAGAGAGAAGCAATGTAAGGGTCAAAAAAAGAACATATCAGGCAAAGAAAAAATATTTTTCCTTTTTCAAATTTCAACAATTGAAATAAAATTTTTTGGCAAAGTATTAGACTATAAACATTTAATTGTAGCTTAAGTAGTATTCATTATTGTAGCAATATATTAGCTTGCTCTTAAAATTAAATTTTTACCTCTATGTTTCCATAAAGTTTACATCAAAGTTTTGGCATAATGAAATAATTTCTAAATTTATTTTTAAGCTATATGTTATACCTCTCTATTGGTCTATTCACCTTATGAGATAATCCATTAATATATGATAAATTAAACTTTTATTAGGGTCTAATTTATAGCTTACAATTTTAAAGATTATTGACAAATTAATAAGAAATGTTAAATGTTATACACTAATCAGGGGTAAGTTGCATGTGTGGCTTCTTATAATTATTCAAATATTACTATCTAAATTTATAACATGAATTATTAATTAGAGTAAGTGGCAAAACATTAAGAGTTAAGTATAAAGTTATACTAAGCAGTTTTATCACAACCAATTTCGCACAAATAAAATAAAAATTTTATGACAAAGCTATGTAGAGAACTCTAATAAAAGGAGCAACCCGAATATTAGATTATAACATAGAAAATAAAAATTATAGGAGTGTACCTTTTTAGTAATTGAGGATTATAGTTTCCTTTAGAGATATCATATGGGGCAATAAAGATGAAAAAAGAGAAACAATGTGGAGGTTTTGGTTAGTGAGGAAGCTTAGTTAAATGGACAACAAGATGGTAGGCTATGACATGGAGTCTCATTTAGGAGGGTGATGGTTTAGTGATTGGATCAGAAAAGTTAGAAAGGTTGTTGAAGACTTATAGGTGTTCACAAAAGTAGAATTTTTTTGGTTTCTTACTCTCTTGGTGGAAGCTTTCTCACCTGTGATCCTTGTCTCTCACAAGGGACGAAAAGTTGAAATCTTGCAAACTAGAGTTGGGCATGCAATTTTTACTTATAAAGGTGGAAGCATGCATATAAGAGAAATTTTATTTATCAATAAATACAATATAATAAAGGAACTTTCCCATTTTATAAATGAAAGAGAGCCAAATGCATGAAAAAAAAAAAGTAAAAGGAACCTTTGGAAAATATCATATGTATCAAAAAAAAAGAATACTTTTGAAGTTAAGTCAGCTAAGAATCTAAAAAAAGATCTTTAGAATTTCATGACATTAACTCTTAAAAAGTTAACCACATTAAATATAACATATATGGGGAAAGATAACTTTTTAATAAAATTTCTAGAGAATCTAAAAAGATTATTAGAATTTTATGACATTAACTTCAAATTGTTCAACCACATTAAATATAAAACATAAAAACTCATGAAAAAATTTTGACAAAAAAAATTATGCAATTATGTAGCATGATGATCAGGTGCTAATGATGATATAACCAAGATATCAATGGTGGACAAGGTAGATGATGATGATTGATAATGAATAGAGGGTGTTAGCTGATAGGCAACCGGTGATGTTGGGTAGCCATGGAACAATAGGAAATTTAGAGATGATGGGCACCCTGGTGATGTTGGGCAACTCGGTATTAATGATTAAAAGAAATTATTGATCAAGAAATGGTGAATAGCTAATTATAACAAGCAATACATGTACAAGAAGTGATATTGAAGATGACATATTTTTCTACAAAATATGATTAGACAAATATAGACATAATAATAGAGACAATCATAGAAAAAAAGTACAATACTATAGTTGACAAAGATGACTAATAAAAATAACATTTAGCTCGAGTACAACTTTGTGCTCAAATGGGTTTAGCGTGATGCCATTGAGTGTGTTTTTATTAGCTAGAATGAGATGCTCCTACTTCATCCTTCCTAGATGGCAGAGAGCTTGGCATGATAGTATTAGTGTGATGGGTATAGATGTGCTCTAATAATTGTGGCATGATATAACATAAGTCACAAAATGTAAGCCAAGAGTTCTTGATTAGAGATATTTTCTTATAATGAGCTAAAATGTTTTTAAGCATACAATCTTTAGTAAGAATTTTCATATGATCTAAAATGTTATTCATATTTTTCATATTTACTCTTAAGTCTAATATAGTGGTAGGAATGAGTTCACTCAACATAAGAGAATTAAACTAAAATGATTTACAATGTATTAGATGTAGCTTCTTATATGAGACTAAATCCTTAACATTAATGGTCACACCATTCCCATATTCTTCAAACGAATCTAGTACATACATATTAGTTCCTAGTTTTTGATAATCTTAAAGGTTCAGCTCCATGTGCTTTTAGTTTTGTAAGCTACAAAAGGGAACCATTCTAACTTAACTCTAACTTTAACATAATCTTCGTAAAGAAATTCCTAACTTTTTATGAGCATCTATTAGTTTCTTATATCTTTCATTAATTATATTATGTTTTTTATATATTATCTTTTGTAACAATAACATATGAGAAGAAAAGAAAGAAGTAGAAGTAGAAGTATGAATGTCTACTAGTAAAGGAATAAGATCAATTGAAGACTTATGCCTATTACTAGGACAACATTCAATGGGTGTTAGACCAATACAATGATTAACAGAATTATTATATGTAAATATTTGCTCATAGTAGTAGTTGCTCTCAAAGCTTAGGTTTTTCCCTTATCAAGTTACAAAGAAGACTATTTGAACTATAATTTAATACTTTTATCTGTCCATCAGTTTAATCTTACATCTTCTTTAGATATTATGGTCATTGGGACACTACATTATCTAATTATTTCATTGAACAAAATTTAGCTAAATGGGTTGCATTTTGGGTCTTATAACAAAGGATAAATTAAACCATTTTGGAGAAAAAAATCAATGAGCACAAGGTTAAAGTGGTGCCTTGATAAGGTATAGGCAATTGAAATACAAAATCAATATTTTTGTATTCCCATAGGTTGTCAAGTATGGGTAAAGGAATGTGAAGTCCTTGGCCTACATTTAAAGATTTTGTAGCTATGCATATGTGATGTTAGGCTAGAATAGATGTAAAATAATGTATCCTTCTAGGCTAATAAAATCTCTCTAAAATATCTGAACGAGTCTTATCTCTCTAAAATGATTAGATAATCCTTTAACATGTTTTTTAAAAAAATAATTGTTTGCATGATGAATTTGGGATACGTATCCTTTTATTCTTATATAAGTAACTTTCTTTTAAGCTAAATTATCTAGATACATGGTTTGGAGTTGATTTGATTTATTGTTAAATTTGTTCAAAGAATAATAAAGATTATTGTTTTTAACTTGGTAAAATTTTGGGCCTTTATAGATAAAATGGTTAATAAGTGAACACATTGACAAAATGCATCAACTACTTTTGTTTTTTAAGCCAGGGTTGTGCTTGATAAAAAATGCATAACTAACATCTCATTGGCTATTTAGGAACCTTAGCACCTTATGGTTAAAGTAAAAGACAATTTCTTTGAAAAATAAGCAATATTTCAAATGACGTAAACGTTAAACTATGACATATAGTTTCTTTTCATATATAGAACACTTCTTTTTAACATCATTAAGTTTTTCATTAAAGAAGGTAATACGATGTTTATCTTAATAAAGGAAACTACCTATCCTTACTTTTGGTCCATTGTACACATCCTCAAAAGTAGTAAAAAAACAAATAGTGTTGGAAAGGGTGTCTTAGTTATAATCTCTTTCAACATCTTAAAAGTTAGGCTTATAGATTAGGTCATAGTAAGTTTACCAGGCTTAAAACAATTAATAATCAATGTGACAATAGTACTAAAATCGTAAAAATCATTAATAGAAGGTGGCCAGAGTGTGAAAGCATTTAATTTGATAAATTATTATTTTAGTAGGCCAGTCATGAAAATCTTGATTTTGTTAGGGTCAGTAGACAATGCTTTAGAAGAAACGAAGAATTCACATTTATTTATATTGATAAATAAATATTTCTTTTATTGAGGGCAACATAATTTGTGCAAATAGACTAGTTATAGATCGAAATATCATCAATATAAAGTATAATAAATTACCTTAAGTATTGTTTTAAAACCTAGGTCATCAACCTCATGAATTTACTTAGTGTCTATGTTATAACACAAATGACATCACTTCTTATTTATACAAACTAACTTTAGTCTTAAATACTGTTACACCCCATTTTTTTCCTAGGCTGATTTTTGGCATACATTTTTTTTTTTTTTTTTTTTTACATATAGACAGCTCAGATCGTCCCATACCAACCTGAGTAGCCTACGAAAAACATAGGATATAACACATCATTACACACCTACCTTCCTTAACAATGTGGATCCCATCTCCCGGGTACACCGTCAAGTCAGGTTCATGACTCCTGAGTTAACAGATGGACTCGCGCAATGTTACTCCTACTAGACCAAATACTCCTTACCCACACCGGTAGGAGAACCGATCTAATAGAAGTCTGAACCCCCACGGTTAAGTTCCATAGTCATGTAATGACCTCACCATCAAACGGAAGATATATAACATCCACAGATAAATGTAGCACTCCACTCACCATACTCCAAGACAATAAGATAAGACAGTAAATGGAACTACATTACAAGAATAAGATACAAGTCCACAAGTGTAATATTGTTCATCCAGATACATAATTCCGAATTACCCTCAAATTATATGTAACATATGAGAATAACAGTCTCACTGAAACATCCAACAGCAACAATCAACTAACCAGAATATCTCAGACAATCACCAATCAGAAATCCTTCACAAGCCTGCTGACCACGATCCCACCTAATCCGGTAGCGTCAAGTCTGCCGAGCCACTGAAAATATATAATACAGGAATGAGCTACGCCCAGTAGGAAAGTCAGCTAGTAAAACTCACATGCAAGAGAAGGATAATAGCAAAAATACAGGAATACAGCATAACAATGTACGGTGGATAGGCACTCTCAGTCCCAGACTCCGACCAACCACAGCCACCCCAGTCACACCAGAGTAGCTCTCCTCTGGGCTACCAGGCAACGTGCCAGTGGGAACGCCCATCTCGAAACACGCATGGCGCCTAAGCACCCGACACCGCAGTGTCTCTCGTCAATCAATCTCCTGGAGACTATAGACAGATCCAGTCACATAATCTCTAGCCAACGTGAGACACCCCTGCCACCCTAAGGCGCGCAGGCCTACACACTTGGCTAGCCACTGCGAGACACCCCTGCCACCCTCAGGCGCGCAGGCCTACACACATGGACCAGGAGAGATTGACTCAGCCACCGTCCCAAGGAGTCCTCTACCAACAACTTCCATAGAAGCTCACGCCCCTACAGTCATTGCCAATCTCTAACTCCAAGATTCGGCAACATGTGTCCAGGTACAACAAGGCGTATACCAGTCTACATGTATACTGTGGAAGCTAAGTCCGAACCGCACAGTTACCTACCACAACTACCCTAAAACATCATATAGGGTCTATAGTAGTCCGGTCCAATATGCCAATCCATGAAATATGCCAATACTGAATAAACTGACTCAATCCATGCCGTTGCCATCAAAGCAACACAATTGTCAATTACTGACTGTTCTGGTAGCATCCGTGTACCATATCTTTGTCTGACTGTTTCCAGCTGTACTGTCATCACTGATAACATTTTTCCCCACTTCAGGAAATTTTTAAATTCCAATTTCAATTTCCGCCCTTTATCCATTTTCCGAAATTCGAAATAAATTTCCGAATTTAAATTCCACATATATCCTTTTTCCAAAAATTCGGATTAATTTTCGAATTTAATTTTTCGCTTATCCTTTTTATTTCCGAAAATTCGGATTAATAATAAATTTCCGAATTTTCCTTCCGCTTCTCTCTCCTCCGCGCCGCGCCGTTCGTCCGCGCCGACTCCCGCTGAACCGGTTTTCGCTGCCGGTTCGGCTTTCGCGCCGTTCGTCCGCGCCGAATCCCGCGGAACCGGTTTTCGCTGCCGGTTCGGAACTCTCGCGCTGAACCGCGACACCGCCGAACCAATTTCTTAATAATCCGTTAATCGGATTAGTTTTAATTACTAATAAAATGGCGTAAATATCATTAATTACTTAATTAGATTTGATATTATCTAAACTCTTCTCCTTTCTCGGTCCGAAGCCCGCGAAACCCTAGCCGCCGCCATCGCCGACCATTACGATCCTTCCGTCGATTTCCGGCGACTGCGAACAAGGAGAACAATTTCCTAACATGCTCCTAAGCATCAATAAATTTTTTTTTTTCGGCGAAATGGGAATTTTTCCAGGAAATTCCGAAATTTGCAAAAGACACAAATTAGCATTCAATTAAATCCGATTTTCATCCACATGCTTGTTTTCATTAAGCAAAGTATTTCATGCTTTTAATTTTCTACTAAATCACTAATTTAAACTGAATTTCCTACCTCAACGACGCCGGCGACGGTGAACATCGTCCGTAGCTCGCCGCAGCTCCTCGCCGAACGAATCCGGTACGAATTGACTCTCCTCGTTCCCGTGAATCTCCAGGCACAAAAAGCCCCTTGCCAGGCCGCCGGAATCACGCGCCGTACGCCGGAAAAACTCTCTCTATCGGTCGGCCGAACAAACCCTAATCGTTTCGCGAGGGTTTTATATTTCTGGCCGACACGGTGAAACCCATTACGCGCCGTTGACACGCTTTCGACACGGTAAGCACCCGATACGCGCTGTCGACACGCTATCGACACGGTAAGCACCCGATCAGCCGGTTCAATCCCAACCGTCGATCACGACCGTCCGATCAGCTTATCAGAACGCACGCGCAAACTCACTCGGCGAACCGTCTCCGCCTCCGCTGAACCGTTCCGGTCCGGTTCACGCGCGGTAAACCAATTTCCGGTTTAATTTAAATGGATTTTCGAATTTCTAAAAATCCAATAAATCTAATTAAACAGGGAAAATTAATTAAAAATTCCTCGGTGCTCCGAAAAATTCCCAAAAGATTTCAGAAATTCCAATAGCCTACAATTGAGTTCCTGGCTCATCCTACTGTCGATTCGAAATCATCCAAGCCACAATTAATTTATTAAAGATCAAATACATAAAATTTTACCGGGTATAACAATCTCCCCACCTTATCAGGAATTTCGCCCTCGAAATTCAGCAAGAAGTTCCGGCCATTTTCCAGCAACATCCTGCTCTAGCTCCCAGGTTGCCTCCCTTTCGTCATGTCTATTCCACAGAACCTTGACCATAGGAAACGACATGTTCCTCAGCTGTCTGCTGCTCTCCTCGAGGATGCGAACTGGTAGTTCCACATAAGAAGAATCTGGTGCCACTTGTAAACCAGGAAGATCATCACTGATGCAATGAGAAGGATCTGGCACATATTTCTTGAGATTCGAAACATGGAACACATTGTGAATCTCAGTCAGATGCTCAGGAAGTGCCAACCTGTAAGCCACTTCACCGATCCTCTCCAGAATAGGATAGGGTCCAATGTAACGAGGTCGAAGCTTAGAAGGCTTTCCAAACCTGAATAGACCCCGCATAGGACTGACCTTCAGGAATACCCTATCTCCCACAGAAAACTCAACAGCCTTGTGCTTAGGATCATAATATTTCTTCTGGCGATCTTGCACAGTACGTAATCTGTCCTGCAATAACTTGACTTCCGCTGTGGTCTCCTCTACAATCTGGGGTCCCCACACTCTCCTGGAATCACCCTCCTCCCAACAAAGAGGAGATCTGCACCTACGCCCATACAACGCCTCGTAAGGTGCCATAACAATCGACGCCTGGAAGCTATTATTGTACACAAACTCTACCAAGGGTAATCGTCTAGTCCAATCTGTTGAGTAAGTTTGTACGCTCAAGCGTAGCAAATCCTCCAAGGTCCGAATAGTCCGCTCAGACTGTCCATCCGTCTGAGGATGATAAGCAGTACTGAACTTTAACTGTGTACCCATGGCAGTGTGTAAGCTCTTCCAAAACTGTGATGTGAATTTGGCGTCTCTGTCAGAAATAATAGAACGGGGAATCCCATGCAATCTGACAATCTGCTGAATATATATCTCTGCCAACTGTGCCGCTGAATCCGTCTTCTTAATGGATAAGAAATGGGCTGACTTGGTCAATCGATCTACGATGACCCAAATAGCATCAAAACCTTGTCTGGTACGAGGAAGACCAGTCACAAAGTCCATAGTGATGTCATCCCATTTCCACTCCGGAATCGGCAATCTCTGTAACAATCCTCCAGGTCTCTGGTGTTCGGCCTTAACTTGCTGACATGTAAGGCATTTCCTAACAAAGGCAGCAACATCTGTCTTCAAACCTCTCCACCAGAAAACACTCCTCAAATTCCTGTACATCTTGACTTCTCCAGGGTGCATAGCCAAGGTTCCATAGTGAGCCTCCCGAAGGATCCTCTCCCTGAACTCCTGATGTGATGGTACACACCAGCGACCCCTGAAGGTCAAAATGTTGTCTCTGAGAGCAAAGTCTCCTCCCAATCCCTGCGATGCCAACTCAATCTTCTCCTTCAGCTCTTCATCACAAAGCTGAAGGTCACGCATCTCAGATAACCAGTCAGCCCGAATAGTCAATGAGCTGAGTCTGTGAACCAGTCTCTGAATAGACAACTGTTCCTGACATCTTTCAACATTCCAATCCAAGTCTGGTATAGAGTCACAGACTAACATATTATGCACAACTGCGTGTCTGCTCAAGGCATCAGCCACTGGATTAGCCTTCCCCTCGCAGTAGTTTATTGTCAGCTCGTAATCCTTTATCAGTTCCAACCACCTCCTCTGCCTCAAGTTCAGTTCCTTCTGAGTGAACAGATACTTAAGACTCTTGTGGTCAGAGAAGCAATCTACAGGAACTCCGTACAAATAATGTCTCCATATCTTCAAGGCAAAAATGACAGCAGCTAACTCCAAATCATGAGTGGGATAATTCTTCTCATGATCCTTCAGTTGCCTCGAAGCATATGCTATAACTCTGTTATCCTGCATTAGTACGGCTCCCAAGCCTATATGTGAAGCATCAGTGTACATCTGATACGGCTTCTCCTGTGTGGGTAACATCAATACTGGAGCGGTGCTAAGCCTCTGCTTCAGCTCTAGGAAACTGTTCTCACAACTCTCTGTCCACTCAAAAGATTTTCCCTTCCGGGTCAACTGGGTTAGTGGAGCAGCCAGTCTAGAAAAGTGAGGAACAAATTTCCTATAGTATCCAGCCAAACCAAGGAAACTCCGGATCTCAGTGACAGAAGATGGCCGTTTCCAATCAATAATAGCTCGTATCTTGCTAGGATCAACAGCCACGCCCTCCGCACTGACAATGTGTCCTAAGAATGCTACTGAGTCCAGCCAAAAAGAACACTTGGAGAATTTTGCATACAGCTCATTCTCCCGCAACACTGTAAGCACAGTCCTCAACTGATCTGCATGAGTATCCCTATCTCTGGAATAAATCAATATATCATCTATAAAGATGATCACAAACCGATCCAGAAAGGCATGAAAAACTCGATGCATCAGGTTCATAAATACTGCTGGAGCATTAGTCAATCCAAAAGGCAACACTGTGAACTCGTAATGTCCGTATCTAGTACGGAATGCTGTCTTGGGTACATCAGAATCTCTAATCCGGATCTGGTGATAACCCGAGCGTAAGTCAATCTTGGAGAACACAGTTGCTCCCTGAAGTTGATCCAGCAAATCATCGATGCGTGGTAAAGGGTATCGGTTACGAATAGTAACCTTATTCAATTCCCTATAATCCACACACAGCCTCATACTACCATCTTTCTTCTTGACAAATAAGACAGGGGCACCCCAAGGTGAACAACTGGGGCGTATGAGTCCCTTGTCTAATAAGTCCTGTAACTGAGTCTTCAACTCTGCTAGCTCGGCTGGAGCCATCCTGTAAGGAGCTCTAGCAATAGGAGCTACTCCTGCCTCCAAATCAATTGAAAACTCCACTTCCCTAGCTGGTGGAAATCCAGGCAACTCCTCTGGAAAAACCATAGGAAAATCTCTCACCACTAGAATATCTGACATAGGGGTAGTGGTGGCTTGGCTATCGGTCACATAGGCCAACCAACCAGTACAACCCTTACTTACTAACCTTCCAGCCTGAAGAACTGAGATCAGGGGAATCTGCCTGTTCAGACCAAAGTATATCACATCCCCCGAACCAGGCACTCTGATCCTGACCTTCTTCTCCCAACAATCCAGAACCACTGCATGGTGGCACAACCAATCCATCCCCAAAATGATGTCGAACTCTGCTAGTGGCACACATATCAACTCTGTCACGAATTCGTGTCCACTAATCAGAATAGATCCGTCAATCTTCTGAACAGTGGGAATCTCTTTCCCATCAGGAAGTCTAACCAGTAAGGGTTCCTTCAAGTAACCCTTGGATCCTGATATCTGATTCCAGATCCTCTCAGCAACAAAAGAATGAGATGCACCAGTATCAAACAAAGTCATGCACTGCACGTTGCCAAAATGAAGCATACCTGTGATCACTTCTGGTGACTCTGAAGCCTGCTGCCGAGTCAGTGCAAATACCCTGGGCTGTCCCCCAGATGAACCAACCGGTCCCGTGATCCTCTGTTTCTTCAACTCTGGGCAGTCGCACTTCTTGTGTCCGGGCTGTCGACAATGGTAGCAGATAATCCCCCCAGTCCGGGTACCTGTCTGCTGCACTGGTCTCTCAGAAATAGGTCGTGGCCGGACCACGACCTCTTGAGTACCACTGTGATCTCTGTGTCTCTTGCCCTTTTTGTTTTGTTGGATATTTCTGAATTCCTTCCTCTTGTTATGAGTCTCTCTCTGGGCCTCCATCCGGATATCAATAAGCTCAACGGATCTCGCAGCCTCCACCAAGTCACGAAACCTGGCAAACCGACTCACAACTAGCTGGCGCTGCAGCATAGGACGAAGTCCCTCCAGGAACATCTCACATCTGCGTTCCTCAGAAGGCACCAGCTCTACGGCGTACCTCGCCAGATAAGTGAACCTCGATAAGTAATCGTTCACTGACATCTGGCCCTGCCTGAGGTGTATAAGTTCCCTCCTGAACTGAGCCATGGCAGAGGCCGGAATGTAGCACTCCCTGAATGCCTCAACAAAGTCATCCCATGCTATCTCACTGTTCTGGGCCTCCCCAAACATAGCGCGCCGCTGGCCTCTCCACCAGGTAGCAGCCTCTCCCTCCAACACTAGAGCAGCAAGCACTACCCTCCTGCCGAATGGACATCCCAAGGCATCAAATAGCTCAAGCATATGAGCCATCCAGTCATCTGCCACCGCTGGGTCAGCCGACCCACTGAAGCTCCGCGGACGCAACCGCATGAAGGCATCGATCCAACGATCCACGGCTGGCTCAACTGGCAATGCTGGGATCGTCTCCGGGGTAGGAGTAGTAGATACCGGTCTGCCTCTAGCTGCTCCACGAGCGGAAAGTCTCCTGGTACCAGCCATACTGTCAAAAACAATTAATCTGGCATTAGAGTCGTCATTTGGCAATTGGCATATGGACTACTATAGTATACAAAAGAATCAACAGTTCTCCCCACCTTGGGTTGAACCCCTATACACGTCTAGCCCCGTTATCCTCACCTAGGGCTCTGATACCACTACTGTTACACCCCATTTTTTTCCTAGGCTGATTTTTGGCATACATTTTTTTTTTTTTTTTTTTTTACATATAGACAGCTCAGATCGTCCCATACCAACCTGAGTAGCCTACGAAAAACATAGGATATAACACATCATTACACACCTACCTTCCTTAACAATGTGGATCCCATCTCCCGGGTACACCGTCAAGTCAGGTTCATGACTCCTGAGTTAACAGATGGACTCGCGCAATGTTACTCCTACTAGACCAAATACTCCTTACCCACACCGGTAGGAGAACCGATCTAATAGAAGTCTGAACCCCCACGGTTAAGTTCCATAGTCATGTAATGACCTCACCATCAAACGGAAGATATATAACATCCACAGATAAATGTAGCACTCCACTCACCATACTCCAAGACAATAAGATAAGACAGTAAATGGAACTACATTACAAGAATAAGATACAAGTCCACAAGTGTAATATTGTTCATCCAGATACATAATTCCGAATTACCCTCAAATTATATGTAACATATGAGAATAACAGTCTCACTGAAACATCCAACAGCAACAATCAACTAACCAGAATATCTCAGACAATCACCAATCAGAAATCCTTCACAAGCCTGCTGACCACGATCCCACCTAATCCGGTAGCGTCAAGTCTGCCGAGCCACTGAAAATATATAATACAGGAATGAGCTACGCCCAGTAGGAAAGTCAGCTAGTAAAACTCACATGCAAGAGAAGGATAATAGCAAAAATACAGGAATACAGCATAACAATGTACGGTGGATAGGCACTCTCAGTCCCAGACTCCGACCAACCACAGCCACCCCAGTCACACCAGAGTAGCTCTCCTCTGGGCTACCAGGCAACGTGCCAGTGGGAACGCCCATCTCGAAACACGCATGGCGCCTAAGCACCCGACACCGCAGTGTCTCTCGTCAATCAATCTCCTGGAGACTACAGACAGATCCAGTCACATAATCTTTAGCCAACGTGAGACACCCCTGCCACCCTAAGGCGCGCAGGCCTACACACTTGGCTAGCCACTGCGAGACACCCCTGCCACCCTCAGGCGCGCAGGCCTACACACATGGACCAGGAGAGATTGACTCAGCCACCGTCCCAAGGAGTCCTCTACCAACAACTTCCATAGAAGCTCACGCCCCTACAGTCATTGCCAATCTCTAACTCCAAGATTCGGCAACATGTGTCCAGGTACAACAAGGCGTATACCAGTCTACATGTATACTGTGGAAGCTAAGTCCGAACCGCACAGTTACCTACCACAACTACCCTAAAACATCATATAGGGTCTATAGTAGTCCGGTCCAATATGCCAATCCATGAAATATGCCAATACTGAATAAACTGACTCAATCCATGCCGTTGCCATCAAAGCAACACAATTGTCAATTACTGACTGTTCTGGTAGCATCCGTGTACCATATCTTTGTCTGACTGTTTCCAGCTGTACTGTCATCACTGATAACATTTTTCCCCACTTCAGGAAATTTTTAAATTCCAATTTCAATTTCCGCCCTTTATCCATTTTCCGAAATTCGAAATAAATTTCCGAATTTAAATTCCACATATATCCTTTTTCCAAAAATTCGGATTAATTTTCGAATTTAATTTTTCGCTTATCCTTTTTATTTCCGAAAATTCGGATTAATAATAAATTTCCGAATTTTCCTTCCGCTTCTCTCTCCTCCGCGCCGCGCCGTTCGTCCGCGCCGACTCCCGCTGAACCGGTTTTCGCTGCCGGTTCGGCTTTCGCGCCGTTCGTCCGCGCCGAATCCCGCGGAACCGGTTTTCGCTGCCGGTTCGGAACTCTCGCGCTGAACCGCGACACCGCCGAACCAATTTCTTAATAATCCGTTAATCGGATTAGTTTTAATTACTAATAAAATGGCGTAAATATCATTAATTACTTAATTAGATTTGATATTATCTAAACTCTTCTCCTTTCTCGGTCCGAAGCCCGCGAAACCCTAGCCGCCGCCATCGCCGACCATTACGATCCTTCCGTCGATTTCCGGCGACTGCGAACAAGGAGAACAATTTCCTAACATGCTCCTAAGCATCAATAAATTTTTTTTTTTCGGCGAAATGGGAATTTTTCCAGGAAATTCCGAAATTTGCAAAAGACACAAATTAGCATTCAATTAAATCCGATTTTCATCCACATGCTTGTTTTCATTAAGCAAAGTATTTCATGCTTTTAATTTTCTACTAAATCACTAATTTAAACTGAATTTCCTACCTCAACGACGCCGGCGACGGTGAACATCGTCCGTAGCTCGCCGCAGCTCCTCGCCGAACGAATCCGGTACGAATTGACTCTCCTCGTTCCCGTGAATCTCCAGGCACAAAAAGCCCCTTGCCAGGCCGCCGGAATCACGCGCCGTACGCCGGAAAAACTCTCTCTATCGGTCGGCCGAACAAACCCTAATCGTTTCGCGAGGGTTTTATATTTCTGGCCGACACGGTGAAACCCATTACGCGCCGTTGACACGCTTTCGACACGGTAAGCACCCGATACGCGCTGTCGACACGCTATCGACACGGTAAGCACCCGATCAGCCGGTTCAATCCCAACCGTCGATCACGACCGTCCGATCAGCTTATCAGAACGCACGCGCAAACTCACTCGGCGAACCGTCTCCGCCTCCGCTGAACCGTTCCGGTCCGGTTCACGCGCGGTAAACCAATTTCCGGTTTAATTTAAATGGATTTTCGAATTTCTAAAAATCCAATAAATCTAATTAAACAGGGAAAATTAATTAAAAATTCCTCGGTGCTCCGAAAAATTCCCAAAAGATTTCAGAAATTCCAATAGCCTACAATTGAGTTCCTGGCTCATCCTACTGTCGATTCGAAATCATCCAAGCCACAATTAATTTATTAAAGATCAAATACATAAAATTTTACCGGGTATAACAAATACTATCTTTCATTTGTCTCTCATTATAATGCTTAATTAAGGATAACCACATTTTAAGTTTATTTTAGAAAATATGGTGGCACTTAACATCTTATTTAAGAGGTCTTCTAAACAGGAAAAAGAAACCTATATTTTATTATGATTTGATAAATTGCTTCATTATCAACACACATCCTCCATGTTCCACACCATTTGCTCAGTAAAATTATAAGGATAGCATAGAAACTAATACATTCTTGCATAAATCTCTTTTTAAGTAGATTTTTCTCTTGATGAGCTAACATAATATGAGTCTCTTGGCCTAATCTATAATAATTAAGTTTAGATAGGCTCTCTTTGGGAACTAGATTGATCATTAATTTTATGTATTATAGGTGTGGTAGAGTGTTAGGTAAATCCTTTAGGAAAATATCAAAAAAGTCATTTAGAAAGCCACATACAATAAGTGGTGGGTTTAGTATGGTTGTGGTTAAGTTCTCAATTATGAAAAATTAAACTAAATCTCCTTAATCAATGGTCTTCTTTACTTGAGGTTATGTAATCAAGCTTAAATTCTATCTTTCTTTGTGTTCATGGTCTTAAACCTTTTTGTAGATTCGTTAGGCTTAAGTGACTAGGATTTTTTATGAGGGGGAGAAGGGTATAATATGAAGGCCTTTTCAACAAAAATATAAAAACACATGTTAGTCTTACCCTTCAAAGTCGTATCCCAATAAAAATTCCTAGGTCTTACTAGGATAGGATTACATGCTTGCATAAATATGATATTGAATAAATTATCATCACTAAATCTTTCCAATTTTAAGGGTACATAACATCATAACTTAATAGGTATTTAGGTTTACTTATTCATGACAAAGTAGAGGTTTGGGTGTTTCGATAGAGAAACTCTTATTACTTAGTAGCCTATTGTGTTGATACAACTACCAATATTGATGGTCATCTTACAAGTTTGTTTCGAAATTTTTATACTCGTGCTGAAGATGTTGTTGCACCTCTAGTAATCCTATAGTTATGATGTTATAAGGGTGCACCTAACTGTTAAAACCACTGAAGTTTCCATAACATCAAATTCTTGCACAACATGCTTATTAGACATTACATTTTCTTCTTCCATTGACTCATCTTGTTAATTATTCCTATGTAAGTTTATAGCCATGGCTTTTATTGTGCAGTTGATGGCTACATGTTGCTTTCATGGCCCTTAAAATATGAGTTTCTAGATTGGGTAAAACAAAATGGGTTTGCTTGAAGAAAGGTGTAAATAAGTGGATGATACTATAGGCTTAGCATATTTAGAAATTATGGTACACGGGATAGTGAAGTACAAGTATGAGTGGGTTATGCAAGCAATAGTGGTGTGAGCCTTTAAAAAGACTTGAAGGCCATTTTTCTTGAAATATTTTGTTCTATTTTTTTTTTCAAATTTCAAGTTATATGATAAATATTCTTTAGGGCAATAACATTTTTTCAAATTAAGCTCAATCGATATATATTTCTTTGGACCTACCCTAAAATAAGAGAGTACTACATCTTTGGATTCATCTATATCAGTTCGAAGTTTATAATCCTCAAACTTGTCAATGTACTCTTTAATACATTTACCATCATAAAAATTTGTTTAACAATTCCAACAATTCAACGTTATAAATTAATAAAACAAACTTATATATAAACTAATCTTAAGGTTTATACCAATTTTGGATACCTCCTCATAATTATTAACATATTACCACTCTAAGTTTCTTTAAAACCTATGTATAGTATCACTAAGTTTAATCTTAATTAATTAATATTTTTTATATTAATTTTTTTTGTGCTAGTTGATTTAATCATCCATACTAGTCTATTAATCAATATAATCCTTAGGATTACAATTATCATTAAAAGTAAGGCCATTTAGTTTCATATTAAGGATATGCTCTCTCTTTATTTTGATGCCTCCAAAGTATTTCTTCTTTACTAGAAATATTTAGATCATCATTTAGGTTTGACTTATTGGAAGGTTCATTTTTTCTTCAATGGTTATGATTTATCTTATGGATATCTTGGTGAGATTCATCAGAAAGATCACCATATCTTCTATGGTTTTTATGTCTCTTAGGATTATTTTACTAGATTATTAGTTGTGATACTTCTTCCTTTATTATGTCTTCATCCTCTAAGTTTTGATTCACATTATTGGTTTAAGAGAATTTGTCTAACCATCTAAGTTGTAAGGCTATTGATCAGGATAGTTTTAGTATGTAATCATGGATTAAGTTTTATCTTTAGTTTTGATTTGATTCTTAACATTAGCTCGATATTTGTTAAGACCTACCAGGCCTTGTGATCATATAAATATTAAACACATGAAGATATCAAGAAAGGAGAATACTGAGTGATATCCTCTTCTTTTAGATAATTTTTTATTTAAAATAATTTGTAAATGCTAAGTAACTGCAACTATAGACTTCCAAGGCTGAGATGGCATGTCTTTCCAAAAAATTGACGAGTGATCATGGTCTCACATTTGCCAAACCACGCCATACATAGAACTATATGGTTCTCAAGAAGGATGATAGAGAGTCATAGCTATGCTGTCATGCAATCTCATAAGCCAAAATTTGTCTAAAACCAACTATGACTTCTTTAGTGGGCATACTAAGTAATCAAAATTTTTTGGAAGCAGAAAAAATTATTAGTAGAATTTTTTTAAAATATAATTTTTAATATTAAGTAGAAAACTATAATACTAAAAAAAAGTTGATATAAGTTAAATTAAACTTTTACCATGACATAAATTTGTGCCTATAATATAGAAATTCTTAATAGATAGTTTGAAAATATTAAAAGGTATCATACATTAATTATGGTTAGGTGGTGTGTGAGGTATTTTATAATTATTTAAATATTAGCCTCTTAATTTGTAGCATAGATTATAAAGTAGAGTGTGTGGTAACACATCAAGAGTTAAATATAATATTTTATTGAGCAGTTGTATCACATGAAATATCACTCAAATAAAAGAAATACTTTAAGAAAAACATTATTTTGAGTACTCAAATAAATGAAATAGAAACCATTACTTTAGATTATAATTTAGAAAAAAAGGTTATAGTAATAATGCACCTTTTTTGTGATGGTGATCTACATTTCCTTTGGAGTTAGCATGTAAAGTATTAAAGATGGAAATAAAATGATCCATTAAAGGTTTGTATTACTGGGAATGATAATGGGGTAACAAGTTGGTTAGCTAGGATCTCAAACCTTGTTGAGGACGGTGATAATTTGGTGATTGAGTGTAAAGAGTAACAAAGTGGGTGAAGATTTATGGGTTTTGACCAAAAAGAGAATTTGTTTGGTGGCAAACTCTTCTAGTAGAGTTCTCTTATGTTCGATCCTTATCACTTACAAGAGAAGAAAAGTTAAAATCTCTCTAAGTAGAGTTGGGTATACACTCTTGGCTCATAAAGATGGTGGCACATATATGAAAAAAGTTTTTCATCAATAACTATATTATAATGAGAGAGCCTCTCTTACTTATAGTTGAGGGAGAGCTTAAAGTACGAAAAAAATAAAGGAAAATACACCTTTAGAAAACATAATAAGCATGGAAAAAACGAGATTAATAATTTTATAGTTAAATCACTTTAGAATCTAAAAGAGATCTTTAGAATTTCATGGCATTAATTCTTAAAAGATCAACCATATTAAATTAAAGATATATGAAGAATGATAATTTTTGAATTAAATCACTTAAGAATCGATAAAAATCTTTTGAATTCCATGACATTAACTGTAAGTAGATCAATCATATTTTATTAAAAAATATAAAAATGCATGAAAAATTTTATGATATAGGAAAAATAATGCAATCATACAATGTGATGATCAAAGAACAATGTTGATGTGACTAGATACCAGTAGTGAAGAAGACAGATGATGGCATTTGACTTTGATCAAAAGGTGGTAGCTTCCAAGTGGCCAGGAGTTGGTAGGTGGTTGAAAAGTAGTAAGTGGTTGGGAAGTGGCAAGTGACCTAGTGATGGTGGACAACCAAGTGATGTTGGGTAATTATATAGTAGTGATTGGGAGCAATAGATGATCAGGTGACGGAAGACAACTATCGATAATGAGTGATGCACAGGAACAAAAATTGACAAACTATCCATTTTTAATTTCAAATTAGCTTTTAATGAAAACAGAGCTTCGGCTCAAGTTTCATTCTCATACATTAAATGATTTATTCCATGTTCCAAAATGACTTCAAATTGAAGTTAAAATTCCTATTAAATGGTGTGATGGTCATCTTATATAAAGAGAAGTTGATGATCGACATTGTTCATTCTATTTGACTTAAACCTTGAATGATCTATTGAGTATAAGATTGAACATTAGATTATTGATCATGTTGTTTCATGGGCCTTCAAGAAATCTCCATTTTAGAATTTCACCATTGTGTTTTATTTGCAGCCTAACTGAGTGGTTCATTACCAATAATGCACTAGTTTAGATAACTACTTATGTGATCAAAAGGACCATAAAATAGAGATTCTTTTAGCAATATTTATTTACAAAAGTTCATTTTGTACTAATTCGTTTTTAAAGATTTTTTTGGACAAAATCATGAATTTTTGTAGATGTAATGTATCGATGAATATGAATATTTTTTTAGCATAAAATTTAATATTTGGCTATGTAAACATTCATGTTCTCCTTAAGCGCCTTTCCTCTAAGGCTTTTCACTATTGATGTAATTTAAATCTTTAATCTCAATATAGGAAATAGTCTTATACTAAATTCTATCAATGCCTAAAATAAATGCCAAGTGCATGATTGAGATATGTTTCATGTGTAGTTCTTGCTCAAAAGTATCTAATAGAAAAGAGTTTATCCATTACATCAATACTCAAAAGAATAGAAAATGCATTGAACACAATCATGTGGTGCTGTTTAGGTTCATAGTAATCTTCCACACCCTTGAGCTTATTTTATATTTCATATGACTTTTGTAAGCTCTACTCAAGCAACATTTGACACCATCAGATAAGAATCATCATTTATAATTTTTAATTTTGCTAAATAAAAAAATCATGCATTAGGTATACCATAAGATCACAAAAATAAGCTACTTAAATGGTTTGGTATTGTCAAAATCATCTTTGGTCTCTTAAGCCCATGGTATAAAAAATTACCTACATTTTTATGATACCATATCAAAATCTAAAAAAGTATTCAAAAATAAAATGGTCCGTAATAGCATGAGCTTCCTTAAAATATACATATAACACTACTAGTACAAAAGGAACTCAAAAGGGAGCAACTGAAATTAGTGCGTAGACATGTTTTAAAAAATCACACATTAGATACCAAACTTTTTTGAGTTGTAATGAAAAATTCACAAAAGCTATGCTAATAAATGTATAGTAAATAACATGTAAACTGAAAGATACATCAAAATGTTTTAGATTTTTGGCTTTTACCAAGTGAGCCAACAGCAAACACCAAGTCAATTAAGCTTAGCCTACATAATCCTTTTTCTTCTTTCTCATAAGAAATGAAGAAGCCATTGAATCACGTGCCATTTCTTTGGAGTTGAGGCATAACCTCCTTTCCTGAGGTACGTTTGGGCTTGAATAGTTCTATCTTTATGAGATTCTAACAAGGCTCAAACCCAACCTTATTTAGAATGATATGCTAAACCTATTGTTAGATCATAAATTATTGAAAAGTATTTAGGTTCATGTAATATATTTGAGTTCAATGATTCTATTAATAAAAATTGGAAATCGTAGATAAGAACTTTTCTAAAAGCCAAAGACTTAAATTGATCTTTGACATGAGGGATCTTAAGCTAAAAGAAAAGTAATTTTAATAACCTACACCCAAAATATTAATATTGGTGGAGAAGAAGCAAGATTTGCCACAACAACTAAGACAATTTTCATGTGGTTTTAACTTACTCCTCTTTTTAAGTTCTTCCATATACATAAGCATATATTATATAAATTCTAAAAATTTACTTAAAAAAATTTAATAAAAATATTTTGTGGTTGTTATCATCAAATTATTATGAGTAATAGCTAATAACATAACAACTACAAAATAACTCTCCCTAGGTGAGAAAGAGCTCAACTCCATGGAATCATATTAAAATCTCGAATATTGCTTCAACGTCTCTAAATTTAGGTGGTGAAGCTACTCCTTAGTTATCCAAGTGTCATCAAAGACTTGATGGACCTATCAAACAATATAAAATCTTTGTTGTACATGATTTGATGTTAGGATTATTTGATCATCTAACACTGGCTCCACTTTATCCAAAGGTCACATGATGTGACTAAATGTATTGTTGTGATATTTTTACTTGGCAATGATGGTGAAGGCTAAAAAGGTTCACTATGCATTAGGCATAGTTTTTTTTATAAAATACAAGTCATTGAACATTAAAGGTAGATCTAATTTTATAATCCTTAGTTAAATCAAAATATAAATGTTGATATATAATTGTAAATGGTATAGTATTATAAGCATGTAATATTTTAAGTGTTCCAAGTAGAGACTCTCAAACCTAACACATATCATTATATAATCACTTTTAGAAAACTTTCTAAGTTGTTAATGAGTATTTCTAGTTATTTATATATTAAAGTATTTAAATTAATTTATTTAGTAATATGTTTATGTAGTAATAATATATGTCGCGTAAAGGACTCAAAAAACTAAGAAGTGTCAAATCAAAAGATAAGAGAATAAAATTAGTAGGACTCTAATGATGATTTTAAGGACTCAAACATGTTGTTCTATTAATTGAATCATTTTAAATGAATAAGTGGAATGCTATAAAAGATTCCAGGTTTTAATGTGTTCCTTTACTAAGCTACAAAAAAGATTGCTTAAACTTTGATTAACTACTTCTTTTTGCTCATTTGTTTTTGGGATAATAAGTCCATAAAAACTTAAGTTTTGATTAATTTAGGCAATAGAGTATTTTTCAAAAGGACCTAGTAAATCTGACATCATGATATAAAATAATTATTTGAGAAAAGCCATGTAGTTTCACAATTTCATCAAGAAATCACTTCGTAATATGGGAGGTATTTGTTATGTTATGGTAAGGTATAAAATGAGCCATTTTAGAGAACTTGTCAATATGAAAACGGAATCATTATGTCTAATGATTTTGTAAACTCCTCTTACTAAGTCAAAACTTACATGTTTTCAATGTCATTGTGCTATAAGTAATGGTGTACATATACCTTGACAATAATTACCTCATTTAATTATGACACATGCTCAGCATTGAGAGTATATTGATGCAACTATTTTTGGGTAATCCTTGCCCATGAAATAAGTGAATCACACCTTTTATTATTTTGACTTGACAAAAATGTCTAGTTAGCCTTCCAATATGGGTTTGTTACACAAGAAAATCTCTAAGAGATGTGTCGGGCATGTAAAGTCAGGATACACGAAAAAACCATCTTTCAAATAATAATCATAAAATACATTATTAGATTAAGTATTGACTTCATGATAAGTGTGACCTATAACTACAAAATCACTATACAAATTCTTGATGAGTGTGACTATAATTCCACCATTATAGAAGCATCATGTTGGATGCTTTTAATGCTAAACTTTAGGGCAAAGTGGTTTCATAAGTTTACGCAACTAGGGCACTCCATAAAAAAATATTTGAAAATCACCATAGGAATAGAAAAGGCATTTGTTTATAAATATAAATTTAATTTCCTCAAATAGTTATCCAGTAACAATTAGTTATTTAGGTGCCTCCAAATTAGTAAGTAATTTTTGGAAGGATGGGAAGTACTCTACTTTATATTTTCTAACTTATGAAAAAGAGAATTACTTATAAGCTTGTATCATGCTGAATTGATAATGAAATGTATCCATCCATGTCTATTTGGTTCCATGTATGAAAATAGTGACAATGATTTTGTCTATATCATTCCAAGTTAGGAGCATGCTCCATAATAATTTTTATTGATGTAATTACCACTTATGTTTCTAGCCTAGTTAGTCTTTGAGGTTTACACCTTCTACCAAAGCCTTGCATTACAAGAATCCTTAACATATTTCAATTTCTTAACCACTTATCTATAGTTTTCCTAGGGGAACCTTATTTATTTCAAGTTGGCCAAATTTTTGTTACTCACTAATCATTATTGGCCTATAGGAATCAATTTGTCACACTTTTTATTATGTTGATGATCTTGTTAGGAAGATAATGTATCATTAGAGTATAAATTGGTATTAATTGGAGGACATGACTAACATTTACTAACTTGTATTAAGAGTAATTTCTTCTTGCAAATATTATTAATCTAGTATTGGAATCAATATCTATTAATTGTCAAATTAAAAAATTATTAATTAAAAACTTTTCTCAAAATTGATCATTTTCTTTGTGTTTTCCATAAGTCTTGTCTGATATCCTCTATGCTATGAACTCCTCATTTCAAATATCAACTTTCTTCCTTATGCTTCTCTATGGTCCTTTTTTTCATTTTACTAACAATGCATTTTGAGGTTTCAGCATTAATCCTAAGCTAATGAGCTTCTTGCATCATTCGAAGTGTGGTTTAACAAAAGGGATGACGAATTACTATAAAAAATTTTGGTTTCTTATAAAAATAGTTAAAAGTATAAATATAAGTACTTTTAATAAGCTTGATAAAATCCTAAAAAGTAATTTTATACATATTTTAATTTTATTTTAAAATACATTAATTTTTATTTAATAATTAATTTTTAGGGAAATTATGAAAACAAAAGACCACAATAATTTTGAAATGCACATATATGTGTTTTTTGGCAGTCTTACCTAAAATTAAACCTACGTTTACCCATGGAAAAGCCAATGAATGTAAAAACACTTATATGAAATCTTAAAAAAACTAGATAGGAAAAACTCTTAAAATAATTAAGTAGAAAAAGACATGCCATAAATGTCTTACTATAAAAAGGATTTATAAAAAGTGAAATGAAAACAATAGTAAGAATCTGTAAAGGCAAATTCTTATGCTTAATGAAATGCTCAATATGGTACAAGTTCTTAAATTTAATCAATTATAAAATGAGGGCTTCACTAATTTTAAGTGGAAATTTGAGTATGATGATAAAGGAAACAACAAATGGAGGTGACAATTAGCACTAGCTACTAATAGCTTTAATGTCATTACTAGAATCTTTTTCTTTACATTATTGTAAAAGTTTCATCAATCTATTTTGTTTAGTAATTATCAAATTTCTAGACATTTTATATTGACTAAAAGCTCCTACCAAGCTAACCCATTAATTGTTAGGAATTGAAGGATGTTTTTTAATTAGAAACTTAATATTATGTGAATAAAAGTTATAACGGCTATTAAATAACAGTTAAATAGTAGTTTGGTAAGAGCAACATTATGTGCAGTATCCTAGATCATTCTATAGTGAAAATTGTATAAAGTGATAGTTTTTTATAAACTAGAGCTATTTTTAAATTATGATTTTATCTGGACCATCAGATCTAAATTATGATCTTAGTTTGATTTAAGCTCACATGTGGATTAAATGTCGACCATGTAATCACAAAATTTAGTGATCAAATTGCTGATGAAATTATCGCTTATAAAAAGCTAAATGAGTTGGCAACCATTTGATTACAAAATTGTATGATCAGACATCTTACATCATTCATTAAATTTAAAAGTTAGCTATGTAGAATTAGTGTTACATTTTAGTCGAACTTGATGTACTTGCTCTACTTTATGGTCATTATAGAACATTTTGTGTTCTTTAAAAGTAGTCTTATGTCAGTGTGAGCTACCCTTGGGTTTTCTAGGATTTAATCAGATGTGTTAATAGTAACATGACTAATTGATTTATGAATATAAGGTGTTGAGCCTTGTGTTAATATACCTCCATCCATGTTCAAGAGTGGTGCCTCGATCTGATTGCTATAGCAAACAGGTTCAACGTTGTTGCCCTAAACCAAACATTTGTTATATAGATTTAGGCAAGTTAATTTAATTAGAATTTTTTTAGATTTAATTAATCATTTTTGAAATAGTAATTTTGAAAGATAGAAAAAATGATTCTTATGATCATTAACATATGATGACAAAAGATATTCAAAACTAATATATTTTCTAATATAAATAATTCAAATTTTAATTTCATTTGTGTAGCTTGCATGATTGGTTAAATTAACATTAGAATTGTAATAAAAAATAAAATTAAAGTACATAAAATTAAATTCAAATTCTATCACTTGATGTTTACTATTCCAATTAAGATAATCTTCATGAGATTTGATATTTGCTTTTCTTCTTTAATTTCTTTCTTGAAAAACTATATCAACTATTTAACATCTAAAAATTCACTCAAACAAATCTGTTACCATGGCTTGGGGTGGGGTGGCTAGGTGTCAACAACATAACATCATTCTGGCAAAAGTTCTTGATGTCTTATTGAAGCTCCTCTTCATCAGTTATTTAGATTAAGTATATTCATGATTTATGACAATGTTAAACATCAATTATTTGGGCTATTATTGTCAAAACCTCTTTGATCCTACATGAGCTCATAGGGCTAGAAATGTTCATCATTTCATAATAAGGTAAATTTATACCTTTAAAAAAGTAATCATATTAGATAATAAATAATTAATGTAACTACTTTTCCTTAATAAAGAAATTCTACACTCGCATAATTATATATACATATAACATTTTGCCTTATCTTAACTCTTAAATTGTCTTACACAATCATGCTAAATGTTTTTCTATAAAGGCCATGAGTGTAACAAAAAACTAAAGAATCACATTATCATATTAAGAAATCACTTTTGATCTTTTAAGCTGCTGTATCAAGTCACAAAATCTTTCTTCGACTTGTTATGTACTTAGTAGTAAGAAAGGGTGGAGATCTCCTAAATGAATTAGTGGGCCCCATATGTTTGACTAATTTTATGCAAACTTAGAGACCAAGATGTAGACTCATCTTATGTGGAAATAAGCATTATCAGAAAAAAATTGTCAATTATTTTTTCAAATATCACATAAAAAATGTGAAAGTATGTGTGGTATTAAATCTATCAAAAAATCAAATAGTTGAAAACTTTTAACTCACATTTAACTTTATATGATCATGCATTCTTTTGATTTACTAAAAAGAAAAATCAATCATGTCGCTATCGTTTACCTTGATTTTATCATGTCATTTTTGATCTAATGATCCATACTAAAATCAATCATGCTACTCTCATTTATTATGACATATTCTTGATTCTAATGGTCGTAATCATGTTTAATGGATCATAACAACTTTTTTATAAACACAGTTGAGTTAGCTAACTCATTATTTTCCATAAAGGGCTACATTTGAATAGTTGTTATTAAATCAGTGTCGTTCAACCTATAGTAGCAAATTGGAAAGCTTGTTTATTACTTTTAGTTGTGGTAATATGTTTATAATTTGTACCATTTTTTAACATAAAAGTATTTGTGAGAGGTTTATGAATTTTTTTAAGCTATAAAATTGAACTATTATTTGTAGGTGCTCACCATTATTTCCATCCTTTGTATCCTTCAGTCTTTGAGCTCCAACACTCCCTTTTACTTCAATCAACAAAGCTTATATTCTTTTATTTCTTAATTTATTCAAGAAAAGAAAATACATTTATTCTTTGTTAAATTTTTTGTCAAACATAAGATAACTATAAGCATCAAATTTGATTTGTGTCATTACAATCTTTCTTCTTCGATTAGTTTTATTTCTTTGAAAGCCTATTATTGACCTTTAATTTTATTTCATTTTTGTGAGGGTTGTTTTTTCGTGAAAGGCCTATACTTTGTTTTGTTTTTGTTTGGCTTTTAATTGTTGTGGATATAGGCTTGGAATTAAATTGAACTTTCTAAAGTGTTGGTGTACTATTCAATTATTCTCAAATTTATTATTTTTAAATGTTTTCCAAATTTTAATGAAACTTAATTTATTTAAAAATAAAATATAAATTTGTGTAAAATCATTAATAAATATTTACTCAAATTCTATATATATTTATTTTAAGTTGTTATCATCCTGTAAAATCATTTAATCATGTTTTTCAACACTAAAAGGTCATGTAAACCATTGCTCAACCTTCTCTTATAAAAAATGAATACTATTGTTTATAGAGATTAATATAGATAGACTTTAGTAGTTGAAATGCATTAGTGTTTTAATGAAGCCCTTTAATGGCAAAAGTTGATATTTGAGAAAGAGGATGAGCATCCTTGAGCATTTAATGTGCTAATTTGCTTTAATTTTGTAATCTAATTAGGTACCATTAAATGATTTGGAGTTTCTCATTGAAGTACCTATATGACCCATTCAATCTACTAGTTTGAATAAATGCAATACACAAAGGTATCCATAGTGACAATGGTTGATTCCACAAAACTTATCCATTGAAATGATATGTGAAACCATAAGTTCATGATGAATTTAATCACTATATGAATAGAATTATCATAAAAAAAACACTCTATCAAAATATTGGTGCAGTGATAAATGATGCTAATTAAAGAACAGAACTACTCCAACTGAGACAATGTGCCTAATTGGATAAGTTTGACATGTGTATTCATGTATTGTCATAATTGAAAAACCACGACAAAAATTAATGGCATTCTATACATATCAAAATGGTATGTGCCATGCCACATATTTTGATAATAACCATCTTACGATGAAGCAAAATGTCATGCTCTACATTAATGGATTTCGTTGCTATTAAAATAAGAAAGACTAATAGTCAATAGATTTGTCTAATCCTTTACAATGGGTGACTATATAAAAATGATCGTAACACCAGGTGGTGGAATAAAAGACAAAATTGATCTATTAGCATTGAGAATTATGTATAGAGCATGGTAGTCTTGACATGAACTGTTAGGCTCGGATGGCTGAGGAATCATGTTGCATTTATTATGAAAATGTTCATCATAAAAGTAATCTAAATTATTTTTTGAAGCATTATCATAACAAATTGGACAAGAGCAACAAAAAAGGTTTTAGACCAATCTAAAATCATCCTTGTTATTATCAGATAAGCCAGTGATATAATTTTTTTGAAGGAAGTTGTCAAACAATATAATGATGAACTCCATAACCATATGTTTTAAAATGAACGATTAGGGTCATCGTATTTGTTTAAACTATTATCACCATAATAGTGGGATAGAAAGCCATTAAGAAGGTGTAATGAATTCAAATAAATCGCCTAATTATTCAAATGAAATAATAGGTTTGATGTATTGTTTAATAAAACCATTGTACCTAATTGATGCCATTGAACTAGTCCTTACATTGTGTTGATTAAGAGGATGAACTGGACAATGAATTAAGACATACCAATGACGAGCTTCTAGAAACATGCCATGTGATTGAATTAATAATTAGTTCCATTTGCTATTGGATCAAATAACCAACACTTTATTTAGAAAGTGACAGCTTTTTGCCCATTTTTTACCTATCTAATTTTTAAAGAGAAAAATAAATTTCATAGATAGCTTCCTAATTCGTAGATTTACCATTGTAATAATAATACAAAAAACATTTTAATGTATTTTTAATACAATTTATATGCAATTTACTTCAGCAAAAGTAGTCAAAATGGCATGTCTTGCTTTTGTGATTTTGTTAGAACCAAATTCAGCTTTGACAAAAAAATCTTGAAATGGATTTGACTGGTATTCTTTTGGAAAAGGAAAAATCATTATCTTTTATATAATAAGACTAGGTATCATGTATTAGAATTGAGAGATTTTATGGAAATGTGTTTTCCTTGAATGAAATGAGCCATGTCGAATAGGTTCATTTCGTTGGCCCAAAATACTTGTTTAGCATGAGATACGAAGTCCTACATAGTTTATGGGAATTCAATTGTTTTGAAAACGATAAAAAATATTGTAAAATTTTGTGGTTTATTTTCCAAGATTTTGCTTCTTGTTTTTTAACTCCAATTGCCCAATAATTTCCACAAGAACAAATCCAAGATGACCCTAATGAACTTATGAAGAAATTTCATGAGTTTGATTGTGGAAGGATTCGTTGGACTACTTTCTTTATGATCACTCAATAAATATGTGGACATCTCTCCTTATCATTTTTAATTAAATATTTGAAACTTTTTAGAATTTTTTTATAAATCTAGATTGTTTAAATGAATATGATTGCTAGGGAATTAGGCTAATTATTTAACTACTACATAGCCTTCTGTCAATATGTGCTAAAATTGAATTGCTTTACACTGAAAGTAATTCATTTTGTTCAAAAGGGTTAACATACCCCAAGGGATTCCAATTCTTTAGCAAATCACTACAAGGATTGATCTATTATTTGATACAATAATAATGCTTTATAAACCTATATTGTCAATTAAGTTTAAACCAAATAGTACAATCATGGCTTATCTTCTATATTTATTTTAGAACCATCACAAATTGAGAATACATTGCTTGCTTTACCCAAGTGGTCAAGATACATTAACAGCTATAGAACTTTTCTGACTACAATTCCAGCTATGTAGAAGCAATTGATGAACCATTTCATGTTGATTATGTTTAATGCCACGGATCATAGAAAAATGGTTCAATAAGTTTTTGCACATTGGACAATCCATAAAAGTAAGAATTGAAGTGTCCCTATATGGATAGAAAGTTCATTTGTCATCTAATTAAAAATTCAACTTCCTCTAATTGTTAGCAAAATGTAATAAATTTATAAGAGCCTTTATATTAGTAATGACATTTTGGACGGTAGATGACTATTCCTCTGAAGAAACTCATTCATCGCACTTTCTAGTATATTAATAATATTATTTGAAGGATAGAATATCATTAGAGTATAGAGTGGAAATAATTGGAGGACATGGCTAACAATCAAAACTTACCATTAACAGTAATTTCTTCCTCTATCCAACTATCTTCATTCATGTTTTGTTAACGTAGTTTTGTAAGTGAACAATCTACTTCTTACCTTTGAATAAGGGGCTTTCAAGTAAAGGGAATGGATGGTGGTATCTTTTGAATCTTAAGAGCTTCTCGATATCGTTCTCTACTTGTGTTTTATATATTTGCTCCTAATAGATGAAATCTTTTGTATAATAATTTCAAAATGTGATAATTCATAGAGCTCATAGAAGTATATATTGATATTTTTAATGCAGTGTTTTTCACCTCATGAGAAGAGGATACAATTCAATTATTATGTTAAAAAAGGATCTACTTTATAACTTCTCAAATTTTAATAGTGCTTCACTACACCTTATATATGTAGATTATTGAAACCTCTTCTTAGTGCTTTAGTTATAAAAAGAAAAAGAAATAAGGATAGATGGTCACCTTGCTTTTGCCATGGGATGATTAGGAGGGCTGTTGTCTCTAAAAGTAATGACTAATAGTCATTCTTTATTCTAGATACATATGACTAGATCAATAAATTGACTATTAAACTTCTGATTGTGTAGCACTTTTTATGAAACTTTCATGATATACATTTGAATGCTTTCCTAAAGAATAATTCAATAATAGAGTTGTTAACTTTGACCTTGTAATTTAAAACATGAAAGTAGTTCTTGTGCAATGAGTGTCTTTTTAGTGATTTCCCCTTTGTAAAAGTTGATTGGTTTATTAAGATGAGTGTGTGGAAAAGAAAGATTGTAGGTTAACAACCAATAACATAAAAGTTCTTTCAAAGAAACTATATGTTCAAATTAGTCTATAATCTTTAATAGATGTTGTGCAGTAAGTCCTTAGAAGGAAGATTATATTAGCAATATTGAATAATATACGTAATAGGTTGCCAATAGGAGAGTCATTGATATTTTCATAATTTTCATCTTGATCAACAATGCTTGTAAAAAAAATTATTAAGCCTATCCAATCTAAAAGCACTTGAAAAATACATCAAAAAATAATTTTTAGTATTTCCACCATACAAATTAGCTAAATTAGCATCATATTCCATTTCAGTGAGTGTAAGGACAATAAAGCAAAGTCCTTCCCATTTTGCTTGGTAAGAATAATAGATAAGTGAGAGGTGAAGCAACCCACAACATATTTCACAATTAAATCCTCCTTTGAGACCCAACTCCCACTTGGATCTTTAATTCTTTATATAATAGGCTTACTTTGCCTTTTTTGGCCATTATGTGGAAGAAAGTTTTTCTTTTATTACCTTCCTTGAGCCACATAGCACATGCCTTAAAGATTTAATACATCTCCACCATTTTGGTAGCCATGAACAACTAAACCTAAGCTCAATAAAAAACCAAGGCCACATATGAGAAAAATTTTGGATCTTTTGCACTAATCTTTTTTTGAAACGTTTAATAAAAATAGGGAGAAAAATATCTTTGTTGCAACTAAAATTGAGGTTATTCTTGATGCTTGACTATCTCTTTTTGTAGGGCAAACAAAGCTTATAATTCATTAAATTATAATTACAAGAGTGGAACTTTTTGTCGAGAAGCCTCTAAAGCAAGATTTTATAGATAATATAAGGTAAAATTTAAAATCACTTAAGAATATATTAACAAAGTTGTCCATGAAGCAATTCCATTAGATATTTGTCATATCATATTTTGCTAGTCAAACTTTTGGAATCAAGATGATATATACTATTGTTAAGCCATGTAGCATTGATTCACAAAGGATGGATAGAAATTTAATATAATATGGAACAATGGACAGTTAATAGTAGATATTATTGCTACTAGCCAAGCAACGATATTAAAAAATAAATTTTAAATTGTGTTATTATTAAGTAGACCTGAGAAGCAAAATATTGGTTCCAAAAAATTATAGTAATCTACCAAAAAAACTTAAGAAGATCCTAAGAGAATATTCTACATTGTTTACTAAACCAAAAGTGCAATTGCCAAATTTTGTCATAAAGCATCATATCAACTTCTATCAAATCAACACTTATAAACATAGATATGTGTCATAACTTTGTAATAAAAATTCAAGTGATTAATGAAAAATCATAGAGTTATTGAAGAATTTAGTACTCAAGCCTACTAATTCATTATTTGGCTCTCCAGTTGAATTAGTGCAAAAAGGATGGAAGTTGGCACATGTTTGTGGATTATCGAGCTCTTAACAAAATCACTTTTTAATGAAAAGGTGTCAATTATGAGGAATTAATGATCTATTATACCAACTAAAGCATGCATGAGCATTCACAGAATGAGATGTCTAAGCAAGGTATCATCATCTATATATTATAGAAGGAGAAACTTTTAAAAAAACTTTTAAAACTCTACAAAGATTATATGCGTGACTAATAATGATGTTAGGGTTGTGTAATGCTCTTGCAACGATCATGTAACTAATGAATGGCCTTCTTTTCCTTAGAAGATTTTATTCTTGTCTACCTTGATGATATTCTCATTTATAGTAATAAACATGAAGGACATATAAAGGATTTATGGAAGGTGTTCAATATATTACAATCCCATCATTTATAGCTAATAAGAAGTTGATGAGAAGAAGTGTGAGTATGCAAGGGAAACAATTTTATATTTGGGATATTAAGTTAGAAAGGGTGAAATAAACATTGACAAGTAGAAGATTAAATCAATTAAGAAATGGTCTAAACCTCATGATGTTTCCAATGAGAATATACCAAATATAAAAAGATTTGGTGACTCGAAAAAAGTTGATTTATTGGAATAAGAATAAGAATAAGAATAAGAATTCAAATCATTTGATGAATCGTAATAATAATTCAAGTTAAACTTATTCGATGACTCAAAAAAAAGTTGATTGATCAGAATAAGAAAAAGAATAAGAATTCAAATCATTCAATGAATTCAAATAATTTGATTGATTTTCATAGAGCTTGGCCACACCTAAGAAAATTCATCAAAGGATTCCTTGAAAGAATAGCAACATTTCATGCACTAACATGCTAACATCGAAAATTTGAGTGGATAGAACTACATCAATAGACTTCTCAATAATTAAAAGAGGTAATTTATGAAACGCTAGTTCTATCTGTAGCAATCTATGACATCGATTTGAGATTCAAGTAGATGCATTAGGGTAAGTTAAAGATGTTGTTTTAATGGGATAAAGCAAGCCATTAGCATACTATTCTTAATTATTACTACTATAATAAAAATAATAATCAATGATAAAGAGCTAATTGGTTTACATCAATCTATAAAACATTATTGGCCAGACACCCTTAGAAAATATTTCATAGAACATTCAGATCATTAGCCACTGTAATGTTTGTAGACTCAATCAAAGCTAAAACATGTATGACACTTCAAGTGGTCTTCATACCTACAATCATTAAGCATGATTATTAAATATAAAAAAGGCACATCGAACAAACATTTAAATATGCTTTGTTAACCTTCTTCAATCTTACAATGTTTGACAAGTATTATGCAAATATTACTTGTAGAATTTTAGGAGTAAGTTATGTGGTATAACGATGACCCAAACTTTTGCAAAAGTTATCAAGAGGCAAAATAAGGCAAGTACTTAGAGTATTCTATCAAATATAAAGTGTTGCACATAAAGATTATGATAAAAATGATGCATAAGTGTATCTCACATTACCAAGGTCTTGGGACACATTTGAGTTTCAAGGACCAATCTTAACTTTCAAAGGTATGCTTGTTAACCCCACATGAATTTAGAGGTTAAAATATTTATTGATAGGTGAACACTTTTTTGTTGCCTCAAAAACAATAGGTCATAAGTAACAACTGTATATACTAGTACAAGTATTGACAAGTCCTTGGAATAATATCTTAATGGATTTTATCAACATTCTATAAATTACTTCATGAGGGCATAATTACCTATTCGTAGTTGTAGATAGAATTTACAAGATGATTAGAGAAATGTCATCCAAAAAGGGATTACAAGTGAACAAGTAATTATGATTTTCTTCCAAAAAGTATGTGTACTAAAAAAAAGTGTTTACCATTGATGCTTAGAGTAATGTCATATTATGGGTTTCATTAAGCTGTAGTTTCAGCTTTTTAAGATAAAAAATAAATGAAGAAATGAATATTTAAATATTATCAAGAAAAAATAAATTTTTTTGTGCCTTCAATGAAATCTTGGCAAGACATTTCAACTATTTTATACATTTGTTGTCTTCAAAACTAAGAAAATCAAAAAATAATTCTTTCTTGAAATCAATCAATCAATCTTGAAATAAAAAATCAATTAATCTAGAAAAATCATTATATATTTGTTTTATGCATAACCCAAAAAATCAAAAAAATAAATTCTATGTTTTTACAACTATTCTACTTTTATCTTCATACATGTATCAAAGTTTATTTGATGACTTGATTCAATGTCACTCACCTTAAAAATTTTCATCCAAAATATTCAAAACAAACAGAACTCTACAATGCATGGTGCCATGAAAAAACTCGATCATTTTTTTAGAAAGATGTGCAAAGCCTAATTGAACAGAGAACATAGGAAAAAGAGACAAAAAAGTAGTAAAAGATTCATAAGTGGCCATACTAGGTTTATTAAAAAAACTAAACTACCATAATGCATTAATCAACTACATAGGAAACCACTATGTTCATCCAACTAAAAACCCAGTTCATGTTATAGCATGAAGCAGAGGAACAAGAAAGAAAAAAGAAAGAAATCAATAGAAGATGGAGGAGGAGGAGTAGAAGAAGAAGAAGAAGAATATAAAAAGAAGATCAAGAAGAAGGAAGAGGAGAAGAAGAAGAAGAAGAAGAAAGAACAAAGAAGAAGATGGTGATGAAGAAGAAGGAGAAAGAAAGTAGAGAAAGAATGTAAGAAAGAGGAAGAAGAAGAAGAAGAAGAAGAAGAAGAAAAGAAGAGGAAGAAGAAGAAGATGAAAAAGAAAGAAAAAAAGAGAGAAAGAATGAAAGAGAGAAAGAAGAAGTAGAAGAAGAAGAAAAAGAAGAAGAAGCATAAGTAGTAGTAGTAAAAGAAAAAGGAGAAGAATTAGAAAGAAGGAAAGGATGAAAGAAGTAGAGGAAGTAGTAGAAGGAGAAGAAGTAGAAGAATGGATAGGAAGAAAGAAAGAATGAAAGATGGAAAGAAAGAAAGGAGAAGAAAAAGAAGAATAAGAAGAAGAAGAAGAAGGAGAAGAAGATGATGAAGATGGTGAAGAATAAGAAGGCAAAGAACAAAAGAAAGAAAGTACTCAAAAAGCAGTAGAAGATGCACAAGAATAAGAAGAAGGAGAAGAAGAACATGAGGGAAGACAAAAAGGAAGAAAGAAGAAAAAGAAGAGAAAGAACAAGAAGAAATAAACTAAAGGAAAGAAAGAAATAGAAGGAGAAGTAGTAGTAGTAACAAAAGAAAGATAAGAAGAAGATGAAGAAGGAAAGATGATGAAAAAGAAGAAGGAAAAGGAGAAGAAAAAACAAAGAATGAATGAATGATTCAAAAAAGGTAAGATAGAAAGGAAGAAGAAAAAGAAGAAGAAGAAGGAGAAGAAGAAGAAGAAGAAGATAGAGAAACAAGAAGAAGAAGAAGAAGAAGAATAAGAAGAAGAAAAGGGAGGAGTAGGAGAATAAAGAAAAATTAAAGAATGTAAGAAAAAGAAGAAAAAGAAGAAGAAGAAGAAGAAGAAGAAAGAGAAGAAGAAGGAGAATTATAGGAAGAAAGAAGAAGAAGAAGAAGAAGAAGAAGAAGAAATAGAAGTCGAAGAAGAAAGAAAGAAAGAATGAAAGGAAAAAATAAAGAAATAAAGAAAGAAAGAAAGAAGAAGAAGACGAAGAAGAAGGAGAGAAAGAAGAAGAAGAAGAAGTAGAAGTAGTACAAGAAGAAGAGTATGAGAAGAAGAAGAGGGAAAGAAGAAGAAGAAGAAGAAAAAGAAGAAAGAAAGAAAGGAAGAAAGGAAGGAAGGAAGAAATAATCAAAGTATGAAAGAGAGAAGCGGGAGAAGTCGAATAAAAATATGAAGAAGAAAAAGATGATGATGATAATGAAGAAGAAGAAGAACAAGAAGGAGTGGAACAGCAAGAAGAAGATTGTGAAGAACGAATACAAGATGAACAAGAAGAAGAAGGACAAGATGAAGAAGATGAAGGACAAGATGAAGAAGAATAAGGAGAAGAGGAAGAAAAGGAAGAAGAAGAAGAAGAAGAAGAAGAAGAGGAGGAGGAGGAAGTATAAAACGAAGATGAAGAAGAAGAAGAAGAGGATGAAGTAAAAGAAGTAGAAGAAGATGAAGAAGGAGAGGAAGAAGAAGAAGAAAAAGAAGAAGAAGAAGAAGAAGAAGAAAGGAAACTTCCCATCCTTAATCATATCAAATGATGATATTTGATTATTGAATAAATTTTAGTGAGCAATGTAGGAAATGATCAACACCACTTTTACAAAGAGGGGAAATTGCATGGAATGAGAGTATTAAAATGTAGTTAGCAATGTAGGAAATGATGGATACCAGTTTTAATCAAGCATACTTGGAGTTCATAATGTACATCATCTATAAACATGGAATGAGAGCATTATATATGTGTAGCTTGCATACAATCATATTGTGCATGGATTGATAAATAAGTAGTCTGTCAAAGCTTGTTCGTTATTCCTACCCCAAAGTTTGCTACACTTGAATTTCAAGATACAAGAAATATAAGAATTTAGAAGTGATATTCAACAAAAAGCTCAAAACTTTCTAGATATAATGCAAGAAATATATTTCAATGCCAAAAGATAATTACTAAATCATAGGAGTATAAGAGAAGACATGACCATCATAGAGCTAAAATGTTCACAAAAATTACATTATTTGGCTTCATATTAGGAAGGAAAGATTTAAGGCACATGGAAAGAAGATAAAACTAATACGATATAGTATTTACAAGATAATATAATTTATTAATGATAATATTTATCTAGTTGAGTGACTAGGATATATGGAAATGTTCTTAATAGTTAATATCATTAACTTGAAGGCTTATGAGCCATTTTTGCTTGATGAAGAAAATCAAAAAGACTTACCACCCATCGATAACTTTGTAAAGAATAATGATAAAATCTTAAGTTAAGATAACATCAGCTAGGAAGAGATCATTGTGATAAGGAGCTTGGCTTAGACTTCATACCAAAATGTGAAGAAGGGAAAAGACTTACTAATACAAAATGTATAGCATGGAAAATGGTTAATCATTATTCCATAATGTTTGTTCCAAATAATACGAAAAAAATAAGGACTAGATGATCTAGTCAAGTTGATTAAATGACACTCAAAAATAAGCCCAAACTAGAACTAAGAGGTGTAAAAGAAATAAGGAGTGCTGTGGTTCTCATTAGAATGAACAGTTGCACCATGTATACTTGACTTCAAGCACCACATGTGCTTCACTCCATGTGTAGTGCTAACCTGTTTATATGCACCAGATATGAATAGGAGATGGAGTAACCCCCACACATATATGAGCAAGCTTTAGGTGGGTAGATATTTGGGTCATGTGTAGGATAAGTACCACCTACTATGCCTTGCCTTTGCTTATGTAGTGCTAAGTAATGTATCAAATTCAAGTGCATCTTAGGCTTTTACATGCAAGTATAGATCCAATGATGTAGAACTTTGTCAATTGCAAACTTATTATCAAACAACAAATGTTTCTTTTGGAAGTTAAATATTATTCCTTTTTCAATAAAATATTCCAATGTAAAGAAGCAAGAATGATGAAAGGACTTCTTGTAGTATTCAATTTTCTTATGACAAAAGCTTTGTTCTTCTTCCCTTTATTACATACTTTCTCACCATTTTGATAGTTCCAATTTCACTATTTTGACTAGGATAATAAGGTGTACAAGTGAAATCTTACGGTGAGAAAACCTTATTGAAAGATTAATTGGTCATTTAATTTGTTAATATAGTTATTGAAGAGATGATTCATAGTACATTAAGGTTCTTTTAGTAAGTATTGATGTTTTGTGATGTAATTAAGGAAGTTATTTTTCAACAAAGAATAAAACAAAATAACTTTTTATGATATTACAAGATAAACATGCTTAATGTTACAAATAAAACCTATTCAAAATTACAAATATAAATAAGCAATCATGATAATGGAGCACCTAAACAATTAAAAGTTGTCTATGAAAAATATTCTCATCAAGTAAAGCATAAAAAATTTCAAAGAAAAAAAGTGTAAATTATTAATTTATTTAAAACAATAAAACTTTGTAATCTAACTACTCAAAATTTTAGATAAAGAAATGTAAGCATGAAAAAAAGGAAGACCATTACTTCTTATAAAACTAATTTTGCTTGATGTAGATAATACATATTAGTCCTCTTGAGACTAATCTATACAATAAGAGATGCATGACAACTATTAGTGCATGATTCATAAGACTGAAAAATATGTTTAAATATCAAGATTTAGTTAGAGGATGATTTAGATAGTCAAACTGTGCAAAAATATTAAGTAGTTCATAAGCTTGTAATAATGGATCATAGTAAGTGAATCCTAGGTTCTTACATAATATTTTGATGATAAGAAATAACTATATCAAGTATTAATCTTTTTTATTAAGCATTTCAAAACATTCATCTCATGATCTAGTAGATTAGTACATTATAGAACTTAATTAGTTCATTCTTAGGTTAATAAAAGATTAAAGACAAGTAAATGAGTGTTGGAGACATTGCTTTAGAATGGTTGAACTTTGAAATGTTGGAGCTAATGCATAGAGCTGTAAGTGTAATAATTTTCCATCTAGAGCACATCTTCTACATAATACTTTCATTTAGAATTATTATACAAACCACTTCATACTAACATGACACATTGGTTTACTTTCAACCTACTCATGCTGAGGGGCCTTGCTTTCCATAATCTTTATGTAAGATGTTCGCAATAGTAGATAGTGAAACATATCGATTAATAAAAGTGAATAGTTAAAATTGAAATAGTTTAATTAACCATATGCTTAGTGCTAAAAAAATGAGAATTGAAATTATTTTGAGTCAAAGTGTTGACTTAAATATGCCAATAAATCAAATAATTACATGCCCTTTAATATAATCATTATGGAGTTGAATGCAATTATTGTGCTTTATTTAATGATAACACATAAGTATTTATAATAAATTTTATTAAGAGAATTTTATGATTTGAAAAGGTGATGTTTATGTCAATTGAAGAACCTACATAAGAGAAAATGTTATATCCAATGAAGATTCTCTTTGCTAAAGTGATAGACTTCTAAGAAATTAATTTTTAATTTAATTTTAAAAATTTTACTTTTATTTTAATATAATATTAAGCTTGAAGAAAATTATTCTTACAATGTGTTTAAATTAAACTTCATCATCACTATAATTTTTGTTTAATTTAATTATCTAAACAAACAAAAGTCTCCAAACTTTGATCATTTTACAAATCACCTTATTTTTATCGCTAATGTGGAGGCCTTTTTCCAAAGATGTAAAATATAAATTAAGAAAAAAAGATCTTGTTATAACTAACCAAAGCCTAAACATTTCTAGATATAGAATTAAGGTATGACTCTTGAACCCATATGGTATATACTATCTAATCACAGAATCTCTCTAAAATATGTTATGTGCTTATTGGTAAGCAAGAGTCATGATCTTCGAAGTGAACCAAGGGGTAGCCAAACTCACATTTTTTGCTAATTGTATACACACAAGTAAAGCCTTTATGCAACTATCTCAAGTGCAAACAAATGATGTGTGACAAAAATTCTCTATTCGTTTTGCGTATATCACTTCAAAAAAGTGGAAATGGATGTCTACTATTTGACATTATTGTCACATTAAACAATGCAAAATTCATTTGCCTTTCTAAAACACACTGATCCAAATCAATTACTTGATCACATAATTCTGGTGATTAAACGTTCAAACCTTCATCCGCCTTTCAAAAATTTATAACTTCAAATCCAATCATCTAGTCATACAATTATCCAAATTAAATGATTGAAATTTTATGCCATTTCTAAACTATGTAGATTTAAATCTATCCATTTAATTATTAAATTTTTGTAATATGATTGTCCTCTTTAAAGTCAATCATGCATTAATCTTTTACCTTGATTCAATCAAATATGTATTTAATTTAATAGCCTAGACTAAAATCAATCACATTGCTATCATTTACCTTATACAGACAAAAAAACTTTTTCACCAAACAATCTATATTAAAATCAATCATTCAGCTCTTATTTATCGTGATCTATCCAAGACTTGGAAATTCCGAATGATATTTCATGAATTGTTATGGCTATCCTATCATTTATTGCTAATTGCAATTTTCAAATACTTTTTGAATTCACATCTTTCTACAATAACAATTCATATGAATGTTTGATAACTATTTTTGTCATAATATTAATTATTTTTTAATGTAAAAATATTGGTGAAAGACTAGAGAATTTGTTCAAGCTATAAAATCTAAGTCTTACCAAATATTATTAATTATTATTTCTATTCATTATGTCTCTCATTCTTTGATCTACAATTGTATTATTTCTTTAATAAGCTAATTTGTTATTCTTTTGTCCATCATTCAAGTAAAAGCATAATATATTAAAAAAAATTTAATATTTTATCAGATATAAGATTACTGTTAAAATAAAATTTAAATGTTTTGTTACAATGTTTCTTTTTCTACTTCTTTCATTTCATTGAAGCACTATTATAGCACTTTTATTCTATAATATTTTTGTGAGTGATGTTTATTTGTGAAGGGCTTATACTAATTAGTTTGACTTTTTTGTCCTTTGTGTGGTGCTGATGTAAACTTCAATTTGAGCTAAATCTTCAAAAATTGTTATACTTCTTTTAATGCTAAAGTTTCTAATTTAAATTACTTTTTTTTAAATTAAATATAATTAGTCTATCATAAAAAAATTGAAATTTACAAAAAAAATTTTAAAAAAAGATTTATAGGAGCTTAATAAGCAACTTGAAATAGTAATTTTAAAAAATATTTTAAATTTTTTTTCAAAAGCCTATATTTTTATTCTTAATCATTTATCTCTTTTGCTAAAGCACATTTCAACTAGTATCAAAACGAAATCCCTTTTTAATGAGAAGAAATTCTTGAAAGAGGACAATGACTCAAAATGATATTTCCGTGAATTTTATTTAAGAGTGGATTTTCTAATAAGAAATTACACTATTTTAGTCAATATAATCTTTGTTGGAATACTAGGATTGTCATTTACTTGATGGTAGTAAGAAAGGAATTGTGAGAGCAACTACAAAATTCATCTGAATTTCATTTTAAAAAGTTCAAAAGGTGCAGCAAAGGACCTAGAATTGATCAAAACTTGATGAGGTTGAATGTTGAGTGCTTCAGGAAGGTTTCAAATATTTTTTGGCTATTGAGAACTTCTCTGTCCTCTTGTCAACTTTGGGTTCAAGAATCTGAAGGAGATTTTAGTGGACCTTCATTATTTTGATGTTCTTTTGTCAAAACAAAGATGACATCAGTTCTATTTATGTATGCTCAACCTCTCGGTTCCTATCGGGCGTCTTTTCATTCTCTCTCAACCTATCAAAATGATTGACTAAGTGTGATTTTCTCTTTTTTTACCAACTTGTTGGCGGGTTTGACTCTCAGATGCCCATGGTGGGTGTAGTAATCTCTACTCTATGACATACGAAAAGGTTCCAACAATTACCTTATAAAAAAAATGGCAACTTTTATCAGACATAGCACCTGAATCGAATCTATTAAAATCACTTCAATGATCAAACCAATTGGGGGAGAATCAATGGATTCTACTTCAGGAATGATTTATACTTCCCAAACCACAAGAGGGAGTAACATAGAAAATTACATTTGTTGTTAAATAATTTAAAGGAAATATGATAGCACACAATTATGAGTTTTTTAGAATTCTTTTCAATGAATTTATAAAAAGAGTAAGAGAAATATTGCTCTGATGACGGATTATCTTAACAATTAACTTTGAAAAATTGTACTAAATATTACATTGAAAAAAATTTAAAAAAACTAAAAAATATAACATCACAAAATAGTGGAAAAACTATGATGCAAGTATAAATTTTAAAAAAATAAAAATTATAAAAATTGAAAAATATTATAAATAATATGTATAAAATATCAATAATTTACGATTCAAATAATCTATTCATTAAACATATTCATGTGAAATAAAAGCTTTATAACTATGATAAAAGCACATAAATAATAAAAAAATAATAATACATAAATTATGTGAATTCATGGATGAAGAGTTGCATTTAAAATTGAGATTTGATATCTTCTATTTCACAAAACAATAACATTAAAAGTACAAAAAAACAATTTTTTATGTGAAAATACTTTTAAAGCATTATGCCATTGTAAATCATAAAATACATATAACCTAAAAAATAAATATTTTTTGTATGTAAAAAATTTAATTATTCAAAATGAGTTACATAATATATTAATAAAATGATTGATTAGATACTCTGACAAATGTATGATATATCCACAAAATGTTTCTAGTAATAGAAATGAACGATATTATGGAGTGCAAATAAGGAAGCACAAAATACTAATAACGTTAAAGCACTCATAATTTACAATTTTAAACTTTCTCTATAAGTTCAAATCTAAAAAATATGAACAAAGGAAATCACAAATATTTATAAAAATTTTTGCAACATGTAAAATATGAAATGTAGAAAAATCTTATTATAATTGAGGATGTTTTATTAATGCAAATATACCAATGAGTAATGTTGATATAAGAAACTATAATAATTAAAAAAGTTATGTTAGATTAACAAAATTTAAAAAATTTAAGAAAAGTATAAAAAAATGAAAAAAAGGAGAGAATATATATTTAATTATGCAATACATTAAAGGCACTCTTTAATAACGAAAGATAAATGACATCTTATTTATTTCAAAAACTTGTAAAGAATTAGAGATATACAAAAAATAATTACAATAAAAGAATATTCAGAACTTTAAAAATATTGTGCATAACTCACATATGGATATGTATAGAAAAAACTTAAAAATAATTCTAATGGAAAATTTAAAATATTATCCAAAATGTGCATAAGTAGTTAAGTAGAATAGAAATTTATAAGATTCATACGTTCTCCAAACCTAAAATTTTAATGATGCTTAGGATGGATGTGGAGAAGACCTATTGACATGTGAGATGGTTTTCATCTTATCATATTACCTAATTATGGGTTTACTGACGAGCAAGATAATTTATTTTTATTACTTTATCTTTTATTGTGTAAATATTTTTACTTAAATTAAATAGAAGAAAACGTTTCATTATTACTATTCATCCTTAAAATGCTATTTCTAAGGCATTCTTAAAATTTTTGAAATGGCAAGACAATTTACTTTTTATATAATTTTTTTCTAACATTTTTAATATTGAATAGTCTTAGTGATTTTTTAATTTTCAAGATTTTTAGTTATCTTTATTTAATTTTTATATGCCTCTTTCTTTGAAAGTAAATTTATTTTTTGTTTCATAATTCATTCATAATTCTAGTTAATTTAAAATTTCTTTATAAGATTCATTTTTATTTCTTTCCTAATCGATTATTCATCTATAATAACATGTAGCATTACTTAGAAAGCAACTTTTGTTAATTTTTGTACATAGATTAAAATTTAAAATTTTAAATTATTTCAAGTATTTCTTTTTTTATACATATGTAAAACCTTCATTCAAATTTCAATTCTTTTTATTTTAATAGCTAAAGTAATTTATTTTTGCCAATTAAAAATAAAAATTTAGTGATATAAAATATTTCATTTTTTTATAACACAAATATGAAAAAAAATTAAATTGAACTATTATGATAGAATTTCTAAATAAAGTAAATTAAAAGAATAATTGAGAAATGAAACTTTTATAAAAAATAAAAACCTTTTTATAATATTGGAATAAAGTGAAATAAGGTAATATAAGTTATTTGTTAGAAAATTTTAAACCTCGCATTGTACTAATTTATCATATTTATAATTTTAAATTATTTGTGGGAACCTTATCCCAAAAAAAGTTTAGGAGCGTAAAACCATTACAAAAATGCTACTATAGATGATAAAGTAACAAAAATAAGTACAATATGATGAACAAAACTAAAAGTTTAAATTACTGATAAAATATTAAAAAGAATAGTTATTTTAAGTCTTAATGATGTTATTATAAAAATAAACAAAATCGTAATAGAACAAAACAAAAAGTAAAAGAGAATGTCAGTTTTTAGAAGAAATTTTGTTACACAAATTTCTAAGTAATACTCATAAGAAGATGTAACGAAAAAAATTTAAAATGCCATACCTTAGCAGCATCTTAAAAAAATTAATGTTATAATAAGATAATAAAAATTATTTGTCAGCCAAAGCTATGTGAATAAGGTAGTGTAACTAGGCTACTATTAAATGGTTAGTATGCATTAGTTTGAAATTATCTTATTAAAAATTTCAGTGGTCAATAAAAATAGTAAAAAATTTATATGGTGATAACCTTGTGCATAATTATAAATAGAATAATTTTTCACTATAAAAATATCAAACTTGATTCTTAATGAACATAAAAATATATAACAAATAAAAAAGATAACTATATAACTAACTATTTCAATTATTTAAAAGAATGAATATTACAAATCAATTATAATTATCTATACAAATAAATAAATCACAAAAGAAATATTGAATAGAAAATTATAACAATAATTAATTATTTGAAGTTTAGTTCCATAAATAAAAAAAATAATTTTTTTTAATATATATTGTAAATTAATAAAATAATATGAGAAAATATTTAAATGCAATAAATTTTATGATATGAAAATAATATTTTGCATGATAAAATAAGATCATTTTCGTAGTGCAATATTGCTAAATATCACTTTTGTGACAAACAATTGAAAAATGTAAGAAATAAAATAATAAATATTACAAAAAAAATAATGCAACTAGAACTAGTTAAGAGAATGAGAATTAATAAATTCAATAAATAGCTTAACACTTAAATATCAACAATTTTTATTCAATAAAGTACATAAATAGAAATGTTTTTTTGGAAATAAACTGTGCAAATAAATTTTAAATATAAAGATAATAAAAATTCAATACATTGATCAAAACCTTTGCAATGCTAATTTTACGAATATTCTGAAAATGAAAATAATTACATAAAAATAAGTGAACATAAATTTTAACCATAAGAAAATTTAAAATTCTTAATACTACATACAATTTGCTAATCTTTCAAGAAATTTAAAATCATTACAAAAATGGCAATTACCGAAAAAAATAATAAATTTTGAATACTAATATTGTCAAAATGCAAAAATGTTTTAAAAAAATTCAATGTAAAAAAAATTATTGTAATAAATAACATATTTTTATATATTTGTGATAATGATATTCACAATTGAGGACATAAAAATTGTATGATTCATATTTTTAACTTAAAAAATTAAAATGAGAAAAACAAAAATGTTGATAACTAAATTATAACATGTTAACATAAATAAATATAATATGAATAGAAAATATATATAATATTGTTAGTATAAAAAAATTGGAAGTTTCAATACAACATGAGAACCATGCCAAAACAAATTTTGTGCATAAATATGATAAATATTTTAGGCTAAGTACTTCAAATATGTTTTATTATTATTGTAACTATCCCTTATGCATTGACTCATAAGAAAAACAATTTTGTAAAGTATAATCTTTTAATAGCTCATAAACAAGGTTGAATGTGTGTTCGATGGAAAAATAATACATGAATGGCCATTGATGAGTGCTTTGTAGAGTTTTGGGATTTAAGAAAATTTTAGGTCTTTTAAGACTACATGCAACTTTCCAAAGTTTCATGTTAGAAAGCAATGGTAGATAACTTAATATAAAAAAATAGTTTAATTTTAGTACTAGTTTTGTCAGAATGGCTAAATGTTTTAAAAAATCAATTTTCAAAAATTTGTTGTAATAGATAAAATATTTAAATTACAAAATGTAGTGATAATAATCGTATTGACAACTTATAGCATAAAAATTGTATAATTCAAATGTAATCCATTAAAAAATGAATTGATTAAAATTAAAATTTTGATAGCTGAATTAGAACAATCTAATGTAAATGAAAAGTTGGAATTCTTAATACATTAAGAAAACATTTAAGGACTAATTTTCAACATAAAGATGCTAATCATTCAAGATTAAGTATATGAGAAGTATTTTTTTATTAATACAACTATTCTATAAGAATTTTACAAAAAATGTTTAGATATTAAAATATTGTGTCAGTTTAGTAATAATTATCTAAAAAGAAATAAAATGATAAGAATAAAAAAGGTAATATTAGGAAAATTATATTATAAGTGTGATGTAATAATTAAAATCTTCAAAATTTTTATATAATGTATTAAAAAAAATCTTCTTTGTGATTCATTGTGAAGAAAACTTCATTGTTTGAGTAAAAAATTGAAGAAGATCAAAAAATAAAATTTCATTAATGAAATAGAAAATTTATCACGTCAAAAAATTTTTGTATGACTACTTTACAAAAAATATTCTTACAACAAAAATGTTCAAATGCCTAGAAATACGAAAATAACATATTGAATGAATTCAAGGACTAAATGGTAATATTAAGTAAATAAAAACTATATTAATTGTCAATCAATGAAAAAAAATTTAAAAGCAAGGAATCTTAGTGCAAATAACGATACTAGTCGGCCAAATATAAGCTTTATGAAAGACATGATCAATAGTTGTTATAGCATAGTCAAATATTCTTTTCTTAAACAACCTATTTAAGAGGAAATGGCATTGCTACATTTGGTACTAGATCAACCATTATGTTTAATGGGTTTAGAACATATATGTTCGTCAACAAGATCTTGTCACTTGTTATAAAAGTGGAACTCAATGTGTAGAAAAGTTGTATGAAGGAGTGGTCTATAGTTGTAGTAATCATTTACTATTAGAAAGGAAAAACACTAAAATTTCTTCCCTAATTACATGGTCATTGATGAAATATGGAAACAAATGTCTTTTCAATCATCAAGTGATAGAAAGTGTAAATGGCAATAGGTTTACTATGTTCATGATTCAACTAGACCAGATTGCATATCTTAGAATTATCCTAAGACTCATAAAACATCCTTTAAAGTTAGAAAAAAGAACAGTTAGAAAATTAAGCAAGTGATCAGAGCAATTTAAGTGGATTGGTACATCATTTGTAATGAGGGCAAACAAAGAACTAGAAAAAATTATAGAAATGGTTGGTCAATCAGTTAACAAACAGACATATTTTAAAAGGCATAAAGTTTTATTTTTTTATGTCACAATGATAGCATGCTAAATTTCAAAAGTTGTTGTGCTACTGTGAAAATATCATAAAAATCTTATTAGATAACTTTTCAATTGCTCATATCCCAAAAAAAACATAGTTGAATTATTAACTACAATGACTTGATATGGCATATTATCATTTTTAGACAACTGAGTCTAAAGAAATGCCATTCACAAAAGTGCATCATCAAACTTCAATGATTATTGGTTCATTCTTTTACTAGGTAGAGAGGGCACTATATATGATAGCTTCATACATAATAGCATTGTCATAGTCTATTTGATATTTTTCCATTTACAAATTAATTAGACTATTATGATTACCAAGTTATGAGATTCACTTCCTGCACCCTTAAGCTTTTTACTTAAAGATTATAACACAATTCTCATTGGTGCATCTTGCGCTATGTTTCATAAACCTTATGTATGTTGAAGGAACCTCAAGGGTGGTATTTTGTATGAGTCCAGTTTTTTGTACTTTATTATTTTATAAAATATAGAAAGTCTTTTTTGGGAAACTTTTAATCACCTTCTTTTTAATGATACATATGATTGATATGGAAATGTCTTATGTAATTAGTAGATGGTTGTTACTCCTATTCATTTTATGTTTCAATTTGAAATTATGATTAGCGTCGAGCCTTGATTATTAATTGTACTTAGTGTCATTCATTTAGGATTCTTAGTAGAATATTTAATATGATCATAAGTACGCATGGTTATTTTAGTGGTGCATAATTTTTTTATATATGTTCGAGAACTTCTTTCATTTTATTTTATTCATATTTTTCACTCATTTTAGCTGGACAATTATTTTTATTTTAGAAACTTTCTTTTTAACAAGTTATGCTCTATTTAAAAAATTAAAACATTTTCAACTATGTCATAGCCTATTTCTACTTACATTTTAATAAAATCATTTTCTTATAATGTATTTATTACTTTTTAATTCTTAATTGATATTTTCAAATCAATTTAAAATAAAATCTTAGAGGATTTTAGTTTTTGAAAATTTTACAAACTAATTATCAATTCTCAAACTAAAAATATGAAAATGGAATAAAATAAAACAATGATAAAAAAAGAAAATCATATTATTAAATTATATTTGTAAAATTTTTTAGTTAATATTAAAATATATTAAGAAAAATTAAAATATGAAAATTATAAAGCATTATAATTTTTATAATGCCAAAATGTGTAGCAATCTCATGAGAAAAATATTCTATCAACAAAATTAAAAAAATAAATTATAAATTAAAATTTTCAAATATAATTTCATAGCAATAGAAGTGTTGATAATATTTTTATGATGACATAAAACATAACACAAAAAAATTGAATTGTATTAAATATTAAATTTTTTTTTAAAAAATGTTACAAATTGATGAGAAAAAGTGCATAATTGCAATCAATCATATGGATAACAAAAAATAAATTTCTTAGAAAACTTTACACAACAAGATGAAGGACATACTGATTGGTAATATCAATAATAAAAAATGAAATATAATGGTTTTTTCCAACATTAAAAATTCTAATTTGTTAAAAATTTGTAATAAAATTAAGTAAATATCTATATTTTAAAAAATTAAATTTATAACAACAAAATGATAAAATAAAGTACAAAACACTAAATAAATAAAAAATAACTATTACAATAAAATATTTGAAATGTCTAAAAATTATGATAATTAAATTTTACTGGAAATGATTTTCACAATTATAAAAAGTTTATAAAATTATAAAAGTTAAAAGCATTTGTTGATGAAAAGATATTAAATGATTATTATTAATTTAAAACATATTAATAAAACCTTAAATTAAATTATACTTATTTTTGTATAAGGCCTCAATAGAAATGTTCATAATAACTTTAAATATGGAAGCATTGTGAAGCAAACATATTTATTAAAGACCAAAAAATATACAAATACATAATGGTTTTATGATAATAAAAAATCTGAAACATTTATTACTATTTATGTAACTTGTGAAAAGCTAATATTTTATTTGTAAAAATAAATGTATTGAAAATTTTATTTTACTAAAATGTTATTTGATGAGGAAAAAAATTGCATTTTATCAACTTAGGAGTACATGTACTATAAAACATTTAAAATGCAAATGCATAAGAAAAAAGTGTAACTTAAATATAATAATAATTACAAACCTAAAAACTTTTAAATATTCGAATTTCTTTCATAAAAATTAAAAATTATTGCCTTAATTTTTTTTCTTAAGAGTTTTTTGACATATTTATAAATGAGGAAATAAGAAAGTAATCAATTTAGTCAAAAATGTAAATTATTCAAACAAAAGGAATTATTTGATTGAAAAAATCATTTTCCTGCAATAATTTTGAGTACCGCTTTATTGTTTATTAGATTGTCTTATACACTTAATGTTTACATTAGTTACCCTTTTATGCTATCAGTTTTGTATAATTTGAGAATTTAAAAATGTGGTCTAGCAACATCACAAAGTGAGGCTCAGTCGAAGAGTAAAAGATTTGAATTAATTGTTGTGGGTTATCTTAAATTAATTTTATGTTTTTGTCTTAAGAAAAAACCTTCATTCTTTTTTAGTTTTTATTATAATTGAATTGAAATAGGCAAAGAAAACTTTTCATATATGGTAATTTATTATTGTTATAACAAAGTTTTTTATATTATAAATTTGAAGTATATTTAATTATGTTTACTTATAAATTCGCACTTTTTATTTTTATCAAAGAGCTTAACATGTTTTGTGACATCTTATACACGTTATGATAATAACTTTTGATAGTTTGTCATATTTATTATATTTCTTTTTAAATAAAGTTTTTACTTATATTACTTTATAGAATTTGTTTTTTCTACAAAGTTATTCATTTATTGATGTAGATATTTTGGTAATTTTTTATTTTTTTAAGTACGTTACAAATTTTAAATTTTTGCATACTTTTGTATTTTCTTTTCCTTCTTAAATTTTTTAATTAGAAATGTATGATGGTAAATTTCATAGTGTGAGATGGAACTTTAACAATGGAATTGTTTACTAATATTGATGTTTTGTTAAAGTTTTTAATGCCATTGATGGATTTTGAAAAGTTTTATTTTAGGAAAAAAATCTTTTATTAACATTTACTAAATAATTTAATCAAAGATAATGTTTCAATAAATATTTTGTTTCCAATAATATTTAACATTTTTATATAATATTATTTATAAGAATAGTTTGTAAGAGATTAAAATATTTATATTATTTTAAAATATGTTAAGAAGTATGAAAAATATTTCTTTTATAAATGAGATAGATAAGATTGAGAAATTGGAAATCATTTTGATAGTACCACTTTTGAAATCATTAACAAAACTATTTTTAGTATTATTAGTTTTTTAGATACAAAAGTTGACCATATTATATGGTAATTACAATTTATAAGAGTAATATAATAATACTAAATATTAATTTTTGCATAAAAATATATTCAAAATAACAACAATAGTAAATCACCAATAAATGTAAAAAAGTAGTCATATGGAATAACTCACCACATTATAATTGTGTTAAATTCTCCAATAACATATTAAATATACTAAAAAAATAAAATGTTATATAAAATGTGCAATATTTCTAATATTTGTTTCATTAAAACATTAGTAAATTTATGAAATAATAAAACCATTCACGCTATGCTTTCATGTATAAAAGTATAAAGTATTAAAAAAATGATTGCTATGAAACTTTTTAAAACAACTTCATTAAGTTATCAAAAAATAATATTTTATTTTAAACATTGATTTATATTCAAAAGGTTTTGTAAAATAATATTTTTTTAATATAAGACTTATGTTATTATATTTTAAAAACTTAAGATGTTTGAAAAATAATATCTAATTTTCGAAACTAATTATCTTAAATAGACAACCACTATATAAAACAATAAAAAAACTAATATTAGTTGTACTTTAAAAATAAAAGATCTTCAAAATTTCAATAAAATATATTGAGAAAGGTTTTTCATGGTCATCTAAGTAAGACTTAAATTTAGGAGAAGTTATTTTAAAAAATTTATAAAAATCATATTTATAATAGGTACTTCAAATATTAGAAATTATTATTTTGTGAAGTTCAAAAAAAAGGTCCATATAATATAAGCATGACAAATTGATAGAAACAATATTGCCTAAAATAAGTAACTAATTAAAAAATCTTAAAAAGTATAAAATGACAAAAAGATTCTAATACTTTAAAAAAAACTATTTTATAAAATAAATAATATCAAAAATAAATACATAAATTCTTCAAAAAATAAAAACTTATTTATTTCATGAAACGAGCAAAATGTTTGAACTCGTATTTAAGAGAATTTATAGAAATTTTAATATATCGATATAGCATTACATGAAAGTGAACTTTTTTAATTGTATGATATCCTAACAAGAAAAGGCACAATAAATAGAAACATGCATAGTTTGTCATTTGAATAAAATATAACTGAATATAAATAGATCATTAAAAAACATCAAATTTCAATGCCAAGTAAAAAAAAGCTATTGAAAGCAATAATCTTTAATAAAATAAAAATATATGCAACTGTTAAACTAATAGCAATATAGAACATTCAATAATTATTACAATAAAAATTCAAAAAATCTCCATTTATATGAACATGCTAAATAAAAAAATATTTTCAATAACAAACATTTCTTTTATTATTACAAGTGCCATAAATGAGTGATTACAAATATCAAATCCTTACACCATTTAAAAAACATGTATAAAATTTTAAATTAAATAATTGAAAATTTAACTAAGATAAATGTAATAAACAGTTGTTAAAGAAAGAAAATATCTATGTTTAGTGTTGTAAAACACAAAAAATATCGAAACAAAATGAAGTTAATAAAATAAGCAAAACAATGATCATGTTGTAAATATAAATGTTAAAAATACAAAAATATAAAAAATCTAAAACATAACATAATACTTAAAATATTAAAATTATTTTAACATCATATTCGAAAATAATATTCTCATTTTGACAAGCATGATAAACATTAAGTGATGAAGCCAACTAACATGGGAAATTTGTTATAAATTATATAAGGCAAAACATACAAGATAGGATAAGTGAATTATTTATTTAACAAATTTTTTTATTCTAAAATTTTAGAAAAAAATTATTTTACACTTCAAAATAAAAGTTATTTTTTAAAATATTTTTTTTGAAATGAGATTGCAAAATATTAAATGAAATACATAAGAATTTTTAAATGGCTCAGCAAAAATTTGTACCTCCATCTACCCTTGATCACTTAATGGGCTTCAACTAATCGCTCATTTTCATCGAAACCAATAAAAAAAATACACACTGATACTCCAATGAGACACCAAAATCCACAAAACAATTTGACTGTAAAAAATAATTTCAAAACTTCACAATTTTTGCATAAAAGTATTTCTAAATTTTTAAATCTTTAAAACAAGAATTGCATGACTACTGGCTAAAAATAGCTCCTTTAATAGCTAAAAAAAGTTTTTTCAAAAGCTAGCCATCACAGCTGATATGAAAAAAATTTATGGTACAACTGCTGTTCGATTTTAGGTGTTTGAAGTAAATATTGTTTGATTAGAATAATTGAAAATGGGTTTATTAAGAAAATTTTGTTACATGTTAGTAACATAATTAAGTGTCATACGATAAATTCCCCTTATATTAAAATTTGTTTCTTATTTTTTTCTTTTTCAATTGTTTTTCAATCTTTAATAAAGGATGTTTCATTTCTTTCATATTTTATATTCATTATAGAACATTTTTTATTCCTTTTTGGTAACGTTCTATTTTTACAAACGTTACTTTTTCCTTTGTATTAAAAATATCTCATTCGTTTTCTAAAAATTTTCTTTATATTTAATGGTAATTTTTTGTGATTGTTATATGATTTTTTGTATTATATATGATTAATTAATGTTTTGTTTTTGTGGAGTTTTTATTTTAATTTAAAATGTTTCCTTTGTTTACATATATTTTTGAAATTGAATTTGCACATAGGTTTTATCAAAGTGTTTATTTTTCCATTTCATTATTAAAATTTTTTTTTCTAGTATGTTAGCTATGTTTTCTTGGATATTTAAAAGACACGTTTTTTATTGATATATTGTAGGTAGAAAAATATGTTTTAATAAAATATTTAAAAAATATAAAATATATGTAATCTTCATCAATTAAATTTTCTTTATTAATATAACATGTTATTTCATTATATTTTGAAATGTGGACTTGACTCAGGTTTGTGGTGCACAAAATGGGCATGGGCCTTGAGGTGTGGCACGCTAGGAGTGCGACAGAAACTGAGACAAATTAGCTCCAATTTTTTATTTAAGTCATAATTCTCTCAGTAGTTTTGGGTTAAATGGTGCAGATCATAACTATTTAACTGACTTAATTCTAAAGAATCAGGGGGGACTCATGAATTTGGTTAACTTGGACTCATATTTACATATAAGCATTAGTGACAAAAGACATGAGTTTCTGAGAGCATCAGGGGGTTGCCAATCTTAAGAGGCTGAATCATCTTGAAAATATTATAAGCATAAATCACGTGAACCCTTTTGCAATGTGAGACAAAAAATGCTATTGCCAAACTTTAGCTTTTCTGCCAATCGATCGCAAGTTGTTACTATCAAACGAAAAAGATTATGCCAATATTTGTGAACAATTTACATATATCTAGCCATTCCTCTAGAATGGTTGATTAAGCTACGTAATGCCTCTCTCCCTTCATCAATAATAACCCATTTAACATCACCTTCGATTTAGCTTTTGAATCTAATGTTAAATATCTTATCTGGGATACTTTTTTAGTTTACTCTATAAAATGGGATTTAAAAATTGAAATGCAAATATCTCCATATCATTTTTTATTTTTTTATTCAATTTTTTATTGATGTAATGTTTATACAATTTCATAAGATTTTAGTGTTTTCAATTTAATTATTTTTAATATAAAATATTGTTAATTATTTACTGAGATAATATTTTTTATCAACAACAACAAAAATAATTTTTAAGATTTTAAATTTCCCTTAAAAAATCTTAAGTTTTTATTTTCATGGGATTTAATTATTTTTTAGAATTTGTGGTCAGAAGTAGAAAATTTTTGTAGACAACATATGCACATAGTTTTTAACATTTTTAGTGTGCAGTTACAATAATGACATATTTATATGTTAAAATTAATAATAATTTCTATTTCGAAAATTAAGTTTCTTTGGCTTACATTAATAAACAAATGTACATGCTAATGTATTTTAAAGATATTCAAATCTTTTCTTAAATTAATTTTCTCTATTTTTTAAAATAAAATGGTCATATTTTTAATTAGTTTATTATATCTTAAAATAAAAAAATTTAAATTTTTTAGTATGTTCTATTTGTAATAAAAAGTAACTCTTTTTGTTGATGCACAAGTCAAAATATTATCTCATGAATATATTAAATAAATAAATTTTACATGTATGTTATCTGCTTCTATATATTTTATTCTATTTCTTATCTTTATAACTAGGGAGATTTTTAATCAAATTCTATTTTGAATGTCTTTTTATATCATTCTTTGATATGACATAACACACCCACTTCTAATTAAAAGTGAAACTTTGCCAAATCTTTAGTTACTATAGCATGTAAATTATTAACTTTTTGATAATTTTCTCACTTCATTTGGATAAACATTTTATGAGTTAAAATATTCTCTTTCTGAATTGCTTTCTATTTTCACATAACATTTTTGGTCCTTGGACATTTGTTTAGAGTTAAATATAATAAATATTGTTTCATAAATCTATGTACACATTATTTCTATTTTTTAATTATTTCATTATTGTAATTTTTTTCTACTTTTTAGCTTTCTAAATTTCTTAATTTACAACATGATGTTTATTTTTCTTGCATTATTAACAAAACTTTTTGTTAATATACTTTGTAGAAATTTTAATGGCCATTAATGTTTTCATATTAATCATATATATTTTATTTGTGTGATACATATTTATTGTATACATATATATTTTATTCTATACATATTTATTGTATTTGTGTGATACAACAACAAAATTTGGGTACATAGTTTCTTTAATTTTTGAAATGTCAAATTTCATAACAATATTTATTATATTTAATATTTCATTGTAAAAATAAGTGAAAGTGAGAATATTGCAATTTCTAAAGAGAATATGTAGTAATTGTTTTTGAGCTATTATGTATATGTAGTAATAACAAGTGAAAGTGTGACATTGCGATGGAGAATGGCATACATACACCTTACGTTTGATTAAAGATTAATGGCTCTGCTTAATGGCTTCATTGACTTCTTAATGGCTTGATTAACTTGAGTTTCATTTGATATATTTAGTTCTAAAACACATGATATTCAATAAAAAATATCATAGATTAAAAAAATATGATATAAGTTAAGGAAATAAGTTTAGAATAAGCTTAATTTTTTCTCTATTTTATGGTCATGAAATACGAAGACTAAGGTTACATTTGTATGATCCAAATTTTATTTTAATTTACTAGAACAAATTAGAACTATAAATGGGTCACATATTTACAATGATCTCATGATGTATATATGATTATCATTTGAGATAGAAATATAAAGTGTGAACAATGTTTTACAAGTTATCTATCTTGTCATATTCTTTATAATGTTCTAAGAGTTGAGTTCTTCTTCATATAATATTTATACAAACTTTTTTTATATGTGCAAAATTTTTATTTCTTATGAGTATCCCAAGTGTTGATTAAACTATAATTGAGTTGAACATGTATGACATAATCTATCATATTAATAGGATTCTTCAATTAATAATGAATGACAAACCTCTTCTTGTTTGTAAGTTTTATCTTCCACAAAAGAGTAGGCCTTTTCTTTTATTTATTTGCATAGCTTTTATATGAAATAGTACAAATTAGCACGTTCTACTAGGGTGATTCATGTCTTCTCATTCATTGCATAGAGGACTAAAGAAAAAGATGTTACAATGTCGTTATAGAAATATCATATTCTCTTTATTAGTATGTCTTTTTTGTTATGTTAAAATTTGTTAACAAAAATATCATCATATTATTCTCAAAATATATGGTACAAAACAATCATAACAAATCTAAATATTATGGTAAAATTAATTTTATATTAGAATCCTCATTTTTTTACATGTACTATCACCATAGCTTAATGTAATAAACTTATCATGCATGCACAAATTTCAGTGATCATTTAGAACAAAAATTCAAGACATAAAAAAATAATAAAGCTTTTCATTTTGTTGTTTATTCAATTATGTCATACATGCATGTTAAACTTATGCTACAAATATGTAAATGTGAGTTAAATCATTTATTAGGGCAATCAGTTATGTCTACCTATAGTCGTAGAATGATCTATTGTTTGTAAGTTTATGAACTATTGCTATATTCATAATGGCTAGTTTAATCACTCTACAAAAACAAATAAAGTAATGGCTACTTTAATCACTGTAGGAAAATAAATAAATCTATTCAACTGATTTTACAAATGAGTGATTCATCAAGAATATAAGTAAGACATTTTTTTAATCTTAGAATAGATAGATGAACACATTTCATTCCATTTTCTTTATTTAGTTGATTCTATGTACAATAATATCTTCATCTATATTTAGATATTTTGTCACTTTTGTCGAAAAAGGATTAAGGTAAAAGCAATAAAAAGTTTTCAATGTGTTATAAATTTTGATGTTTCAACCACCATAATTGTTGTTGTGTTATGACCAAGGTTGGCTAGTCACTATAACATCATATTTGTTGCATTGAATCCATGACTGATAAAGTTGTTGCAAGGATTTCTAGTATGTCCACCATATTGCAAATGTTGCTAGTTTAGTGGAAGCCTAGCTTTGTTGACTATGGTTTAATGAAGGCTTTATGTTCACGAAACTCCCACTTGAAATCATTATATGCTTTATCATTTTTTATATTTTTTTTTAATTATTGTTCATTCTATAATAGTATGTTCATAAATGTAAGGAAGGATTTCAAATGATCAAAAATAATTGTTAAATAGCAAAAATCATTTATGTTAATATTTCAAATAGACACCCTTCCCCTCCTCCTATAGTAAGTGCAGTTCTTTCAACTATTTTCATAAAGGGTTCTTTGAAATGTATAAGTTCCTAATACAAAGTCATTCTCTTGTGTTTTTTATGGTGAATTATTTCCAATATCTTTTAACATTGTGGATTGTCCTCCTTTATTTCTTTTGAAATATTATGCATTATAGGAAAATGCTTTTAACATTTTTTGAATTGTAAACTATATTTTTCAGAATTTTGTTGTCCATCCTAGCACTATTCTTGACGATAAGGGTCATAGGTCATTTAAAATTATTAAACTTAATGCAAGTGTACAAAAACTTTAACACTTTTCTTTCCCTAAAAGTTTACAACTGTTCTTCTTTTTATGAAGAAATGCAAGATTTAGGTAGGTTACTTGGAGATAAATTGTTTCAAATCACTATTTTATAATAGGAAGAGAAAAAAGAAAATGAAATAAAATAGGAAGGCAACATCATGTACTCTCAAACTATGTTTATCAATCAAAGGAGCAATTTTTAATTGTTGTCTTCATGATATCTCGCTTGTTGAATGTGATGATAATTTGTCTAAATGCATTAATTAATTAGTCAATAAATAATTATGCTAATTTAAAATTGGAATACAAAAAAAATGAACAACATATTCATATGTTATAAAAGGCATGAATTTTTTGAAGTAATGAATCATTGCAAGAGCTTGTCTAGCCATATATTTATTTTTAAATGACTTAAAAAACAAGCATGCTTATTGTGAAAAAAACTTATTTGTAAGAAATTCCTTCATTGATGCTTTGAATTAATAGAATATTCAGTTAACAAAAAAATGTACAAGTCAAAAAAAATTATTCACTTATGTTGCAAAAGGAACTTATTAAATTGAAGGAAATTTTTGTCAATCTCTCTTAACATGTTTCTTCATGAACACAAGCTATTAAGATGTGAATTTGAGTGAACATTTTAAGACTATTAATAGTCCATCACATTTTTATATGGCTTCTACCATTCTTGCAATTGAATTTTGAACAATGACCAATGTTGGAACACAACAAATTGCCCACCAATTCTTTGTTTTAGTACCTCACTTAATAACGTGAATGACTAGGCCCTTTGAAGATAGATGTTGCTACTTTAAATCTCACACATCTTATAATTTCTTGAGTATGTATTGAAGGTATTTCAAACGATGGTTCTTGTAAAAAAAATCTATTATGATAACTTACCTAAACATGACAATGGATGCCGCAAAAGTAGTCATGATCTAGCACAAAGCAAACATTAAAAATAATTTGATAACTCTTAGGATCATCTTGTTGTTTGTGTCAAGGAATATGGTCATGTAATTAATGGATAAAATATCAATGAAGATGTCAAAAAAAATTCAACGATAGGAAAAGATTGAAGCCACAAAAATTTCTACTTAACTCTTTGACTAGGAAATCCATTACGGGTGATCAACCATATCTCTTTATAAAAAAACCATTGAGCACATCACCAATGCTATTGAAAGACAAAAAATATATACAAGTGAGTGCAATTGTCTGGTAGGCAAATTTTGGATTACTATAGCTCCTCAAAATATTCTAATAAATAAGAAGGTTAATGATTAAGCTTTTTTATCAAAAAATTCATAGGATAAAATTTAGCATTGATATGATAATAAAGATCATGAAAATTTTAGTGAACTTTAAAGAGATCAACAACCTCTATGTTTGAAATTCAAACTATGGAGGAGTTCGATCCATTGAAATGTTAAAGGATTAGAAAAAAGTTGTATAAGATTAAAAAAATCCAATTAGCCCAAAAAGTATTAGAGGATGCTTTAAGCTATGCAAATTTTAGATAGTGCTGGTCTTAATGAATGAATTCTTATTTTGAAATATTTTTAGTGCTACTAAAAAATGTTTAGCCAAGTTCTTAATCAATTTATAGAATATTATTAGATATGTTGCCTTGTTGGAACTTATGTCTTCTATGAATATGACAAAAATTTTCTATTAAACTAAATTTTTTTATCATTATTATTACCATCAATCAAACAAGATATAGATTTTTTTTAAGGATGTCAATTGTAATGTTGACATTAATGTAAAGCAGTTTATTTATATCAAAATCAAGCTTTAAGAATAGGTTTCTAAAGTTAGCAATGCTTTCACCTATGATAAAAGCATGGTATCTAGGAGGAGCAGATAAATGGTGAGTCATTTCACATTCTCAATAACACTACAAATCCATGGATTGTGGGAAGTGATTTTAATGAAATCATATCTTTAGATGATTACAATGAACTATCTACTCCTGAACCAAAATAATGTAAGAGTTTGTTCAATACATAATTCTATTTCATCTTAAGCAACAGTCATTTTTAGTTATTCATTCTTTTATATGGGCAAGAAAAGGTAATAAAATATGGGTTTGGAAATAATTTGATTGGGTACTACTTAATGAGAAATAAATAGTGCTACTTTCAACATCTATAATTCATCACCTTGTCAGAAATGGATCAGGTCATGTTCCTCTCCCACTAAATGTCATCAAAAATCATCCTTCATCTACAAAATAATTTAAATTTCATAACAAGTTTTGAATCACCTTATGTTTGGATAGATAATGGAGAATAATTAGAATTCTATTTTAAACTTCTTTGGGAAGAAGGCCCTAACTTTAAAAAAAATGGACATAAAATGAGCCTTAAAGATTGAAAAAATCAACATTTGCAAAAAACATTTTTCTTATTTAATCTCAAATGTTGTGATGAATGTAAAGAATTTTTATTAGATCACCAATTCTTTGGGTGATTTTAGGCACAAACATTATATATATTCATAAATCTCATAACTAGAAATCATTGTTGATTTTAAACCAAATATTCTTCAAAACTTCAAGAAAATAGTATTCACAATGCTCGTTATTAATTGAATATAAGAAACTTTTTTATATGTTGATTTCTCTAAAGCAAACTAGCTTTATAAATGTAGAGATATTCTGCAAAACATATTATAAGTTTTGTAATATGTATATTCTCTTAACAATAAAAATAAAGTGACAATTTTATTGTTTAGTTGGATTTGAAGAATGTGAATCACGTGAATCATGGAAATTTATTTATAAAACACTCTCCAAATATATTTTTAATAACAATCTTTTTAACTTGCCCTCCAATTATCATTACAATGCGTGGATATCAACAATAATTAGTAGATCACCAAGTAACTTTTTTCTACTTTTAATTAGTCTTAATCAAGGTAATCCTCTATCTTCCTTTTTTTCACCTCATTCATGGAGTTCTTGAAAAGAAGACATAAAAAAGAACGATATTATATGGCGAACACAGACCATTTATATCTATCACTCTTTTAGCTTATGCAAAATAACATAATAGAGAACATCTAGAAACTACTATTAATCTTATTAAGTTTTTTCAACTCTTCCAATAGTCTACAATGTTCTTAAATATAAAAATTTGAAGTGAGGACATCCATAGAAACAAAAAGAGCATATGCTTGGTAAATCAAATTTTTAAAGGCTTAAGATTGCATTAAATAAATCTTCCTTTTGATTATTTGTAGTCCATAATGTATATATGTATGAAGAAAGTAGGTTACTTCCAAAATTTGATCGTTAAAATTAAAATTGATTTTCTTATGTGGTAAATGAAATTTTTATCCATCAAGGGTGGACTCATTCTCATCAAGCATGCCATTTCCTCAAGTCCAACATATATTGTAATGACAAGTAAACTCCTAATTTTGTTTTATAATAGATTACAAAGGGAATGAATTGACTTTTCTAGGGAGACAATGAGGAAACTCTTAAGCATCACTTGACTTGTTCAAAAAAATTAATTTCTTATAAAAGGAAAGAAGCTTTATTATTTAGAAAATCAAGAAAATGATGAAACTTTTTATGTAAAACTTAATTAGTAAATACTCACCAACAACACTTTATGGTTTAAATACATGTCAATAGAATACAATTCCTTAGATGCATCAAGAATGAAAACCAAAACATGGGCTATCATGCAATGGATGAAACTTTTCATTACAAAGAATGCAAATTGGTCTACCTCAATGAATATATTGTATATTGTTTACGATGTGTAGTTTAGATGTCATTCTACCTAGGTTTCTTTGACATCAAAAGAGCCAAGTCTAAAATTTAGACTTCAGTTATGAAGCACCAAATGCACCTTAGAGATGATAATGTTAACATGGATGATATTAAAAACCTTGTGCCATTACAAAATAACCTAATGAACCTCAATTTCCAAATTTCTTTAATGTGCCAACTATGTCCAAATGAAGATTCAATTCGTCATGCTACTTTTATTATAAAAAAGCTAAATAAGCATGGCTTACTTTTGATAATAATTTACCCATTATGCTACTTGATACCTATGAAATCATTAAATGAATTACAACATGCAACAAGAAAGTTAATGTGAAATTTGTAATAGAGAGGTTATAATCACATTGTCCACTTTAATATCATAAAATATTTGGAAAGTTAACTTACTAAGAACTTTGAGTAACTAAATCAAACAGTAGCAAATGTTATATATGTAATATTAAAGAGAGCTATTGCTTCAATATAAGCTTTTTTTCTAATCATTCAAAATTTTTAAGAAGATGTCAAACGAATGATTTTGGAAATCAAAAATTAATTCGCAAAAACTTTGGAAAAAATAATGAAAGCAATTAGGTGGTTAACTCAATCGATGATCTGGATGTAGCTAAACATCATTGTTAAGAAGCTATGCATCATTTGAGGTGCTATTGTAGTTGGATTTTTGCGAAACAATTTAGAGGAAATGACTTTAGATTTTTTAATACTACAATAAATCCAATAACACCTAAAGTCAAGGTCATGGCCATAACTAGGGGTCCTCAATTATGCAACCAATTGAAAATTAGAAATTTATACATTTTAGTGGATTGTAGTGTGTTATTGATTCTATTCCAAGATAGAGAAAATATACAATGGAGTTAGCAAATTGAATGATGTAAGAATGGAAACTAGTTTGCCAAGCATAAAGTGGTGCTTAGTATATAAATAAAATAACAATATGGGCATATCTCTTCCCAAAAAGACTACAACAAAAAATTCAACTCACCTAGCGATAGAACATCAATTTCAGATAAATGCAAAGTTGCTATTAAAATAGAGAAATTATAACTTTCATACATTTTACCATCATAGAGGGCATGACATTTAAAATATGGAATAATTTTCATATCACATGGCATTAGAATTAAGATTTTTAATATTTCTATTTATTTTGTATGATACAAATATTGTTTTCGTAAGAAACAACTTTTCAAAGTTACTACCATCGAAACTCATAACATGAAAATGATTGAATAACAATAGGTTGTGAGTACAATTCATTTTAGTGCATGAATTTCTCAATACAACATCAACATCTAATGGATCAATAAAGTATCAAAGAAAGTAACTTCTATGAAAATATAGCATTATTATGATGTAACACTTCTTCAATTCTTAACATTATGTAAAGAAAAATTAGCTATCATTATAACTTGCTATATGTTGAAGATTACACAATTTTAAAGGTTTAGAAAGAGATGTAGACAACAAACTAATATGATCTTTGTTTATTATATTATCATCCATTTGCACTTGGTTACCATAATACTATTCATCTTATGATGTAGTTGTATCTTGGTATTTCTCTTTTAAGTAGAATAGATAGAAAGAATATTCAAATATTATCATAGGAAAAGCATCTCAACTCTTATAAGACTCAATCTCTATTTACATTGGACAAATATGACTAGCATCATTCAATAAAAACAAAAGTTTTCAACGATATGGACATGCACATCAGACATATGAAAACTGACAAGATTGTAACAAGAACTTTGTCTCCATATTGCAAAATGACACACGAAGCTCACACACTTTCATAATCATAATGGATTTCTCACTATTTTGGTTGTTGACATCAAAAACTTTTGTTTCATATGTCCTACTAAATAGAAGAAAAATTGAATATCCTATAGGGCAATGTATAACACATTTATTAGAAGAGTGAAAAAAGTAAATTATGACAAATTTTGTTTAAAGTCTAGTAAGAGAATGCCAAAGAAATGAATGAAAATTATTTCTTTCTATTTAAAAATGAGATTACCAATTTATATTATATCATAATCAAATCTGACTAGAAATCCCAAACATGATCAATAAAGCTATATTATGAAAAAAATGATGAACAAAGATATGGTTCAGGCTACCAAATCCTTGTTTCTTACTAGAGAGGTTGTTATGATTGATGTAGTGTTTAAGGCTAACCATATATGCACTATTAGTGATAATGTGGTCATAGTAGGGATTATAATTGTTCTTAATTTCATAACTTAAGACTTTTTTTGGGTGGCATAGCAAAAATAAATTTAATACCCAATGATTTATGAGATTTAGGACTCAAGGGATTAAGGACATGGCTAAAAATTATAACTGTAGGATACGTTTTAAAAACTCCTATAATAGGAATTATGATTGTTGGTAATGATGAAAAGGTTGACAACAATGGTGGAGATAAATTCAAGTCATAATCTAGATGTTAGATAATCACCTAAAATACTTTTATAACAAACTATAGTTTTTTAATCTTTTGGATAAACAAAACATTATTTATAGAAATAAAATGCCAACGTTAAAATTTTACTAAATTTTGATGTTGTTCTTATAACACTTGTGCAACTTACTATTTTTTTATTAAGAATATGTTTTTGAAATATTACATTCTATTTTATAATAAATTAAATTAAAAAATATTTGACCATTTTAGAGTTGTCTTATGAAAAAATTTTAGAGTTGCGAACCCTTGAATTAAATATTCTAAACATGAGCACCTCAAATTATGCCTTAGTTACATGGGTTTTTATTATACTCAAATAACAAAATAACTCATCTTAAACATTTGTGTTAAATTACTTAATTCTCTATTAAAAACCATTTGATTATTATGTGTAATCTCTTAATATATTTAAAATTAGAGGTTTTTTGAGAGGTATAATTTTTATTAATGTGAACATTATTTTTTATTTAGGATTATCTTAATTAACTTTACCAATATTAATCCTATTTTACTTCTTAGCCACATTTCAATGAACCTTGATAAGGCCATTGAAGTTAAACAATCACAAAAATATCGTATTGCTATTAACTATGAAAATTTAATACATAATATTTTGTGATTGATATATACAGCTACATTTATATTATATTTTTAAAGAACTAACTTATGCTAACTTAGTTCTTAGCATTTTGATCATGTAAGTTATATCATTTAAAATATCCATATTATTATTCAATACTTCATTTTTATATTCAATCAATGATAAGTTCAAATGTGAAGTTTTAAATTTCTTTAATACAAATACAAACCTAAAGAACATTTTAATCTTTATCCACCTAAGTTAACTATAAGTGAAACCCATCAACATCTAAAAAATGTCCTCGTAATTCTAATTCTTATTGTAGTAATAAAACTTTTAACCATTACCTTTCTAAGATATATTCACCTTAGTTTATCTATCTTAAGCATAATCTAACTAGAGCATTGAAAGAAAAATAAGTTACATTTTTGTTACTCCAAAAAAGTTCTTGTCCTTGATTCCAACTATAACACTAAGCTTAATGTTTATTTGCCTCTTTGTATGAATTTATTTTGAGGAAGCAATTAGTTACGTCTTCAAAAATGATGAACTCTATAAAATAAATAAATAATGTAATTTCTTAGTTAGGTTAACTAATATAATAAAAGTTGTAGTACATGTTTAGTAATGATCATTTCTTAGTTTTTTGCATTTGTACTATTTATTCTTTTGTAATGGCTTATGCATATAGAATGTTTTTTATACATGATGGTTAGTGTTGTAATACATAGATTCTTACTATTAACATGTTAAAAACCTTTATGATTGAATATATTAAATTTTTTTTATAATAATTGATTTTTTCATCACTGAGATTTTTTGTACAAACATGCAATTAGAAAAGAGCAAAAAGATTGGCCATGTTACTTTTTTTTAATCTTTGTCCACCTTTTTTTTATCATTGAGACGTAAGAGTAAGATCTAAATCTAGCTATAGAAGTCCTATTCTACCTTTTTCTTCATAATTTTTTATCTCATATTTATCTGTAATAAACTTTTTGCTATACTTTTTTTAATAATATATATTTTTTAATATAATACTCAACTCTTATTGATAAGTAACATTCATATCACGATATGCAAATATGTAAACGATAAAAATACTAACATAATAAAACAGGATTTAAAGATAAAAGTTTTAAACGTATTAATCAATAGAAATTTTTTTAAAAAAAAATAAAATGTAGACATTAAAAATTCTAGATGAAGTAAATATTTATATCAAAAAGTTATTAATTAGAAACTAAACTACTTTAATTTTTGAAATATTTGATTTGAACATATCAATTACAAATATCTAACATTAAATAAAACCTATAACAAAATTCAAAAAAATAATGTAATTGAATTTATGACTTATTTAAAAGTTTTTGTTGTATTTCTACTTGACATCAACAAAAAATATTTCTAATAATATAAGCTCTTGATAAAATCTTTAAAAACTGGAATAAGAACATTTGTAAAAAAAGTTAAAGAAAATCATTTAAAAAAATTAATACCATAAAAATGATAATTATCACAAATGAATAAAATTCATCATAGTTAAAAATGTATAAAAGATTTACAAATTATAAAATTATTAGCACAATAAAATATTAAAAATATTCAAAACATTGTCTAAAAAAATTAAACAATTAATTATCAGAAAATGCAAAGGAATAGAAACTATCTTATTCAAAATAAAATGAATGTAATTACAAAAAGACAAAATTATAATAATAACTTAATACTAACCTGTAATATATGGACAACATATTGATAATAAATCCTCTTTATGATATCGATTTATCAAAAATTCATGTGTAAGTAAAATGTATTTTAAATAGAATAAAGAAATTTTTAATGGAAAAATATTAAAATTATTTCATCTTGCTTGTAATTAGTTAACTCTTTTAATATTTTAAGAATAGATGATGTCTTAATTAAAATTAAAATTTAGAACAAATATTTTATTAATACAGTTCGTGCAATATCTAGAAATCTTGATTTTTCTAAGATTTATGCATAATTGACTAATTAAAAATATAAATTATTTATGGAATATAAATTAATTAATATCGTAATTTGTTTAAAATTTTAAAACTATATGAGTAAAATAAGAACAAAAAATGTTTATAATAATAAAAAAGTTTAATCATTCATCTGAAATGAAATATTATAACACCCTTAAAATCTAGAAAATTATGTCCTTGAAAAATTCTTGGCGCGATATACATTATGAAAATGGATTCAGTTGGAAAAAATATCTAACAACAATAGAATTAAAAATTTCTATTTTGAACTTCTTGCAACATTAAAACTCAATGCTATGTATTTTGAAAAATTATAAAAGAATTCTTGATTTTTTTATTAAAATTTCTCAAGTTAGAATAACACAATATGAGAATTTCAAAATATCAAAAGAAAATTAGTAGTCTTATTTAAACATGTTTTTGCCCATTCCAAAGCATTAGATTGAGCAATATTTAGAAAATCAAAGTCCTTTATCATATTGAATGAATCTATATGATTACTTAATTCATCATAATAATCATATGGTTGTTTGATATCGATTTATAGTCAATACAATTAGTATGAAAGAATGTTACCATACCAAGTGAATTTCCTGTGACATCTAAAACTGAGTAGCGCTTAGAGTCCAATAAAATTTTATTTTATCATACAAATTCCTTTAGTTTACTTAAGTCTACCTGAATAAGATGATTACATGGTCTAAACTAATATTTGTATGTTGTATTATATTTTTTGTTTGGCCTAATTAGGTTGAGAACATCACCAATATAAAATTAATAATATTCATAAAATCATTGCATATTATATGATGGTAATACACAACATTTTCAAAAGTTTAATTTCAATTTGAGTGATTTTACTATAAGGTATAATTTTACTATACTATTTAATCTATGGAGGTATTCTTATAACTTTTTTATGGAATGGTATTTCCTTAATTAAATAGATTGATCATTTTATTTTAATCTTAGTAAATAATAGTTCCATCCCATATTATTACATCCACTTGTTAGCCCAGATCAAATCGACTAGTCCTAAAATTGTCTCTTTTCTCCAATTACTAATCATATTGTATGAAACATGATCATTTGATGCATTTAGTCATGCAAAAGTTTTCATTTCAAATTTGAAAAATCATCCATAGTGTACTTTAGCCACAAGTTTATTTTATAAGGTTGGGAAAAAGTCTTACTCAAAGGAAACACTTATTTTCTTAATCATATAATTATCTTTTCCATTATTGTTCCATAAATGGTTACATCTATATATTTAATCAATTGATATGTTCTTCTAACATTAATCTCTTTGTAATGTTGTTCATCTATCAGCTCAAAAGCAAATCTAGATGATGAATTAGTATTCTTTCGAAATAGGTTGTTATTTTCAAAATATAGAGTATTACTCATTAGATCAATAACCTTGTTTTTTTTATTACTTACGCTCTATATTTATCATAAAGAAATTGAATGTGGTGCAACAAAGCATATGCTAAATATTACCAAGTGAAGCTAGATTTGTAAGTAATAAAATCACAACAATGAGGACATTATCACTGAGGGTACTACTCTTAAAAGAAACATTAATGTCTCATAATTTTGTCATCTTAAAAAAGTCTTCTAATGCTATAGGATAAATATTTCCTAACAACTTCAGTAAGATGCCAACTAGTTCCATGTTGTTAGCAAAAAATTAAATGGCTACCACATTTCATTCTACATTGTTCATGACGAAATGGTTCCTTACTTCAGTTTGTATGTCCTTAGAGCACTAGATATCGTCGAGTTCAGCACATTGCACACATATTATCATATTTTATCACTATTTTTAATGAATGAATACCAAGTCTTCTAGTTTCCCTTTTAACCAAAAAATTTGTTCATGAAATCCTCCCATTACTATAAACTTTGCTTGATTTGTTGAAAATAGTAGTTCCATGTTTTTTTAATGGATCATGAGTTTCAGGTGTGTCCAAGAAATGATTAACTACCTACAAAGCTTTTCTTATGTGCTCTTAAACCTACATAATCTTTGTAGCTTTATCTTATGAGATAATGACAACTTAAATTTCAGAAACAAAAACACTAATACCTTTATCCAAGGAAGTACCAAAAGATTCCTTTTATAGATTCTAAATCAAAGTCCTTGGAGCTTTATTGAAATTGATTAAAAAAGTCCTACATTAAAACCTTTCTTAGGTCTTTTAGTATTTAAGCAAAGAACATATCATCCTTTGGTATACCTTGAAATCTATTTTTTTTCTTTTCATTTCTTTGTTACATACTTTGGTGGAGACTCTTGAAAGTAGAAATATGTTTGAGGTTCTCAAGTTCAAGCATTTATAACATCTTATTTATATACTTTATTTAAGATACAAGGATAGCTTTCTCATATTGTTTAACTTTGAAATAAAAAAAATAAGTAACTTAAGCCATTATATTAATCTCAAATTTTACATCCATAAGCTTACTAAATAAATCACATAAGGCCAAGTTCATTAATCCAAAAAAGATATTTTCTACAAAACCTTGGACTAGAAGAAGTTCATTAGTGCAGTTCTTGATGAACAAAGTTTTATCTACATTTCCATCTCGAAATAATGTTTGAGTAGAAATCTATTTGGTTCATCATACTACGATCATTATTCTTGTGGCAAATTTTATAAGTATTTAATTATCTTCTACAGATGACTTTGATGAGGACAATTTTGAAACCAATCCAATTATTCCACATGCATATCCTTCTAAGAAAAAACATTAATGAATGTGCTCTTAACAACCATTTGGTATAGTTTAATTACCTTGTAATAAGAAAAAGCAAATAATGACCATGTTGCCTTCAACCTTATATGATTAGTTGAGGTGTTCCTTTTAAGTTTAGTCATTCCAATTGATTATAACCCTTTCCCACTAGCCCTTCCATATTTTAAATGATAACCACATTATCATTTTACTTTTATTTTTTAATACCCATTTTTTATTACTATATTTTGGTGACATATCCTACCTAATAGTTCCAAAGCATTCATTCTAACAAGCAAGTTAAAATCATCCAACAGCCCATGCAACAAAAATCATTCCTCAAGGATTCACTTATATTTTGAGTAACAAGTTTTTAACAAGATGCAACATATATGATTTAATTTTTAAGAGAGGCATGGGTCTATACTCCAAAAGGTAGGTCACTTAGAATTAAATCACTTAGATGACTTTTATTTTGTATTAACTCCTTCGATACAACCATCTCATTGTTTTTCAAATTTTAACATATCATTTACAAGCTTTATGTAAGATACAAGGATGCCTTTCAAATCTTACTTAACTTGAAATTAAAAAAAAATAAGAAAACTGATCGATTATGTAAATCCAAAATCTTACACCAATAAGCTTACTAATTCATCCACATAAATCAAAGTTGGTTGATCCAAATATGATATTGTCTACATAATCTTTGACTTGAAGACGTTCAACAGTGTAGTTCTTTTTGAACAAAGTTCTATTAAAATTCCCTTCATAAAATAATATTTAAGCAAACATTTACTAATTGTGTCATACAATAATCTATTTTAGCTTTCCAATGTTTTTCGAAATCCTTGATGTCTACCAAATCTTCTTATTTTTTATGTATAATTTCATCAAACACAACTTGAGTAGAATCTATTACAACTAAGGTTTCTTTGTTAGGCTACATATAGCTCTATCTATTTGAAGAATACCATAAACATAAAGACTCCATTGACATTGTTTTTAATCACCAATTTCTATCCAAACTTTTGATGTAAAACTTCCATCCAAAAAAAGCCTAAGTTTTAATTTTTTGGCATCTTATTATTCCAAACTAAAATAGCATCTTATTCATAATTGGTTTGATGATAAATCTATTTAGTTATTGAAATAAATATAATGTCTTCAATTGTCAAGGCATTATGGATTTGAGATCCTATACCACGTAGACAAAAGTAATAGAAGCTGTCAATGCTTTAAAAAGAGAGCAGCATTGTTTGACTCATAACATTGAAGGAGCCATACTAAGTACTTTTGATACACAATTTAGAGATAAATGTTATATCTATAACAAATAGAAGTAATACCATTATATTGGTAGTTGTGGCATACTAATAACAAAACATTATTGTCCTAAACTAGCATGATAACCTAGATAATTTTAAAACAAAAAAAATTGTAACTATAGAGGTTGAGTTAAACACAATGGGAATGACATTATCTACCACAAAAATACATATTTTTACTATTATGACCACATATTTTGTCAAAACATTAAGTCAAACATATGTTTATGATTGTGCCATTATATCCTTATTTTCTTTTTTTGTTTGTCTTCCAATTTTATTTTTCCAAAATCTTCCATGTGTTCCAAATCTCACACTATGTTTTGATGCATAATTCCATTACATATTGCTTGAGTAGATTGCTTCACAACTAAGTTTTCATTGTTAAATGGTCTATAAGTCAATTTATTTGTAGAATATCACAAAAAGATAGCATCCATTAACTTGTTTCCTAATCTTCAATTCTTATCTTACTTATTAATGTAACACTTCCATCCAAAAATGCCAACTATTTTATATTTGGTCTTCATGTTATTCTAAATTGTGTAAAATGTCTTATTTATAATTAGTTTGATGATAAATGCATTCAAACATTAAGATAAATATAATAGTTTTAATTACTTAGGCATTTTTGTTTGTAGATCCTATATCACCATGCAAATAGTAACAGTAGATACCAGTTTTGTACGGAGTCGAAATGATTATGATGTGTAACATAGAAGAAACTCAATTAAATATTAAGAGGGTTGATTAAGAGATATTTTCTATATCCATAACAAATTGAAGGAACTTTGCTATTAATCATTGTGGCACATTGATAGCAAGAAGTTGTTCTAAACCAACGTGATGATGTGTGGAAGATTAAAACACAAATATATGTAAGTTTAAAAATGAGATTCTCAACTGCAAATATTAATATTTTATAGATTAAGGAAAAATTTGTTATTAACCAATAAGTCAAATATATGTTGATTAATAGTATGGATTATTTGGTACAGAAAACACTATTATAATACATAAGGGTTCAACACCTATATCATACTTTTGGAAAAGGTTTCTTGATCCATGTGACACTCAACTAATGTCTAACAAAGCATTCTATGCTCAAAATAAAAGTCAAAAAAAGAGAATATTTAAAACATTTTAAGAATATGTTAGGACTATGAAAATTTATTTTTTAAGACAACTTGAATAAGCATTTCACTTTTAACTAATTTTCTTACAACAACAATTGTTACTCTAGCATGGAGATGATACCATACCTAATATTATATAATACGATGCATTAGTTATCATTATACTGGTATGAAAAAATTAATAATACTATAGTTGATATATGTATATATATATGATTTTATACTCTATTAAGAAGATCTAAACGATCAAAACATGAATTTAAAAGGAAAAGATTTACTCCACAAAAATTATGATCGAAAATTAAGGAAAGTGCACCTTTACAAAGACGATCATGTATTTTTAAAGGCAAATCAAATGAAATATATTAAAATGTTTGGAAAAATAGAATAACTAAAGACAAGGTATTTTCTACTTTTGTATATTATTGAAATAAATACTTCTATTACTTGCAAGGTAGTTGTCATTATCATGTTTTTTGTCTGTCAATCCTTAAGGAAATTTTTGCTAATGGTACTTTTATATGTAAATATGTCAAAGAGACATGGTCGTGCATCCTAATTTATTTCATAAGGAAATGACAATAGAATTCTTAACAATAGTACCTACTTGGAAAGTAAAGGAAGAGATGCTTTAGAGTCATACCAACAATTTTTAAATTTGAATGATTAAATTCTTATATAGAGGAATGTTTACAAAATAGCCGATAGCCTTTAAGATTTATTTAATGTTTGCTGAAATTATGTAAGTGTATTTCAAAATTTATTTTGAATGTCATGAAAAGAATTTCCATATGGTTAGTTTGTGTGAGATCATAAAGACTATTATTTGGAAGAAATAATAATATGAAGGAAAAATTAAATATCAAAGAACAAACGAAAAGGAACTTCAAATAATAATTCTACATCAATTGGAAGAGGATATGTCATTAAAAGAAATACAAAAACATATTAAAAATAACATTAATTTAATTCTAATAGAATTTTTAAAGAAAAATAATAAAATGTTCCAAACTACAAACATATGAAATTGTTACTTAAATAAGTCGATCTTGGAGTGGTTTTTTATTAAAATGGTCAAAAGTTTTTGGATGTCATTTCCAATAGAATGTTTCAGAAACTCATATCCTTATATGATTTTTATCACAAGGGTTACCTAACAAAAAAATTAATGCATGAAAAGAGGAGATTACCAAAAGGAATGCAATTGATAACAAAGATACTATAAGTAGGAGTGAAATAGAAAAATATTGTTAAGGTTAAAAAGAGGGACACAAATTAGATAATTATGGAAGTGCCATTAAGAAAGATAAGACCCATTATTGTAAGTTGAGACAAAATGATTCCACAAATAGATGGAATGGTCCAAAAAAATTTAAGAAAAGAGACAGTGTCGCTATCAAGTGATGGCCTATTTGTTTGATGATCATTTCAAGGAGTATTTTAGGGTTAATATATTGTATTTGACCCTTAGTTATGATGTTTTTATGATAAAAACATTAAGTATTACTAGTGAATTTGCTAGCAGAATAATGTGCACGGTTTTGTTAAGGCCTCAAAGATCGGTTCATATTTATTAATCATTTCATGAATAAGGGATAGATTTATATAAAAAAATTAATCATAGCAATTAAAAAGTCAAGAAAACATTGTTTCAAACACTGCTTCCAAATAGCTTAAAATATTTTATCAAAATTGACCAATGTAATGGCTCAACTAATGGCTAAGGAATTAGCCATTATGTGGGATTGATACGCGGCATTGACTCAAATCTAAGAGGTTCTAAACTATCATCTAAAAGGCTATAGGTCTATAAGTTCTTGATTGTGAAATCAAAGTTGATTACGTCAAGGATTACTAATCTAGTAGGATGAGATATGAATCATTTGACACATGATTGGGAAAGATCAGAAAGATCTCATTCATAAGATTAAATCAGAGAGAAAGATGAGTTATCCAATTTATGGATAGATTATTTTAAAGCGTAAAATTAATAAAACATTTTCAATGAAATCTTACATGATTTTGTCTATCCAATTTCAAGCTAGGATCAAGTAGGATCGTGGATGAAACATTTATTCTCCAACCATAGATCAAATCATGAGAAATAGAGCACATTTTTTGCTTTGAGTTGCTCGTTGAAATGTTAGTCCCATATTGTTGAAATGAAAAGTAGTTTGATCTTTATGATACCCTTCATGGGTGTATAAATAATTTCTTGGCCAAATCTTGTTTAGGATGCACCCTAACTAATTTCTTGGCTTGTTTTCAAATGGTCTCCTAACTCGATGGTACCTGGCCAAGTTGAGCTTGGTTGGCCCAAGTGCTTTGTCGAAAGTTTAGTAATTTAAATGAAATTTGACAAAGATGTATTACATAGATTTAATTAGAAAAAAAGATTGAACAAAAAATGAAATCATATAGGTTTCTTAAACTAAGGAAAGAATGAAAAAGTTAAATGCTTAAATTAAGATGAGAAAGTAAGTTAGATGATATGCAACTTATAATCAACAAACTAACATTTTATTTTCTGACAAAAATATAAAGCTTTTCAAATTTTAAGTGTATATCATTAATCCTTGAAACATACAAAAAACTTTAAGGTATTTTTTTGTCACTATTCATTCACTATATTCAAATTTATTAGGCTTGATCACAAAAACTAAACCTAATTCATATTAAACAAGTCCATTAGAATAAAATGTTATACATTTAAGCTTCACTCATCAAACACAAGTGTGGCTTAATAGTCTCTTGCTATTGATGATTGGAAGACATTAATATTTTGTTGAAAATATAATAACTAAAAAACAAATATTATTATGATAATTGGTATTAAAAATGAAACATTTTTGCTCCCACTTAATTCATGCTCTCCCATACAACATGTTCCTTCTCATTTATTTAAATCTTGGTAATTCTCCCATTTTAATATTATGAAAACGAAGGTATAATTTAAAAATATTTTATTACACCTAATTGTTGTCTTATGATTTGAAATTGATTGATTGGAAGGAATTTTGTAAATATGTCTACCAATTCTTGTTTGTTAGGAATATATGTGAATTTTACAAAGCTTTTAACTACTTGATCACCAATAAAGTGGTACCTTATAAAATGTGGTTACTCTGAAAATGATGAATGCAGTTCTTGCTAAAGCCAAGACACTAGTATTATAAATTCCAATGAGAATGCATAAGATATCTAAACCATAATCTTGAAATTATTGTCTCAAACATAACACTTGATCAACACAACGTTTGGTCATTACATATTCCACTTCTATGGTCACTATGGTTATACAATTTTCTTCTTTCTTAACTAGGAAATTAAAATATTTCCTAATAATTAACATATACCTAAGATTTTTTTCTTATCTACCTTAGCTCTTACGGACTCTAAATCTGTAAAACTTATAAGGTCTCTTGAATGAGCATTTTTAGGATGTCGTAAACATATTTTCATTATACTTTCTACATATTTGAAGATTAATTTAGTCACATTTAGATTGATTTCCTTAGAATTTTATTGGAATCTAACACATTAACTAACATTAAATGAGATATTTTGCTTACTAATCATAAGATATAGTGAAGATTTAACAAGTTCTTTGTCAATTTTTTAATCAATGTGTTTCTCAATTTTATTTAAATTTAAATACACTATTTGATTCATTAGAATATTCTTATATTTCATATTTTCGTACTCAAATTTCTTTAATAACTATTTTGAATACATAGCTTTTGAAATACAAATCTCATCTTTTTGAAAGATAATTTGTAATCCAAAAAAGAAATTTATCTTGCACATTATACTTATCTCAAACTTCTATGTGATTAAATCACTATGTTCCTTCAACATATTTTAATTTGTGCTTCCAAACATTTTGTCATTAACATACATTTGTACAAGGAATAGATCATTATTTAAAGATTGTAAGAATAGTGTGTTAACCATTTTCCCTTTCCTTAAATCATTATCAATTATATAATTACTCAATATTTGACATCATGAATGAGGAGCTTAATTAAGGTCATGAAATTTCTTCTTATGCTTATATGCATAACCACCATATGCATGGGTCTTAAAACTTGGAGGTTGTTCAGCACACATATCTTCTTTTATTACCTTATTTTAAAATTGATATTTTACATCCATTTCAAATAATCTAAATTTTGTATGGCATGAATATGTTAAAAGAAGTCTAATAACCTCTAATTCTATTGCTAATATAAATGACTCCTCAAAGTATATACCTTCAACTATGCTATAACCCTTAGCAATAGAACCACCTTTGTTTTCAATTACCACCCCATTTTCATCTAATTTATTTTCAAATATCCATTTCATTACAATCACTTGTTTATCATTAAACTTAGGAAGTTAGTTCCCACACTTGGTTTCTCTCAAACATATTTGACTCTACTTTCATTACTTAAACTTAATAGTCAAGCTTATCGGCTTAGATACTTGTTTTCTAAAGATACAAATACACTATGATTAATTTCTCTCTAAAGGCTCAAGTCTTCTTGATTAGTTCTCCTATAATTGATTTTGTTATAGTGAAGCTTCATACATATAATCTTTAGGTAATTGATGACTTGTTTTTTCATTCTATTTTACTTTTTCTTTCACCTTCATCTTCGTTCAAGTCTGAGCCCCTTAAACAATTTATCTATTAATTTAGAGTTTTGGTATTTATCTTATGAGTAGACTCATCAAACATTATACTCATTATTTTCTCTACCACTTTATTGCCTATGTTGTAAACTTTATATGTTTTCCTAAAAGAATAAGATCATATGAAACTTTCTAGGCATACCTTTTCATTAAACTTATTCAAGTTGGTTCTTTCATTATTAAGAATGATACATTTGTATCCAAAAATATGAAAGTAGCAAACATTTAGTTTCTTATTTTTAAACAACTCATTAGAAGATTTTCTTAAATATTAGTCTTAAATTAATTCTATTTATTGTATAACAAGTTGTGTTAATTTCCTTGGCAGCAAAGGATTTTGGTAGGTTTTATTTGATTAACATAGTTCCACCCATCTTTACTAAGGTCTTATTTTTTCTTTCTGTAATGTCATTTTATTGATGTGAATAAAGACATGTAATTTGATGCCCATCATTTTTTAACTCGTTACCATTATTACATTGAATACAACTTAATTTGAGATAGCTTTTCTCTTCTATCTCTTTTATCAAATTAACAAAGTTTTCAATTGTCTCACCCTTACACTTAAGAAAAAAACCCAATTATATCAAGAAGAATCATTAGTAATAATAAATCTATTTTTTTCTTTTAAACATTGGGGCTGTGTAAGTGTAAAAATGTCTAATTGAACTCTGCCTAAAGGTCTATTACTAGTTAAGTCATTTGAATGTTTAAAAGAAATATTTAGCTTGCCTTCCTTTTTTGTGCGATTCATACATTTTTGAACTAGTTTTATTTAGCATAGGAAGATCATTAACTACATCTAGCTTGTTTGTTCTTTTATTGTCGAATACCCTATGTGACCAATTTTGATTATCTTCTTCTTATACTAGTCTTCCAGTCTTGCCCATCTATTTAGACAATGTCTTATCGAGATAAACTTTGCCATGTCTATGGTCATTTGTCTTTAGCATCTACTATACAACACCAAAGAACTAGATTTTTATTTTTTTTCTTTATATGAAGCCACATAAATTATAAAACTTTAATAAAGTAATCATTAAATGTAACTTTTATTTGCCTTATTTCTATGGATTATTCCAAATTGTATTTCTTCTAACTTATGAATATCTAAAAATAGTATATCTCTATAGATCAATTACGAAGACAACATATTTTAAATTCTAGCATAGTCATTTCAAACAAGATTTTAAACTTCAAATATTTTTCCTAATTTGATAATCGTTAATAGTATCAAATTTTCTACAACTATAGAAGTATGCAATTTTGAAATATTAAATGTATTCAAAAGAAAACATATATTAATTTTTAGAAAAATAAACATGATGTGAAACATTAGAAAATTTTGCATGTTAAACAGAACAATTTTTTTTTCCAAGTTCATAATTTCTTCTTTCAAAGAAGTATTTTTAATCATCATAGAATAATTTTCATCACATAATTTTTTTGATATATCCTTTCATAAAAAATAAAAAATGATCATTTTTTCTTTGTAAAACATTTTTTAATTTTTTATGCACAAATGTTAAAGAAGTTAAAACACTAATAACTACTACGAAGTTATTTTCAAAAACATCACAATGCCATGACCTTATCTTAACCTTTTATTCTTCACTTGATGTACTTGATTAATCATCATTTCCCATGACACATGCCATATCTTCCTCTTCACTACTTGATGTTCTGAAGTCTAATTTTTCTCAAGCAACTAAGTAGTTTGAAAATCTTTCTTCATTTTTATTCTCTTCTTTTTCTCTTCCTTTTTTTGGTGCATTTAAGTTGTGCATAATTTTGTATAATATAGCTGATTTGACTACAATAATAGCATCATGGTATCTTCATCTCCTCCCTTCTCTTATTTTTTTGTAAATTATTATTTATAAAACTTTTTGTCAAATTTTTATCTAAACCCTTAACATAAAAATATACCTTTTCTTATAACTCCATATAAAAGATAGATGTTGTACCTATATTATCTTTATTAGCATTAAAAGAAAATGGTTCCTTGCATCTTGTTCCATGCTTTACTTACTTATGGAGGCCTTCTTTTTAACTCTTCTATTCATCTCAATCTCTGTTGTTAACAATCTCCAAATTACTCATCCAATATGATCTCATTAGGTAGAGTCTTTATCACTTTCTTACAAGGTATAGATTATGAAGCATTTTTCAAAGATTTTCTAATCTATTAGTAGTATTAGTAAATTACATAAACATCTTATTTAAAGTTTATCTCAAATTTATTCCAAAGAGCTCAGAATAATGTGTAAGAAGATTTATCTCTATTTTCTTAAAGTATAAAATAACTGCATAAGTTACTTCTTGCTTCTTTCAAACTTTATCTATGATATAAAAATTCATAACTTGATTAGATTCAGTTGGAGATATGCCACGATTGTAGTAGTTGACTGTTATGTCATTTAATTATATCATTCTCCTTTGATCAATACTAAGTAAACTAAATAACTTGATTTCTTTTATGCATGAATCTCTAAGTAAATCTTATAGTTTTGCGAGCACTTCTAATTTTTAAGTCAATTGAATATATAAAAACACCAAATATATATTTCGAATATTAATAAAATTTATTCTTATAAAATGGTTGAATGATTGAAGAAGACCTTCATCTAGTGTTGCACCAATGTTAATCTTGAGTGACGACATATTAAAAACTTCATTTAAGTAGAAGCTCGAAAAACACAAATTTTATAAAGCACACAAAAATGGTAAGCTAGAAGTTGCTCTTATTATATAATAAAAATAATAGTCAAATAAACATAATAGATAATTAAAACATACACGATTGTTCACCCAAGTGGTTTGGCTCATGTTTTTTTTATAGGGAACCCTCTTTAATACTAATTAAAATAAAAACACGTATATGAATCCCACATTATTGGGTGACTTATGACTTTTAATTAATTTTTGTTTTTAAGATTATATTTCTTATTTAAAAATTCTTGATAAAAAAATTTGATGTTTATGAAAACAATTGATTTTATATAAGTTAATTTTTAATTTTTATGACTAAAAAATAATAAATAGATATTAAATTAATACAAAAAATTTTTTTAGATAGTTTGGTTCAAACTAAAACCTACATCCACCAACAGATATTGTTGAAAAAATCACTACTATCGAGAAGTTTACAACTTGAGATTTTTTCTTATGAGTCGCTTCCAACCTACTAGCTTTAATGAGTTCCATTATAATGCTAGATTTTGCAAGCTTAACACCAACTTTGCTATTTTGTTGCATCGAACTAAACTCAAGTTTTTATAAATGCTAGGCCACCCAACACAGAAGAAAATGGAAAAAGACAATAAGAATGAAAAATTGTGATAAAGTTTCACAACATTTTATGCAGGTTAATTAATAGAAGAGGCCTGAAGAGCTTAAAAGTATTATGATAACTACGAAATTGAAAGCTAAGAAGTGATAAGATTAGTTGAAATAATTTAACATTTTGTGAAGAACTTAGTTGTAGTTGTTGTCAAGAGATTTTATAGTAGTAGAATATCATGTTATTCTTTTTTGAGATCTCAAATATTGGTTCATATTTATTAGTCATTTCATTAATAATTATTAGGATTATATAGGAAAGATTTGATCAAAGTTATTAGAATGTTAAGGAAAAGTTGTTTCACATAACAGTTCTAAATAGCTTAAAAAGCTCTTCCAAATAACTTAAAATATTTCTTCAATTTAGTTAATGCAATGGCTCAAATAATGACTAAGGAATTAGCCATTAGGTGGGAGCAACCAGCATAATTGGATATTATGAGAGGGGTTCTATACTATTAGATCAAATATTATAAATGAAAATTGGTTCTAGATGGTTAGATCAAGATGGATTAGATCTAGGACATCCAATTAAGATGAGGTCTAGATCATTCAATTCAACATTAGCAAAGGAAAAAAAGATCTCCATTTTAAGATAAAAAAGTGGAAAGTGTTGGGCAATCTAATTAACGAGAAGATTATTTCAAAAGGTGAAAACAACAAAAACAATCCAATGAGGTCAGAGTGATCTTGGTCATTTGATTTTGACCAAGATCAAGTGCTTATAATGGATGAGGCATTCACAATCTAAGCGAAAAAGAATTGTAAGAAATGGCACATGCTTTTGGTGTTGAGTAGTTGGACTAATGTTAGTCTCACATTGCTGAAAAGAAAAGTAGTTTTCTCCCTACAATACATTTCATGGGTGCATAATGCAAGTGTTCTTTGCATTTAATAAGCAAAGCCACTCATATGCTTATAGGTAATTTCATCGTTATGGGACTTGTATGATCCTCATTGGCATATTTAATTAAAGTTCGACCCAAATCAATCCTCAATCATATCTTAACCAAGTTCATGAATGGACTTCAAACCAATTTTGGGCCAAACTAGGCTTGCTTTTAGCCAGTCTCCTGACATGACACTTCCTAGTCCGCTTGGGTTTGGTTAGCTCAAGTGTGTTACATTTGACGAGCTTAAGATGATGCTTGATTTTTTTAATTAGAAAAATTTAAAGAAATTGATTTTTTACATTATCCAAAGTTTATCACTTGATAATAAATATGATAGGATTTGTTATATAGATTTAACAAAAAAAGATTTAGTAAAAAAATAAGTTTCCAAAATCATGGAAAGGATGAATAAATTAGATATAAAATAAGGATTTGAAATTGAGTGAAAATATGCATTATAATCAACAAACTAATATTCTATTTTATAGTAAAACAATCTTTAAAAATTAGATGCAAATGTCTTCTATCCTTGAATCTTATTGAATACTCCAATGTACATTGAAGACCCATAGTTCAATATCTTCAAAGCTACATGACTTATTCTTTAAAAATAAATTAGGTTTACTCTATTCAGTGATTTGGAGTGTCTCATTGAAGTATCAATATTGCTAATTCAATTTATTGGTTGGAATGAGTTTAATGCATAAAGGTATCTATAGTGACTATGACATATACCACATAAGTTATGTATTCAAATTGTATAAGCACAAATAATAGTTCAAAGATTGATCTTGGTCTAAGGAACTAAAATGTTGGATGATCAAAACCATATTTGTTAAACATTTCATGAAAAGATTGATGAAGTTGTAAACCAAGTTAATTGAGGAACTAAAACAAGAAAATTGAGACTGCACCTCAATGGATAAGTTTGATTAACATATTAGTGTATTATTGTAAATAAGTAACCTGACACAAATAAAATTAATTTTAAAGAAATCTAAATGGTTTGTACCATGCAACATATTTAAGAGATGATAATCTTGTTATGAAGTAAACTATCATGAACTATATTGAAGGATTTGTGATTGTATGATGTATGAAAAACTAATTCGAGTCAACATATTTGTCTAATCATTTCTAATGAGTGGTAGTACTAGAATGACCTTGACACAAATAGGAAACATAAAAGATAGATTTGATTGACTAGCATTGAGAAATGTTTATTAAACTTGACAGTCTTGATGAGAGATGTTATGCAAGGCTAATTAAGGAACCATATTGTGCATGCTAAGAAATTATTCAACATTGGAGTAATCCAAACTGAGTACTAAATCATTATTAAAAGGTTTTGGACCAATCTAAAAGATTTATGTTTGGTAGCTACTTATCTAGTGACTGTATTTCTATGAAGTAAGATATAACATAATATAGTGATGAAATCTAAAAACATACATGCTGAAATAGTTGATAAACGTCATCTATTTATTTAGTCAATAATGACCATATTAGTATGATTGAAAGAGATGACAAAGGTGCAAAGAATCTGAACAAAGTCTCTAATGATTCCAAATAAATAGTAAGTCTGATGTGTTGTCTGATTATGTCCATCATACATAACTAATGCCATTGAACTAGTCTTTACATATGGTTGATTGGGAGGATGTGCTAGCCAATGAATCAAGAAGTACTAGATGATGAGGTTGTAGAAATATGTTGTGAAACTAAAATTGATGAATAATTACATTAGCTATTAGATCAAATAACAAAGAAATTGTTGAGAACGAGATGTCTTATTTGTTAATCTTTGGATATATTATTCCTAAAAAGAACACTAGATTTGTTAAGTTGCTTCTTGATTCACAAATATGCTATTGTATTAATAATATAAAAAAAATTTTTTGAAATCGCAATACAATATGTACTCAATTTTAACAAAAGTATTCATAACTGTATGAAACTTTCTTTTGAATTCTTGCTAGAATCAATTTCAAGTTTCACTAGAATATATTGGAATGGGTTGGATTTCTATTATTTTTTATATAAAAAATCATGATCTTAGAAAGAATTATTATCATTTGTTAAAGTTAAGAGATTCTATCAACATTGGTTTCCATGCTATGAAATGAACCACATTAGATAGGTTCACTCATTTTTTTTAGAATATATTTAAGATAACAAGAGTTATATGAGCCCTAAGTATTTTATTAAAAAAGATTTCTTCTGCAAAATCAAAAGGTATATAATAAAATCTAGGCGTTTTCCAAGGTTTTAGTTCATTCTTTTTAGCCTTAAAGCCTTACTGATTTCCACAAGAACAAATCAAAGTCAACCCTAATGATCACCATCTCAACATCTCTATTCATCAAGCTTCATTAAAGCTTTGCAAACTTTTGGAATTTGTTTTGAACTTAAATCTCTAAATGAATATAGTTATTAGTTATTTAAGCCAATTAGTTTGTTGCCACATTTCCTTCCCATAATTTGTGTTAGATTGAGATTTAAACTACATTGAAATAAAATTCATTCATTCCATTTAATAGAATTAAGATACAACAAGGGATTCCAATGCATTTAAGAAACTATATAGGCATTGATTAATTGATTGATTATATAATAATGTATATGTAACCCCAAATTATCACATCAGTTTAAACAAAAGAGCACTTCAATGGCTTCAACTTATATATTTTTTTAGACACTATTTAAATTCAGAGTGCTTTAAAAGCCCACCAAATAGTCTTCAATCACATAAACACAACCAATAAGGCCTTGGCTCCCTCTAATCATTCCATTAGAATTAAACTTGACTAAATCTACTTGTAGGGGAGTACATTAAACCACTTTTTTATTGTTCAATTGATCTGAAAAAATCAACAAAGAAATTCATATTTTACCATTTCAGGATCTGTTAAAATCCTTTGCCTAATTAGACAACATTTGAAAATTGCATAAGTATTATGTTGAACTTTATTAGGCAATAGAGAATATTTTCTCATTGAACTCTTTTGAATTTAAATCTTTTAGATATTTTAGCATATGAGAGATGGTAGAATACTTAATCCCTCAATAGCTATTGACTTTGTGTGACTAAACTTCCACCATTGTGGAAGCATTTCACGAATCATGATGTTGGGTTTATTTAATGCCAAGATTCATTACAAATGTGTTCCATAAGACTCATTTGAGTCCCTATATACACAAAAAGGGCATTTGTCTATAAATTGAAATTAAGCTTCCTTAAGTTGTTATCAAAAGGTAATTAGATATTTAGGGGACCTCACATAAGTAGAGAAATTTTAGGTGTTTGACAATTATTCTACATTATTTTTTGCAACTTATGAGTAAGGAAATTAATCATTTCTAAGATTATGCTATCCTAAATGGATAATTAATTTATTATCCTTGGTGAGGGTCAAGTAATTATTTGCAATCCTTATCTTTTTTTCCAAGTATTGTAAATTACAAAATAGTGAGAATGATTCACTTTATTTTATTTCAAGTCATTAAGCATGATCCATAAAATCTATTATTAAGGAAGTTCCATCTCATGTATCTAAAATAGATAGTGTAAGGTGTAGACGATCAAAAAAAGCTTTACATTATATTCATCATTAAAATCATTCAATTTCTTAATCAGTAATTCATACATTTAATAAGTGAAGCTGATCTTGTTCTAGCAAGATAAATGGTGCTTGTTAACCAAATCATTATCACCCCAAAGGAAACCATTTATCACACTTTCTACAAAATTAATAATATTATTGAGATGACAAGATGTTAATATATTATAAACTATTATTAGTTAGAGAACATGACTAACAAGTACTACCTTCTATTGAGAGTGATCTCCTTTTGGTTGTTTTGTCTATCTAGTATTTGAAGTGGATCTCTAATTTCCTACCTTTGAATAATATGCTTTTTAGTTAAGGGATTGGAAGATGGTATCTTTTCTAAAGGAGGAGCTCCTAGTCAATGTTCCTTTACTTCTGTTACATGTTTCCTAGAAGGTTTATCCAATATGCTTCTCAATAGTCTTCATTACCATTATCATTGTAGGGATCATTTATAGTAGACTCATTTCTTATATATTTGTATTTATTTACATTTGTTTATCAATTTATTTTTTATATATAGTTTAGTTTAAGTTATTAAAAGGATAATTAAGAACTTTTTAGGGATTTCATCTTTATATTTAGCATAGGCCTTCCCTTCAATCATCTCACAATTTTTCAATGAAAAATTTGCTTAAAAATTTATTTAAAAAGTTCTTAAAATCTAGTTTTGGGGTTTTTTTGTTTGTCAACCACCTTTCACACCCATCATTACCATCACCATCAGCACCAACTCGTCAACTCATGCTAACTCTTTTTTATCTGCATTGCCCCCATAGCAGACTTGAAGTGTCAATGCCTCTCTATTGAAGTTACTCATTGAAATTGGAACCAGAAGTGACGCAACATTGACCATTGTGGCATCGTGCATTGCTCGCTACCATACCTTTTGCCATTACTACAATTCGAAATGCATGTGCCAGTTTGAGAACAAATTACGGTAATTAATTTTGTAGAGCTTCAAGTTAGCTTTTTGCTTTTGTTTAAAAATTTTAGGTATTTATTTTGTAATTTCTTTTGGCTTTTCAGAATTCTAAAATATTCTGTAGAATTTAAAAAAAAAATATCCCTTAGTATTCCCATATGTCTTCTCCATACATCTCCTATATTTTAAAAACCTTGTTTAGTTCATCCTACATTTCTTAGTTCTAACCTTCATAATTAATCTATAACTCTTTGAAGTTGTTTACCTTCTCCATAACATGTTATTTTTTTTCTTCAGTCTTCAAAAATATGTGAAAAATTTAGTTTTGCTCCATTCTTTATGGTGGGCTTTAAGCTAGGGCCATCCTTCCTAACCTAGCAATTGGAAGACTCCAATGCTAAGCAACCACTGGAAGGAATTCTAGGCTTTCAACCCAAATGCTTTGGAATTTAAGTTATTTAAATTCAATTACTAATGGAGAAATGATAAGTAATAAGGATTGGTGCAATAATAACTTGTTTATATGTTGAGCCACAATGTTAGGAAGGCTTTGAACGAATCATGATTCAATGGAGTTCTACGCACAAGAGTGACCTTTATATTTTTGAACCTTAGTGAAGATATTTGAGTGTACTTTCTATTCAGGGAAGATAATTGACTTTCACCATAAATCTTAAATCCCCACAAAGATCTCTTCTATTAATAACAGAGTAGTTTGCAAACAAAATTGTTGCTAAAGCATTAGAGTCTTCCATATCACCACCTGAAGAAAATATTCTTAATTTTTTATTTTTAACATTGCATGTACTATAACATAAACACCTATACTTTGTTAGAAATATTGCTTCACAATAGCCCAAATATAGTTTCCTACAAAAAATGTCCAATTATGTATTACTTGCGAAGCATTCCATCATCGATATTAACTTAAGTTTATGTAATTTGATCATGTTATTAAGCACAAGGTACTACAGAATTGACTACATCCTTAATGTTGAGAAGTAAGACAATATTAATTACAATCTACAATGCTTATATTTAGAGATTCTTGAAAGATTCTTTTAGTCATTTTTAGGTATATCATTTTTTTAACATTCCATTTAGTGACTTTTATTATTGATTTGTCATAATTAAGTACTATGAAACCATTTGAGTCTATCTTAGATAGCTAGAGACTCCTTACTTTTTCCTAGAGATCTTCATTCGATCATTTGAGAGATTGAATGTCAACTTGATGTTTAAGCTACATGTCCTTCCTAAGTTTCAAATTTTGTTGATATTTTTAACTCTTACTTTACAATTGCTAATTGAAATTGATCATGTAGTCATTGAATAGAGGATTCTTAATACATTTATGTTTTTTTATTACGTTGATGTTGTGTGATTTAGTGGGGTGCTGGTATTGTTTTGTACATTGATGGCTAACAAGGTTTACAGTTCCACATTGCTTATTACTTCTCTAATTCGAATTGTCTTCATCTTTCTCCATTTCTTACATATAAGGGTTTAGAACTTTTTCCATGCTTGCTTTGAGCCATTAAGAATCCTTGTTTACAGTTTCATAAATAGTATTTGGGAAATTTTTTCCTTAAATCTTTTCCATAATCCATTATTGCACCAAATCTTTCCAGATTCTAACATATAAAGCATGACTTTTAGCAAGATTGACAAAAATGAAGACTAGAGACACATGGAGCCTTGCTAAGTTTATTATCGTAGTAGTGTTTTTAATGATTTGCTAACTACTAACATGATTGAGTATATGGCATACTTTTGGACCATGTTAATTGGAAGGTGCCTTAATGAGATCCTCACTGGTGCTAAGAAAGGTTTAGTATTGAACAAAAAAATTGGAACCATTTGAGGAGCCTCATTTGAAAAACTACAATTATCCAAATATTGTACATCCAAAATCAAATGTTACCCAATTTTAGTGAAAATCTTAGTATGACATGCTTACCTTCTTGCAATAGATTCAAAGTGCCAATTGTTTTGAATTCATATTCTTTCAAATTCCAAGTTTGGACATCCAACTAAAAATGTTCCCTATTAGTGTGAGTTTGAAGGGAGCAACCTTTTTAGAGACATCATCATAATCAAACATGAACTTTAGTTCACACTTCAAAAAAGACATTAGCCTATCATGATTAGTGAGTATAAAAAACTCTCCCATATTCACCATAAAAGAACTATGAGGCAAATGCACACATGAGATATGTCCAGTAAGGGAGAGGAGCATACTTACAAGAAAATGTTCCTAGAATCATGTTGGAAGTGTCATCTTGCTAATATTAACATGAAAAATGTTGTCACCTCATTATCAATTCAATGTTTATTGGAAAACTCCTTTTGAAAGTTGTGCCAAAAAGTAGCTTTTTATTATTTTAAAAATCAAGAATGCCTAAAATAATGTAATTAAACATTATGAATGATTAATTTCAAATTTTATTAAACAAAAACTTTTGCTCAAAATTGTTCTTTTTCTTTTTATGTTGTTTAAGCTTGCCAAATGTCCTCCATGTTATTAACTCTTCATTTCAAATATCAACTTATTTTTCTTATGCTTCACTATGTTCCTTCCTTTTACTACGCTCATTGTAGTTCATATGAGTTTTGTACATTCAGCTTAAGAAGGTGAGCTCCTTTCTTCATGTCAAGAGAAGTTGAACAAGATAATGGGTGAATTATTAGGAAAAACTTTTTCTTTCTTAAAGAAATATTTAAAGAAAATTTTTAAAAAAGTTGTAATAGGTTTAAAAACATTTCTGAAAGTAACTTTGTGAAAATTTTTATTTTAATTTATAATATGTTAAGTTTTATTTAACAATAAAATTTAAAGGAAATTGTGAACTAAGAAGGTCAATAGAACTTTTAAAGTGTACTTAAGCATTGTTTAGGTTATTCAACCTAAAATTAAACCTACATGAACTCCTAGATAAAGCAAGGAAAAAATGATCTATATAACTTTTGTCAAAAAAGGGCATGCTAAACTCTCACAACAATTAAATAGAGAAAAGTATGGTATAAAGTCCTTATAATGCATTATGATTTGTATCAGGAAGAAAGAAAAGTAGAAATTAAAATCTATACCAAGTAATTCCTACACTTGATGTATGCTCAACAAGAGAAGTATTTTAATTCAATTAAATAAAAAATGCAAATGTGAGCTTTGTTGTTTTTAAGATGGAATATCGAATTGATAGAGAAAGTCAGAACGTATGGAGGCAACAATGAGCACAACCTATTAATGGTTTTAATGTCATTACTTAAAATGTTTCTTTAGACTTTTGTAAAAATTTCATAAGTTTATTTTGATCAAGAATTACCAAATTTATAAATTTTTCCAAATTGCCAAAACTATTTAACACACCAACGATTTGATGATTTTAATAAATACATGTTTTTTAATTAAAACTTAATATTATTTAAATAACATTTATAACAACTAGTAAATATTTACTAAAATAGTCATTGCACAAGAGTGACATGATTAAAATAGTCTTGGAATATTTGATTGTGATAATCACACAAATGGCTAGTTAAGAATAAGCTAGAGTAGTTTAGAAATTTGGATTTCATATGAATGGCTAATTATAAATTTTGATATAATGACTATATTTAATTTTACTTGTAAATTAAATATGCACCATGAAGTCATTTAATGGACTACCAAACCAATTGATAGAATTATCTCTTAAAAAAGGCAATTGTGGCAATGATAATTCGATCATAAAATTGCATGATTAGACAACTTACACTACTACAATAATTTAGATGTTAGCATTGAGAGAAAAGCTTTAAATTTTATTCCCAAATGTTATGTTTGCTCTTATTTTGTTTTCTCCTTATATGACACTTTGTTTGCTCCAAAAATGTTTGATTTTCTGGCTAGTCACTACACCTCAAATAACATGATTAATTGATTTATGAATGCAGAGAGTTGTGCCGTGATTCAAGATTCTTCCATCTATGTTCAGGGGTGATCCTCGATCTGATTATAGTAGTGAACTGATTCGACATTAATTTTTTGTGCCTCAAAATTGTTACATAGGTTTAGGTTGGTTAATTTTAGAAGAATTACTTATTTTTATTTTTTCAATTTATTTAATTATTATGGAAAAAAATGATAAAAGTAAAGAAAGTGGTTATTAAGATTATGATTATATTATTATTACAGATACTAAAAATTAAAAAAATTGTAGTTGATTAATTTAAAATTAAATTTAATTGTTATAGCTCGCATAGATGATTTAAATTAAGCTAACATTCTAAACAAAAAAATTGAAAGTTCCTAAAATTTTATTCAAAATATTTCTGTCGGTAGGCTGTCACTTTAATCAATACGATATTAACATGATTTTATATTTATTGTTATTTGTCTTTGACATCTATCATGAAGAAACATATTAGCTATCTAAAATATAAAAATTTACTCAACAAAATTCATTAAAAATATTTTTAGTTTGTTGTTATCAAATAAAGCACCATGGTTAAGAGTCGACATCATAATATCAAGCTTATAGAACTTAACATCTTTTCAAAGATCCTCTCAATCACTTATCTAGACAAAATATATCCAAGCATTATGATTATGCCAAAACCTCACATAATTTGATTATTTTCATCAAAATATCTTTGATAGGAACGTGGCCATCGAAATAACAACATTCACCACTTTATAATATAGCAAAACTAAAGCTTTAAAAGCAAAATAGACTTCATTATTTATATTCAATTGATCATATAACTACTTTTTCTTTAATAAAAAAACATTCAATTCTATACACACATACATGCACACACACACACACATATATCTATATAGAGCTTAATTGCCAAATTATCTTACACTACAAAACCTAAATTCTTTTTAAAAAAACCATGAGTATAACAAAATTATAAGGAATCATATTATCATATTTTAATTATAGGTTATAAGAAAAATATTATTATGCCAAGAATCAAATAATTTTTCTCATTCATTAGAATAAAACATGAATAAAATATCTACAAAATAAATAAAACCACTCAATTCTAATATAATCTAAGGAAATATCATGAATAACTACCAAAGTTTGATAGGAAAAGCAAATAACTTGTAAGGACCCAGTCTAATATGATAATCAAGTACAATTCTATATCCATTAAAATATAATTGATACAAAATAAGTATCAAATCTTTTATTATTGATGATAAAATAAATAAAATTAAAAATTCAACTAATTCACTAACTCTTACAATCTCTAGCTTGACCCTTGCTCAAATTTTAATTTTGTCTTGTTATAAAGAGGAGAGCTTGGTGGCTTAATGGGGAATCTTTGAGCCATAATATAAAACTATTATGCACTAATATGAATTATGAATATAACAATATAATAAAACTTATGAATGAATGACATTAGTTTATAACTAACAAAAGGAAATCATCTTCTACTAACTAATTCAATATATGTTTCTTTACATTATAACTAACTAGATACTCAGCATCCACTTCATGATATAATACAATTTCTTACACATAAAAATCTTGGTGAGCCCTATAGCTTCTTTCGAATAATGTAATCCAACATTCTAAATGGCAATGATAATCATATGGGCATCCATATAGGATTCTAGAAGTCCTCAAGAACTAGAAGTAGTCCTTAATATAGTAAACCTTACCATGGGATTTCCTATGGGACAAAATGTGTAGTTGTTCTTTTCTGGGCCTATTTACCTATTGGCTTTCTACAAATTCTAAAGGTTCATACCATGATGCGATACTCCTTGTAGAATTAACCATTCACATTTAATCGACTTATCTTAGGTCATTTTTCTTATATTTAATCTTTCCTACATTTTGTTTCGGACCTTTAGTATCTAAGGCAACCATAAACTTCATAATGGCTTGACTTTTACCATTAGGTTATGTTTAACTTATTGCTAGTACAACTAATTCTTGGTTTACATAAGTATTCCTGTGACCCTTATATTCCGATGGCAATCTATAGTCATCGTAGCAATTATAAGGCCTTTCCTAACCCATGACACATTCCTCATATCACCATCGAGAGTTTCATCATATGACTTAAGAGCTTAAATCAAATTACTTGTGGACTTACCCAAATAAACTATCCAACCCATTATCGACCTAGCATCTTTCATATATTACTTACTTGGCCAAAGCTAGCACAACATTACGTCGTATTCCAAGCTCTTCCACGTTCTCGTAAGGTCTTGTTCTAGATCCTAGCTAACTAAAGCTTTATCATTATTATGCATAAGGGCTACACATAACTTTTCATGAGCTTGTCATAACAACAGTTTGGTAGAGCTCTCTTTTCGATTGCTTTTCTGTATGCCTTTGAGCGTGATTCCAAGGCTACACTTAACTTACATGTTCAAATCAAAGTAGCTAAGAGTTACAACTTGACTATACTAAATTTATCAATTATCCATAAAAACTTTACCATAATGTCTAACCTTAACCATAGTCATTTTAGCTGCAAACATACTCTTTAGTTGCTAATCATATTATTACTTATCTTAGCTTTCTTTTAAGGCCTTAAATTGAGCCTTCTAAAGCTTTTTAACTAGTAATCTAGAACGACACGTATCCTAGAATCTATCTAGCTTCTCTTGAGGGTTGAAGCAATGCCTCTTATAACTTAGCTAAGCCCATGATTCCATGCTTCAAAAGTAGAACACAAACAAAAAAATGGTTGGCTATAAAATTATCAGAAGTTTTATATTTATTTAAAGGAGCATTTAAATTATTTGTTACTTCATCTATGGAATAAAAAATATCACATTATATTTCATAAATAATTTATACATGATTTTAGTAATAAAGTACACATTTATATCATGTCATTCAATGAACTAAACTTTGAGTAATTTCAAACACAATAGTAGTACCTCACATCAATAATACATTTCAAACAATAAGTTTATTTTGAAAAAAAAAATAATGTCTACATTTTATACATTTCTTTATTCATCAAGGCACAAAACTCTCTCTCTATGCATGCAATAATAAAGAAGTAAATATTACATTCAATCTATTCGATCAAAAATTAATTTTATTTAGAAAAAAATTATAAAAAGGATCCAAACTCTTAGTGACATATAATAAGAAAACAAGGCAATTATGTCTATGTTATGAGGGTTATATCTAATAAAACTTTGTTCTTGATCATTTTTAATTTTTTTGACAATTATCATGATAATATATGCTCATTTCTTAAATCCTTAAACAATCAGCATAGATAACCAACAACGCATAAAATTTAGCATATTTTCACTTATTTTACATGGAGATGTCTATGTCAAGAATATCTTTGTGTCAAAAAATTACTTTTCTAATATCATATTCAATATATATCTATAACCAAAGCCAAACATGCAATATGTGATCATGTAATTTTCTTTGCATTCATAGAAAAAATATAATATGCATTTTTATAGCTAAACTAGAAACACTAGATAAGAAAGAGTGAAAATACAATAATTCATTTAAAAAAATAAATCTCCCTTAGTCTTAAGAAGAAGGAATTTCCTTCTTCTTAATCACATTTCATGAAAACGAAAGACTCATTAGTGTCACCACCTATTTCCAAGGTTCCATAGACAGTTTCACAAAGCAATTCTTTTTTATCTTGGCTTAGATCTTAGCAAAATTTATTATATGGACTCAAATTTTATCCTACCTCAATATTCATGTAGATAACTTCTGTTTTGTAAGATCTTTCCTTGCTTGAAAGCTTTAACCCTCCTTCCACATATCTTATCTCACCTTTTTTACTTGGTATCCTCTAAGTTGGCCCGTCCAAGTTCCCCTTTTATAGTTAGGTTTTCTTAAATTACAAGCACATCTTATTGTCTTATACAGCCCTCGCCACAGCACCTTAAACCAAGAATTTACTTTATGATAAACTAATTTTGAGTTGGATTAGCCACAATTCACCATTAAATTATCCCTCATCTTATTACACCTATTTTGGTCTTGTATATGAGGCTGCTTAAATTGAAGAATATATGTACCCTTTTTGGTTCTCTATATGAAGCTTCTTAAATTTAAGAATCTATGTAAGATATCCCAATAGATTCCTCTTTCTCTCATATACATCTTTTCTTATCATATTCCTAAGTGCATCATATCCAAAAGTTTTTCTTTTAATCCTTGTATCTTTAACCACCAACTCCTAATATTTAAGAATCCTATTCATATCTTATCTAGCATTCATAGTATGATAAAAATAAGGATTAGAGAAAATGTTAACAATATAAATAAACTAATAAGCTCATTTTAATGCAATAAGCCTTATCAAGATTCAGGTGTTAAAACTCAAGTCTTGCAACTCCACATTGCTTCCAATTTTAGAATTTATATTTTCACAATTAAACATTCAATTTATCCATATTCAATTTTTAGACATATTATGATTTCAAATTTAACTTAGAAAAGAATCATATACCTTAATTAAATAAATTGTAATTGAATGGCAAAAATATTAGATATAAAAAGATTTATCAAACAAAAGTAATAAAGAACTATAATTTCTAAAAAAATTTAAGATATGGAGATATTCATCACGATAATATAATATTTTTTAAAATTTAAAAACTGACCCAATTAGAAAATAATTCCCCAATCACAATCATGAAAAAGTTCAAAAAAAATAAAGCTTATAACTAATATATTTAAAATCTTTGGATAGTGAGCTAACATAAAACACTAGGTAGTCAAGTATATTTTGCATTTATAGTAATTAGTGAGGACAAATGTTAACAAAATATAGTTATCCTATGGTTTGCATGATAAAGTCAACAAACGACCTTTGTATAATATTTGAAGTTATAATATGTTTTTTCTTATTTTATTTGTAATTATATTTATTAATCATGATGAGTGGTTAATTAGCAAAACATAAAATTATTTTCAATTTTCAAATAATTTATGTAGTTCATTATTTCTTATGTTACTAAGTTTTTTTTAAATTATGTATTTATTTTATTTTCTTAAAATTTATTATTTGTTTTATTTATCTGGAATCATTTTTAGTTTAATTATTTTCTAACATATACTTTCTTACAAAATATAACATCAATATGTTTGGCACAGTTGCTATATATTTTATATATTCCTATTATTTATTTTTTAAAATTTCTATAATATTTGATTTGTTCTCATATGTATATTTCATTTGTTTTGAAGATTATGTCTACTTTTGTTATATTTAATAATTATATATTAAAAACTTTTATTATTTATTTTTATGTGATATTTGTTTACATTAAAAAGTCATTATTTAATTATTAAATTAGTTATTTCATACAAAATTTGAATAAAATTAAAAATATTTAAATATTTTATTTGCTTTTTGTATCAAAATAATTTAAAATATATGTGAAACATAAATGACATCTATACAACATAAATGGCAAGTTATGAATGGGTATGAAAATAAGAAATCTTGAACATTTTTTCTCATTTGAAATATTTAACTCTACATATGTATTATGTCATCGAAACCTTTTTTAAGCAAAATCAACTTGAAAACCATGTTCATTTAACATATAAATATTAAATTTATTGCAATATTAAATATCAGTTTTTAGAAAAGAATAATGAAAATAGATAAATAGTGTAAAATCATTTTGCAACATGAAATTCCCTATATGTTAAAAAATGGTCAAAACATAATAAAATATAAAATTATTTAGACTGATAAATATTTCAAATATTTAAATCATTTTCACTTAATTCTATGTATTTAATCAAAATATTTGTAATAAAAAAATAATTTATGTGTTAAAAAAGTTTATAATTGTAGCAATCATAGAGACAATAAAAACTAAATAAAATTGCAAAAATGCATGAACTTTCTAATTATAAAATCATTTTTGTTATACACATTTAATAAATATGAAATTTATTGAAAATATCTTTAAAAGCAAGAAAAATAAAATTAAATTATGAAAGTAAAAATTATAATCTTTATAAATACATGCAATTGAGAGCTTAGTTGGTGATGTGAAAATAAACATTAACTTTATCAAAAGAATAAAAATGAATTGATTATTAAAAATTTCAAAATAATTTGCTTTTGAAAGTTTTGAAATTCAAGTACACTACTAACTTTTAAAATGATATTAAAAATTTTTTAATAAATTTAAATAATTAATATGTTGAAGTAGTAAGAATCTTTAAAACTTTCTTTGTAAAATAATAATTAAAAAAATTTCTATAATGCATCACGAATTGCACTTTTTAAATTTGTAATATATTAATGCAAAGAATAATAATAATTAACTAAAAGAATAATGTGTAATGCAAATAAAAATATATATTGCCCGAGCACTAGGTATGAGTTAGTCGCGAGGACCGGCTGGTGGTTCGACCCCAGGGGCCTTTGATGGTTTTCCGCCCCACTCTACGAGTGCTGACGACGATGACGCCGCTCTGAGGAAATCTTGGTCAGAAAAGATTTGGACATCATCAAATGTCAAATGGGAATATTAATGTGCTCGAGTGTGTTGTATGTTTTTGTATGTCCATGTATGCATGTGTGTGGGTGTGGGTGCATGTGTCTGTGTAGGTGTATGTGTATAAGTGTGCATTTGTGTATTTGTGTGCATGTACATGTGTATTCATGTGGGCGTGTTCGAGTGTGCATGCATTTATGCTTTTATTCATTTGTGCCATGAGTGCATATGTGTACCTGTGTACTTTTATGTGTATTTATGTGCATATATGTGTGTGTGCATGTGTTTGATTGTGTGTATGCATTCATGTCTGTGGAGGTCGATGCAAATGAGTGTGTGTGGGTTTGTTTGTGTTTGCATGTGCATGTGCATTTATGAATGTCTAATCTCCATGTGTGTTTGTGTGTGCATGTGTTTCATGTGTATTTGTGTATATGTTTTTGCATGTGTGTGTGTGTGCGAGTATGCATGTATGTGCATGTGTGTATTTGTAAGTGTGTGTGTGTTTGTGCATTTGTGGTTGTGTGTGTGTGTGTGTTTGCATGAGTGCATGTGTATGTGTGTGCACTTGCGTGTGTTGGTGTGCAAGTGTCTGTGCATGCATATGTGTGAGAATGCTTGTGTGTGCATACCTACATGTGTGTATGTGTGTGCGTGTGTGTTCGTGCTGTGGATGTGCATGTAAGTGTGTTTGTGTTTGTGTGTGTGTGTTTGTGCTTGTTTGTGTGTGATTGTGTGCATACATATATTTGTGTGTGCATGCATGTGCATGTGACTGATTTTGTGCATGTGTGTGTGTATGTCTATGTGTGTGCATATGTATATGTGTGTGGTTCTTTGTGTTCAAGTGGTTCTGTGTGTTTGCATGCACAAATTTATGTCGATGTCTGTGTTCATTACTATGTCCATTTGTGTTAATATATTTGTGTCTATGTTCATTGGCATGTGTATGCACATGTGTGTGTATGTAACTGTGTGTGTGTGTATGCTTACATATGTGTGTTATATGTGCTTATGTGTGCATTAGTTTGTGCATGTGTGTGCGTATGTGGGCATGTGTATGTGCCTATATGCATGTGAGAGTATGTGTATATTTGTAAGTGTGTGCGCGAGTGTATTATTTTGCTAAGGTACATATGTGTACGTGCATGTGTGTTCGTGTATTTATGCATGTGTTATTGTCCCCATTTGCTTGCGCATGTCGATGTGTGAGTGTGTATGTGTGTGGCTATCTACGTTTGTGCACACTTATATGTGTGTTTGTATGTCCGCATGTTCATTTTTATGCATGTGTGCATGTTCATGTCTATGCATGTGTGCATGTCAATGCAAGTGTGTGTGCATGGGTATATGTGTGTCTGCATGTGTGTGTGATTATACTCACTTGTTTTTATGCATGTGTGTACATGTGTGTGTGTGTGTGCTTGTGCGTGCCTCTATAGGCACATTTGTGTGCCCTTCAATGTGTGCATGTGTGTGTGCTAGTGTGGTTACATTCTTGTGTGTGGGTGGAACTGTATATAAGTGTGTGCTTGCATGCTAATTGGTGTATGTGTGTGTTTTGGTATGTGTGTGCTTGCATTTGTGTTTGCTTGCATGTCTTTGTGCATGTGTATGCATGTCTGTGTGTTTGGGTGTGTGTAAGTGTGTCTGTTCATGTGTGTGCCCAAGTCTACTTGTGTGTGTGTACGTGCATCTGTGTGCATCTATGTGTAGATGTGAGTTGAATGTATATGCACTTGTGCGTATGTTTGTAGGCACAAATGTGTGCATATGAGTTGGTGCTTGTACACACTTGTGTGTATACATGCACGTGTGTGTGCACGTGTGCGTTGTATGTGGGTATATCCACATGTGTGTGTGTGTGTGTATGTGCCCACATATGAGTTCTGGTGCACATGTTTGAATGCTCGTGTCTGTTTATATGTGTACATATGCATGTGCATATGTGTTCTTATGTATTTGGGAGTGAGTATGCATGGGTCCATGCGTGCTTGTATGTGTATACGTGTGTATGTGTGCATGGGCTTGTGTTCATACATCTATATGAATGTGTGTGTATGCGTGTTCATGCATGTGTGTGGATTTTGTGTGCGTGCATCTATGTATTGTGGATATGTTTGTGAGTGTATCAATAAACATTCATTGTGTGTGTGTGTATGCATGTATTTGTATATGTGTGTGTCTGTGTGTGTTTGTGTGGACGTGTGTGCTTGTGTATACGTGTGAGTGCATGCTTGTGTGCAAGTGTGTGTGCTTGTACACGCATGTGTGTGCATGTGTGTGTGGCTGTGGGTGCATGTTTGTGTGGGCGTGTCTGTGTATGTGTGTGTTCTCATGTTTGTCTATACATGTGTGTGCATGTGAGTGTGCAAGTGCACATGTGCGAATGTGTGTGCATGTTGTGTGCATGGGAGTCCAACATTTTGTATGTGTGGATGCATGTGTGTGTCAATATATCTATGTGAGTGTGTGGTTGTGGTGTGAGTGTGCATTTGTGTGTGCATGTGTGTTGTGCTAAATGTTGCATTTATGTGTGTATGTGTGTTTATGTAAATGTATGTGAATGTTGCTAGCATTTATGTGTGTGTCAATATTTATGTTAGGTGTTTGTGTGAGGGTGTATATGCATGTCTAAGTGTGTTTCTATGGTTGCGCATGAGTGTGTGTGCATGTTTATGCATGTGTGTCTCTTTGTTCATGTTTGTGTGTGCATGTGTGCAGTGTGTGAGTGTGTGTGTGTATGTGCATATGTGTATGCATGTACGTGTGTGTATGTGCATGTATGTATGTGTGTGTACATGCATGCATATCTGTGTGCATGTGCTTATGTGTTTGTTTGTGTGTGTCCATGTGTGTGTGTGTTCACACATGCTTCTATGTGTGTGTGTGGATGCACACATGTGTTTGTGCAATTATGCATGTGTGCATGCAAGTGCATGTGTACATGTGCATGCATGTGTGTGTAAATGGGCATGTGTTTGTTTTGGTGCATGTGCATGTGTTTGCATGCATGTGTGTTAGCATGTTTGTGCATTTACATGTGGGTGTGTGTGTGTGTATGTTTGCATGTGTGTGTATTGTGCATTTTTGCATGTTGTTATGTGTACAAGTTCCCATGAATTATTGTGTGCATGTGTGTGTTTGTGTTTGAGTGTTTATACATGTGTATGTTTTATGCATCAATGTGTGTGTGTGTTTTCATGCTCCTTTGTGTGTGCTTTTGCATGTGTAGGTGGGTTTCAAATGTGTATATTATGCTTGTGTGCATCTATGCATGTGTGCATTTGTATCTGTGCATGTTTTCATGTGTGTGTGTATTTGTGAATGCATGTATTTGCATGTGTGGTTGCATTCGCATTCGAGTGTGCTTACATGGAATGTTTTCATATGTGTGTGAATGTGTGTGTCTATTTCTATTTATGTGTAGACATGTGAATGTGTGTGTATGTGTGTGCAAGTATGTGTGTGTGTGTATTTTTTTGTTTCTGTGTGCATACATATGTTTCTACTAATATGCATGTGCATGGGGGTCAGTAGGTGTGTGTGCATGCATGTGACTAAGTGGGTGGATGGGTGCATGCATGAGTGTGTTTACATGCACGAACAAGTGTGGTGACTGCATCCATGCATGTGTGTGTGTGTGTGTGCATGTGCGTACATTTTGTGTGTGTGTGATTGGGTGCTATAATGTGCGTGTTTTTATATGCAAGTGCATGTGAGTCTATGTAGCTATGCACATATGTGCATGTATCAATGTGTGTATACATGCATATGCATATGCACATGCTTATGCATGTGTGTGTCTGCACACATGTGTGTGGGTTTGTTGTATATAGGGTGTGTGTGTGCACTTCTGTGCATGTGTGTGAATTTCTTTGCATGTGTATTTGCACCTACATTTGTGTGTGTGCTCAAGTGTGTAGGTGTGTGTGGGTGTTTGTGTGTGCATGTGTCATGAACAAGTGTGCACATGGACACATGTGTGTGTGTGAATGCGTGAGTGTGCTCATGCATGTTTATAATTGTTTTTGCATGTGTATGTGGCTTAGTGTGTGTGTGTGTGTGTGTTTGTGTGCAAGTATGCATGTGTGTGTGCGTTTCTGCATGCATGTATTTGCATACGTGTCTACTTGTGTGTATGTATTTATTGATGTTTGTGTGCAAAAGAATATGTGTGCATGAGTTATTTTATATTTAAGTTTGAATGTGTGTGTGTGTGCATGTGTGCTTATGTGTATGTTTCTGTGCTTATGCATGCATGTGTGCAAGTGTGATTGTGTGTATGTGCACGTGTGTTTGTGTGCGCATTATTCATGTGTGTGAATATGTATATGTTTGTATTTGTGTGTGTGTGTGTTTGTGTTTATGCATCTATATGTGTGTGTCCTTATGTGTATACATGTGCATGTTTGTTTGTGTTTATGTGCATGTATGCATGTGTGCATGAGTGCATATGGGCATCTATGCATGTGTGCTTGTGTGTGCATGTGTGTATGTGTTTTGATGCATGTGTCTTATTTTGTGTGGTTGTGCATATGCATTGGCATGTGAATCTATGTGCAAGTGTGTGCTTGTGGGTGTATGTGTTTGTGTGCGTGAGCATGTTTTTGCATCTGTGTGTGTGTTTGTGTATATGCATGTGTGTGCATGTGCATATTTATGTATTTGTGTGTTTGTATGTATGTGTATGTATGCATTTGTTCATTTATGTGCATGTTGTAACTATAAGTGTGTAGGCATCTTTGTTTTTGTGTGTGTGTGTATGCATGCATGTGAGTTTGTTTGTATGTTTATGCATGCATATAAATGTCTATGCATGTGTGCGCTTGTGCATGTTGATCTATTTGCATGTTTGTGAGCATGTGTTTGTGTGCATACACACACACACACACAGAGATATATATATATATATATATATATAAATGTGTGTGTGTGTGTATATGTGTGTGTGTGTGAGAGAGAGAGAGAGTGTGTGTGTGCTATGTGTTAAATTATGTGCATGTGTGTGTGTATTCATTTGTGTGTACATTGACATGTGTTTGCATTTGTGTGTGTGCATGCACATATGCATGTGAAAGCATGCATGTTCATGCATTTGGATATGCAAGTGTGTGTTTGTACGAGTTTATATGCATTTGTATGTGTGTATGGGTAAAAGTGTGTGTGTGTGTGTGTGTTTAAGTGCAAGGATGCACACGTGTGTGTATGTACATTTGTGTGTGCATGTGGGCATGTGTGCATTTGTATGCATAAGTGTGTGGGTGTGTATGTGTACGTGTGTGTGTGCATATGTGTGTGCGTGTGTACGTGTGTGTGCATGTATGTGTGCATCTTCGTGCATGTGCTTGTTTGTGTGCATGTGCATGCTTGTGTGTGTTTATCTATGCATGTATATGTCTACATGTGTGTGTTTATTCATGTGTGGTTGTGTTTGTGTATGCATGTGAGTGTGTACATTTGCTTGTGCTTGTGTGTACCTATATGTGTAAGAATGTGTGTTTGTGTATTTACGTGTGTTCTTGTTTGTGAGCATGTGTGTGTATGTGCTAACATGTGAGGAAGTGTTCGTGATTGCATATATATGTGTGAGCATGTTTGTGCGTGTGCAAGTGAGTGAATGCATGCTTATGTGTATGTGTGCATAAGTGTGCGTCAATGTGAGTGTGCTTGTGAGCCCATTTTCATGCATGTTTGTGTGTTGTACGACCATATGGGTGAGTGTGCATGTGTGCATGTGCATCTACATGCATGTATATGTGTGTGTTTGTGTATGCATTACTTACATGTGTGTGTCTGATGGTGTGCATGCGTGTGTGCTTGTGTGTATTTATTCGCGTGTGTGTGCTTGTGCATGTGTGCCCATTTTCATTAGTGTGTGTGCGTGAGTATGTATGTGTATTTATTGGTGTATGTGCATGGTTACATGATTTCGTGTAGGTGTGTGTGCCTATGCACTTGTCTATTTATGTGTGAGTGTGTCTCCTTTATGTGTGCAAGTGAGCATGCATGTGTATGGTGTGTGTGTGTGTGTATTTGTATAAGTTTGTGTTTGTGTGTGTTTGAGAGTGTGTGTGTAGCTATGTGCATGCACATGGGTACATGTGTATGTTTTCTACTTGTGTTTGCATGTGTGCGCATGTGTCTATGTGTGTGTGTGTGTTTGTGTATGCTTGCATGTGTTTGCGTGTTTCCTTGTGTGTGTGTGAGGAGGATTTGGGTTGGTGGGTGTGTGTGCAGACATGTGTATAGGTGTATGTGTGCATGCATGTGAGCACATGTGCGTGTGTGGGTGTGTTTCTGTTTGTGTGCTCACATATGTGGGTGTAAGGGTATATTGGGGTGTGTGTTTATGTGTGTGTGCATGTGTGTGTGTGTGGTGTGTGCATGTAGACACTTGTATGTGTGAAGGTGTACATATGAGTCATATGAGTCTTTCCCTTTGCATTTGTGTACGTGTGTGCATGAGCTTGTGTGGTGTATGTGCTTGTGTGTATGTGCTTTTGCATTTGCAAGCATGTGTGTGTCTTTGTGTGCATGTGTAGGTGTCCATGTATGCATGAGTGTGCTTGTGCATATGTGTATATGCATGTTTGTGTGTGCCTATGTGTGTATGTGCATTTGCATTCGCAAGTATGTGTGTGCATGTGTAAGTGTCCATGTATGCGTGTGTGTGCTTGTGCATGTGTATATGCATGTTTCTGTGTGCCTATGTGTGTATGTGCATACATATGTGTGTGCTTGTGCTTTTGTGTGTGCATGTGTGCATGTGCATGCATGTGTTTGTGCATGTATGTGCATATGTCACTATTTGTATTGGTTCGTGTGTGTGCATATGTGCATGGGTTCATGTGTGTGTGTGCATGTGTGCATGTATTTGTGTTCTTTTGCATCTCTGTGTTTGCATGTGCACATGTGTGACTTTGTGTGTTTATGTTTGTGCATGGGTCTACTTGCTTGTGTGTGTATGTACATTTGTTAGTGTGTATTTGTGAATGTGTGTGCATGTTTGTCTGTGCAAATAGTTGCGTGTGTGTGTGTATGTATGTCTGGTTGTTTGTATTTATATGTACATACATGTGGGTTTGTGTGTGTTTTTGTGTATGAGCATGGGTATGTGTGCCTTTTTGTGTGTCTACACGTATGCATGCATGGGTGTGTGTGTTTGTGTATGTGTGTTTAGGTTATCTGCATTTCCATGTGTGCATGTGTGCATGTATTTGTACATGCATGTGTTCATGTTTTTGTGCTTGTGTGCGCATGCATGTGTGCATATGTGTATGGACTTGCATGTGTGTGTTATTGCATAAGTATTTGTGTGTGTAAGCGTGTACTTGTGTGCATGTGCATATGTGTATCTATGTGCTCATATGTATGCTTATGTGTGCTCTTCTGTACATACATGTACATATATGTCCATGTGTGTGTGTCTTTATATGTAGATGTGCGCATGCTTGTACATGTGGATGCATGTGTGTGTATTTGTGTGCATTTGTGTGTACATGGGTGTGCATGTGTGTGAATGTGCATGGAAGTGCATGTGTGTGCAAGTACACGGGTGTATGCATGTGTGAGTGCATGTGTATGAGCCAATGTGCGTGCATGTGTGAGTATCATTATGAATGCATGTGTGTGTGTGCATTTGTGTAGATGTGTGCATTGGTGTATAGATGTGTGTATGTGTGTGTGCTCATGTGGATGTGTGTGCATTGGTGTACACATGTCTGTTTGTGTGTGCACTTTTATGTATGTATTTGCTTGTGTGTATACTTGTGTATGTGCTTGTGTGTGAATGTGTGTGTGCATGGTTAATTCATGCCTATGTTTTTGTCTGTGTTTGTGTTGGTGTGTTTCTGTGTATATGTGCATGTGTGTGCTGGTGTATGCATGTGCACACCTATGTGCATGCATGTGTATACATCTGTGTGTATGTGTTTGTGTATGTTCTTATGCACGTTTGTTATTGTGATTGTGTGTATGTGTGTGGGCATTTATGTGTATGTGTGCATGGGTTTTTGTGTGTGGGCATGATTCTATGTGTGTATATGTATGTATGTGTGTACATGTATCTGTGTGTGAGTGCATTGATGTGTATGTGTTTTCACTTGTGTGTGCTTATGTATTTGCGTATTTGTGTTAGTGTATAAGTGTGGTTGCATGTGTATGTTTTTATGCATGTGGGAATGCTTGTCCGAGCACATGGGCATGCCTATGTGTGTGTGGCTATGTTTGATCGTGTTTGTATGTGCTTATCCATATATGAGCCTGTGTCTGTGTGGCTACTTATGCGAGCGTATAAGTGCATACAAGAGTGTTTAAGTGTGTGTGTATGTGTGTGCATGTGTGCTAATGTTTGTATGAGTGTGGGTGTATATGTGTGTGCGTGCATACATATGTTTGTGTGTATTTATGCATGTGTATGTATGTATGTTTGCATATACACGTGCATGTACCATGTGTGTGCATATGTGTTTGTGTGTGTATGTTTGTTTGTACACTTCTGTGCCTGTACGTGCATATACATTTGTGCACACATGCATTTCCTTGTGTGAGCATTGTGGTTGTGCATGTATTTATGTGTTCGTATGTTTGCGTACATATATGAGTGCCTGTGTGCGTGTGTGTGGATGTGCATTTTTATATGCAATAGTATTCATGTGTGTATGTGTCTGTCTATGTGTCAATGTACATGTGTGTGTACTTTTGTGTTTGTGTGTTCTTCTGTGTATAGGTGCATGCATATTTGAATTCATTTATGTGTGTGTGTAGATGTGCGTGCATGGGTGCATGTGGGGGTTTGCACACATGTATGTGTGGATGGGTGTGTGTGTGTGTGTTTATGAATGTGTGTGCATGGATATATATGTGTGCATTTATGCATGCATGTTCATATGCATGTGTGTTCTTGTGTGTGTTTCTGTGTGTGCATGTGCCCAGGTGTATGTGTGTTGTGTGTTGTGTGCATGTGTGTGTGTGTAGCTATGTACGTAAGCATGTGCATGCACTTGTGTGTGTATATGCATGTGCATGCATACATGGGCACATATTTGTAAGTGTGTGTATGTGCGTTCGGGCTGTATGCATGTACATGCACACTGGTGGGCATGTGTTCTTGCATGCACAAGTTCTTGTGTAAGTATGTTTGTAGTTTTGTCTATGTAAGCATGTATATGTATGTGTGTGCGTGACTATGTATGTGAATGCGTTATCATGTGTACATACAAGTGTGTTTGTGTACATAATTATGCTTGTGTAAGAATGTTTTTGTTTGTATGTCTATGTGTATGTGTCCCGACATGTGCATTTGGGTGTGCATGTGTGTTATGTGTGTCTCTTGGTTTGAGTGTGTGCATGTTTGATTGTGTTTGTGCATGTAAGCCTCATTGCATGTGTGGGTGTGTCCTTGTATGCGCATGTACATGTTTGTGCATGTGTGTGCATGGTGTCTGTGTGCACGTGTGTGTCATACGTGTTTGCATGAATGTGTCTGACTATGCGTGTGAGTGCATGTGTGTGTGTGCATGCCTACACTTTTTTGGGTTTGCCTATGTATATGTGTGTGCATGTTTGTGTTTGTGCGTATATGTGTGTGTGTGTTTGCATGTGAGTATGTGTGTGAGTCTGCATTTGTGTGTGTTTCAATGTGTGTGTGTATATATGTGTGTGTACATATATGTGTATGCTTATGTGTGTGGGTGGAGACATGCATGTATGCTTGTGTGCATGCATTTGTGTGTGTGTGTGTTTGTGTGTAGGTATGTGGGTGTGGGTGTTTGTGTGTGTGTGTATGCACATGTGTGTGTACGTGTGTGCTTGTGAGCATGTAAGCATAACTATGTGTGTTAGTATGTGTGTGAGTTTGTGTGCATGTGCTTGCATGTGTGTGTGCTTCTGTGTATGCACATGTGCGTGCATGTCTGTATGGATATGTGCATTCACCTATGTGCATAAGTATATGTATGTTAGTGCATGCACATGTGTTTACATGTATAGGTGTGCGTGCATACTATATGCACGTGCATGTATGTGTAGGTGCATGTGACTGTGTTTGTGTGTCCACACAAATATGTGTATGTGTGTGCATGTGAGTGCATGTTTACATGTGCACTTGTGTGTGTGTGTGAGCTTGTGGTGTTGATCAATGCATGTGTGTGTTCTATTGTAAAACATGTGAGGCAAAATGAACAAGAGGAGAGAGGTGAATTCTAAAGTTAACAAATTTTTTTTATTTTGAAAATTAGAAGAAAAATTTTTTAGCTTAAAAATATTTTATTTTTTAAAAATATAAAATTGCTCAACAATAAATGAGATGTACAAAGGAGTTTTAGGTGGTTCGACCAAAACCCCTGCATACTTCCACCCTTGATCCTTGATCAAGCCTCCATTAACCACTCACTTTTATTAAAGCTGGTAGGGGTAAACGAAATAAACATCAATGCTCCAATGAAACACAAAAATCGAAAAAATTTAGGCTTTTATAAAAAATTCAAAATTTTATAATTTCTTGCTTCCAAAATTCCTACACCATTAATTCTTTAAATAAGAGTAGCACTACTAATGAATGAAATAGAATTTAGCCAAAAGTGTAGAAATGATTATGAATGAAAGAAGAGAAATAAGAACCGATGAAAATCTATAGCTGTCGTAATTACATTGAAATTTTTTGCTCACAACTTGAACTTCACTAGGACTTGTATGAAAATTTTGAAGCTTAATTCAATAGTTTTTATGTTTTATAAATAATCCCTATTTATAATTGAAATGAAAAACTCTAAAAATAACTACCCCAACAAGTAGAATTTTCTTTTTGAAAAGCTAACTATTGTAGTAGAGAAGATGGTACAGTTGTCATTTTATTACGTGAATGCACCGATACCCTTTGAATCGACTTAAATGATAAAGGGTCCAGGTCTAATCTCAGTGAGATGAGATCTGAATTGTTGGATTCAAAAGATACATGGATAGTAATGATGATGAGGTTACTACTCGTAAGGACAGAGAGCCTCTCAGTCGTTTGATAAAGCATTACATATGAACGACTAAATATAGAAGATTGCTCACAAATGTAGTTATGATCTAGACCATTTGGTCATGAAAATGTGCGATCGATTTGTAAAAAAATCTCAGGTATGGGAAAGCTTATCTTTAGTCCTACATTGCAAAACTACCCAAGTGCTTTGTGCTTATAATACATCCACTATGTATTATTATCAGTCAAATGGGGTTAGTTACCCCTGGTATTCTTGGGAGGTCATTACTAGAGTCACCAACGCATGTATCTGGGTCTGACCAGACTCAATTTACATAAATTAAATAATGAGTTTGTCCTAACTAGTTTCATCTAAGCCTCCCCAAAGATTGATCACAGCAATAACCTTACTTAAATGATACTCAGGCTTGACTCGTCTCAGTTTCAATTGGGCTCTTAGCCTCTGGGTCCCCAAGGCTCGTGTCTTTTTTGGGCGACATAACCTAAGCCCTTTGCACTCAGCGATGAGCATGCTTAGGCAAAAATATTTTTTTAATAAAAATTTTATAGAAAAAATATGTGAATATTAGAAAACTCAAATACCTTCCAATAAAATGCGACTTAGACAAAATTTACATATACATGAATGATGATAGTCTTATGTTCTATAGTCATATAGAATTTAAAGGTTTAACATGTTAACCATTAAGTTTCATAAATGAAGTTTTTCGTGGATTAGCTACTCCACAAAGACCACAATCATTGGCTCTAAAGTTAGTTGGTTAAGCTACTAGATTGCATTCACTATTTATGTTACAACAACCCTTACTCTAACAAACTTAGTTTACTAAAAAATCCTTTAGATTTATCTAAAATAACACTTAGCCTTGGTTTTATTATCATTGTATCAAAAGGTACAATAAATTCTTGCATGTGTGTACGTGTTTGTGTTTTTTTGTATGTATACATGTGCATGCATGTGAATATGTATGTGTATGTGTGTATGTGTGTGTGCTTATGCATATGTGTGTAAGTGTTCATGTGTGTGTGTAGTTGTATTTTTATGTGTGACTATGTGCTTGTACATATGTGAGCATGAGTGTGTCTTTTGAATGCCTATGTATGCATGTGTGTGCTTATTTATGTTTGTGCATGTGTGGGTATGTGTGGTTGTGTGTGTGTGTGTGTGTGTGCATATGAGTACATGTGTGTTCCTATGTGTGTGTGTAGTTGTATATGTGAGTGAGTGTGTGTGTGTGTTTGTGCATGGGTATTTTTGTGTATGCTTCTTTGTGTTGGTGTTTAGGTCTATCAATGTGCATGTGTATATGTATGTGTGCAAGAATGTCTGTGTAGTTCTTTATTTATGCATTATGATCATGTGCATGTGTGCACATTCATGCATGTGCATACACATTTACATGTCTATATGTGTGTATGACTTTGTGTGTGCACATGTGAGTTTGTGCATGTCCACGAATTTGAGAGTGTGTGTGTGTGTATGTGTGCACGTTCATGAATATATCTATGCACATGTGTGAATGGGCACATGCATGTTAGTGCATATGTGTATGTGCATGTGCTGGGCAGATATGTTTGTGTGCATGTGTGTGTGCTTGCATGAGTCTGTCTCTTTTGCCATGTGTGCATTCATATGCGTGTGTGTGCATGCATGTATGTGTGCATGTGTTTTGTTTGTGTGCATGTATATATGTATATGTGTGTGTGTTTGTGCACTCATTTGTGTATACATATGTGTGTATATGCCTTTGCGAGCATGTGCTTGTGTATGTGTGTGCATGGTTTTCTATGTGTGTGTCCATATATGTGTGTGCAAGTTTGTTTATGCATGTATGTGTATATGCTTGTTTGTAAGTTTTTATGTGGGTGCTTGTGTGCATTCTTACATTTGTCTATGTATATGTGTAATTGTGTTTGAATGTGTTTGTGTGTGCCTATGTGCAAGTTTGTGTGCAATTATGTATGTGCATGTATTTATGTCTGTGTGTGCATGTCTATGTATGTAGATGAGTGTGTTTGTATGTATGCATGTGTGTATTTATTTGTGTGTGTGCATTTGTGCATGTGTGTGTATGCATGTGTGTATATGTGCATCGATGTGTTTGTGTATGTGTAAGTGTTGTTATATGTGTACATTTATTTGTGTATGAATGGATGGAGTATGTGTGGGAGCTTACACATGTGTGTGTTTGCATTGATGTGTACATGTGTGCACTTGTTTGTGGGTGTGCATGTATGTGCTTCTGTGTGTTCATGTAAGCATGTGTGCATGTGTGAGTGCATGTGCATTTGTGTGTTTGTAAGTTTATATATCAGTGTTTGTGTGTTTTTGCATGTTTATTCATATTTGTGCATTTATATATGTTTATGTGCAAATATGCACATGTGTGTATGTCTATCTGCTAGTGTGTGTGTGTGTACATGTGTACAGGTGTGGATGTATGTGTGCTAATTTGTGCACTTATGTGTATGAGTGTGTCTATGTGCATACTTGTGCATATGTTTGTCTGTCTATGTTTGTATATGTGTGCTTGTTTATTTGTAAATGTTTGTGCTTGTATGGTGTGTGCATGTGTATGTGGATGTGTGAACAAATGTGTTTGTGTGAGTGCATATGCACATTTGAGCGAGTGCATGGGTTGGTGTTTGTGTATGTGTGTGTTTGCGTATGTTTCTGTGCATGGATAGGCATGTGTGCTTCTTATACGTGCATGCGTGTGTTCATTCACATATGTGTTTTAGCATGCATGTCATGTGAGTGTGTATGCAAGTGTGTGTAAGTGCATATTTGTGTGTGTGTGTATGTGGGTGTGTGCATGTAGACATGTATGCATGTGTATGTGTAGGGGGGTGTGTGCTTATGTGTGCATGGTCATTTGTGTTTGTGTCCATATGTGTGTCCACACGTGTCTATGCATTTTTGCATGTATATGTGTGCACGTGCATGTGATTGTGTGTTTGTATGCTTGTGTTTGCATGTGCAAGTATATATGTGTGCATGCATGTACTTGTGCATGTTTGTTTATGTGTGTGTGAATATGTGTGCGTTTGTGTGAATGTTTGTATGTGTGTGCATAAGAGTATGTGTGTATATGCCTACGTGTGCATGTCTCATCCACATGTACTCCTTCAACTTGACAATATCGTTGGGCTATTAATCAAGCTTTATTCTTTATAACTTCATTTTTTATGTAACTTTTTTTTGAACACCCATTTTGTACCAATGATTATTTTATCATTTGGCCAAAGTGCAAGGTTCCAAACTTGATTCCTTTAAAAATTGTACAAATTCTTCATTCATACAATAATCCAAGGCTTATCTTCAAAGGCTTATCTTCATTCATACAATAATCCTAACTTTCTCTTTTATGTCTCCTATAATCAACTCACTAGATGGATCCTTAGAATGTCTCAATTACTTCTTAATTTGATTTTCTTCTTTTATTGATTCATTACATTCAATTATATCTTTTAATCATTCTTTTCTAAGTCTTAAATCTACTAATTCATCAAGATGAACATCTTGATGATGATAACTACTAAATTCTTCAATAAGAGATTCATCAAATTTAACATGAATTATTTCTTTTACAACTAGTGATCTCTTATTCTATACTCTAAATGTTCTACTAGCAGGTGAGTACCCTAAAAAAATTCCTTCATAAAACTTAGCATGAAATTTATCTAATCCCTTTTTCCATTAATTAAAATAAAATATTTGCATCCAAACACATGAAAATGGGATACAATGTGCTTCTTGTCATAAAGTAATTCAAAAGGAAAAATATCTAATAAAGCTCTACATGTTATATTATTAAATGCATAATAGATAGTATTAATTGCCTATGCCAAAAAATAATTGAGAAAACTATACTAATTAAGCATACAATTGCAGCATCTAGTAATATTCTATTCTTTCTCTTAACTGCACCATTTTATTAAGGTTTTCTAGGTGAATAAAATGCATGCTTCACTCTATTTTTGCCATAAAATTATCGAATAACTCATTCTTAAATTCCCTTCTATTATAATTCCTAATGAAGACTAACTTAACTTTAGATTCTTTTTCAATCATAGTAATCAATCTGATAAAGTTTTCAAATACTTTTTGTTTGTCTAATATAAATTTGATCTAGTCATCAATAACTACTAACCCATATTTTCTTCTATCAAGAGACTCTAGATGAATAGAACAAAATAGATGTAAATGAACAAGTTCTAATGGTTTCTTAATTTTAATGTCTGTAAGTGTTTTAAAGCTCTCTTTTGTTTGTTTTCTTTATTTACATGGACAATATAGTTTATTATTTGACCAACTAACATTTGCAAATCTCAAACTTGATTAAACTTTGAATGCTTTTAAAAAGAATATTTACCTAAATGACATAATCTCTTATGCCATAATGTAAAATTATTATCATGTGTCGTAAGGCATTCTAAATCACTATCCTTAATCATGTGTAAAAATAAAACATTTTTATTATATTTTCTATTTCCAATGATACGTGAAACATTATGTTTACTAATAATATATTTATTTTTGTTAAATAAAATATTAAAATTTAAATCAAATAATTGACTAATGCTAAGAAGATTGTACCTCAAGTCTTGAGCAAGAAGAAACTCTTTTATAAAAGTGTGTGAGTTTCCCATGGTTCTAATTCTAATAATGGTCTTCTTAGAGTTTTTACCAAGAGTAACTCACCATCATCATAAGATTTCAAGTGGATGAATAAAGATGTACCTCCAGTCATGTATCTTGAGCATCGACTATTTAAGTACCACATACCTCCCCTAATCCTTGAAGAAGGCATGCCCAAAAAATAGATCAAATATTAGTTTTTAGGACCCAAACCTTTTATGGTGCACATGTCTTAACACGATTATTTATTGAACTAGCCTTTTTAATCCATACAAATTTACGAGACTTACTATTAACAATATTTTTAAATTTATAATAAGTAGAAATATGTCTAATTTTCATGCAATAATTATAAACCACATTTTGGAGTAAAAGAATATGTTGTATTTTAGCATATCCAAATAAAATCCTATAATGATCATGCAAATGTTTTAAATTATTTAGATCTTTCACTAAGCATATGTTTTTGATAATAATAAAATCTTTTCATCTCTCTCAACTTTAATCACATGTAACTATTTAGCATTCAACTCATTCAAGTGTTCATATACATCTAAGTAGTTTTCATGCTCTTCTTTCAATTTAAGATATTTAAAAGCTAAATTTTAATAGTCTGTGTAAAGGCTAATATATTGTTCTTCATAATTAATAATATAAGAAGATGATAAGAGGAGGAAGAAGAACATAGCTCTTCTTCTAATGTTTCAACTAGAATCCTATCCTTGGCTAGAAGACAAATCAAACTCTCCTTATCTTAATCATTAGAAGAAGAACTATCAAAATCATTCCAAGATATCTTCATAGCTTTCTTCATTTTCTTCTGTTTTTGAAACTTTTCTACTCTCTTCTTGTAGTTTGGGTAATTTGGCCTTATATGCCTAAAAAGTTTACATTCATAACAAATTGTTTCTTCATGGGATACCATCTTTCCCTTTTGTTTCTTATTATTCCCAATGTATTTACCAACATTTCTTTTTTTTATATAATCTAGATAAACTTTTTGAGATAAAAGTTACCTTACATTAGATTGAGAAATTTGAGTTACTAAGGGAATTAGCTATAAATGATATTATCTCTTCCTTCTTTTTTTCCCTTTCTCAATCACAAGTTCTTCATCCCTTCTTACAAGATCAATTTTCTTTGTCAAGAGTTCACCTAATAACTCATCCAATGATAACAAAATATTTTTTATTGGTTTCAATGTTGTCACCAATGGGTCATATTATTGAGGAAGAACTAATAGTATCTTCCAAACCTATTCGCTAGCAAAAAAAAACACATTGCCATGATTAAATAAACCATTAACAATATTTGTAAATCTTATAAATATAGCATAAATACTCTCATCCATATTCATTGGAAATAATTCATACTCATGAATGAGCATGTTGATTAATCTCTTTAACATGAGAAGTACCCTCATTGGTAACTTCAAGTTGAGACTAAATCTCTTGTGTCATTTTCCAGTTCATGATCTGATTATATTTGGAGGCACCGAAACCACAACACAAAATATTCATAACATAAGAATTAAGTTATGCTCTATGTTTTTCTTCAAGATTGAGTTCATATACAGGTTTTCTCAATTTTTCTCCATCAACAATCTTAGTCTAAATCTTTAACAATTTTTCAAGAACATCCCAAATTTTCAAATCAATAGATTCTAATTTTTCCAATAGAGAAACAAATCACCTTTAAATAAAGGTGCGCAGTGTGATAAAGCTCCCTCAAATAAAAATGCATGTCTTCAACAAAAGGTAAAGGATCTTGTCTTAGAAATTTCTTTATTTTGATAGAAATCTCTCACTAATACCACTTGTTATAAAATATGCGAGACAAAATGAACAAGAGAGGAGGGATGAATTGTGAATTTTTAAAAAAAAATTCCAAAAATTAGAAGAAAAATTTTCAATCCTAAAAATAATTTTCTCTTATCAATAAAATAAAATTACTCAATAATAAATGAAATGCATAAGAGATTTTTAGGTGGTTTGGCTAAAGCTTGTGTCTACATCCACCACTAATCCCTGATTGGGATTCTACAAACCCTCTCTTTTGTTGAGTTGGTAAGGGTAAACCAAATACACACTAGTGCTCCACTGAGACAATAAAATCAAATATATTTATGCTAGCTAGAGAAATTTTAAACTTTATAATTTTTTGCTTTCAAAATCCCTACACCTTTAATTCTTTAAACAAGTAGCACTACTAATGAATGAAGTAGATGTTACCAAAAACTATAGAAATGATTATCAATGTAACTATAGAAATAGAGACCAATGAAAATTTGTATCTCTTATAATTGTGTAAAAATGTGTTGCTTATTTTTTGAACTTCACTTGGACTTATATGAAAATTTTCATGGTTGATTTAATAGTATTTTTGTTTGATAAATCATCATTGTTTATAGTTGAAATATAAAACTCAAAAAATAACTTCTCCAATAACTAGAATCTACTTTTTAGAAAGCTAATCATTACAACAGAGAACACAGTGCAGCTGTCATTTGATTACACGAATAAATGGATATTCATCGAATCATCTTAAATGATAAAGGGTTTAGATCTAATCATGGTGAGATAAGATCTAGAGCACTGGATTTGAAAGATGGATGGATCATTGTAACGATGAGGTTACAAATCACAAAGATGAAGAGACTCCTAACTGTTTGATTAAGTATAAAAGATGAATAACTGAAAATAGAAAATTGTTCACAAATGTGGCCATGATCTGGATTGCTTGATTGTGAAAATCAATGATCAATCATTGTATAAATCTCAAGTTAGCAAAGCTTATCTTTGGTCCACATTGCAAACTATTTAAGTATTTTGTACTTATAATACATCTACTACATATTATTATCAGCCTAATGGGTTTGGCTATCCCTAGTGTTCTCTAGATATCATTACCTTAGTCACCAATGCAAACATATGGTTTCAAAAAATACACCTAATTTACATAAATTAGATAACGAGTCTACCATGGCTCATTTCACCAAAGCCACACCAAAGATTGGCCACATTAATAACTTGACTTATCTATTACTTAGGCTTGACCCATCTTTGTTTTGGTCAGGTTCTTAGCCTACAAGTCCCCAAGGCTCCTCTCACTTTTAGGGCACATAACATAAGCCATTCAGGCTTAGTATTGAGGTTTCTTATGCAAAAACATTTTTTTATAATAAATTTTTTTAAAAAGGTATTTGAATATTAACATAAACACCTTCTAATAAAAATAAAACTTAAACAAAATTAACATATATATGAAGGATGATAGTTCTATGTGCCACAATTGAGAAAAATTTAAAAATTTAAAATACTAGCCAATAAGTTTTAGAAATGAAGTTCTCTATGAATTAGCCACTCTATAATGACCATTGTCCTTGGCTCCAAAGTCAATAGGTTGAGCCATCAAATTACAATCATTGTTTATGCTAGAATAGCCTTTACTTTAATAAATTTTAATCACTAAAATACTCATTGAGATTTAATTAAAATAATACAAAGCTTAACATGGCATTAGTAAATGCTTAGACTTAATTTTGTAATCATCATATCAAAGGGTGCAATATGTTCTTGTATGTGTGTGTCTGTGTTTGTCTGTATTGGTGTGTGCATATGCATGCACATGCATGTGAATGTGCATGCATGTGTGTGTGTGTGTGAATGCACACTTATGTATGTATGAAAGTAGACATGTGAGTGTGTGGTTGTTTTTGTGCATGATTGTTGGCTTGTGGGTGCGTGTGCATGAGCATGTTTTTGTGCCTAATTATATGTGCATGTGCATTTGTGAACATGTGTGCTTGTTGGTGTTTGTGCTTATGTAGGTATGTATGGGTGTGGGTGTGTTTGTGCATGTGTGTGTGCATATGAGAGTGCTTATATGTTCCTACATGTTTACATGTGTGTGTAGGTGTATGCATACTTGTGCATGCTTTCATGCATATGCATACACATGTGCTTTTGTGTGTGTGTGACTTTGTGTGCACATGTGAGTTTGTGCATGTGAGTGTGTATGTGTGCATGTGTATACATATATTCATGCACATGTGTGCATGGGTATGTGTACGTATCTATGGATGTGTGTGCATACATACATGCATATGTGTGTTTGTGTGCTTGTGTGAGTATGCTTGTGTGCATATATACTTGTGTGAGCAAGTGCATGTGCATGTGTATGTGTGCATACGTGTATAGGCTTGTTAGTATATTTTTGTGTGGGTGTTTCTTTGTATGTCTAATTTATTTATGCATGTGCATAAATGTGTGCAGGTGTGTTTGTGTTAATGTGTGTGCATTGATGTGTGTGTGTGTGTGTGCATATGTGTGCACATATTTGAGCATGTGTGTTCATGTATGTGTATGTGCTCATTTTTTTTTGTGTGTGTTTATGTGTCTATGCTTACTTGCATGTGTGTGCGTGTGTCTACATGTGTGTTTGTGCTTGTGTGTATGTGTTTGTGTGCATGCACAAGTGTGTGGCTATCTGTGTTTATGTCATGCTTGTGTGCATGGGTATATGTGTGTGTGCATGTTTGTGTGAGTATGCACATATGCAAGTATGTTTATATGCATGTGCATGTGCATGTGTGTGCATGTGTGATTGTATGTGTGTCTGTGTACATGTGTTAGTGGGTATGGGTGTGTGTGTGTCTATATGTATGCATGTGTGCATGTGTGAGTGTACATGTGTGGGTTCGTATGGGTGTCCATGCACACGTTTGTGTGTGCAAGTGTTTGTTTGTCTCTATATAGGTTCTTACATTTGTGTGTTTATGTATGTGCACATTTGTCTTTATGTTCATGTGTAGGTGTGTTTTTTTATGTGTGTGTGTGTGTGTTAATGTGTGTGTGCATGCACACGTGTGTGCATGTGTGCGGACATGTGCGTGTGTGTGTGTATGTGTGCGTACATGTGTGTATGTGCTTGTACATGTGTATTTGTGTATGAGGAAGTTTGTCTATTTGTGTGTGTATGGGAGTGTTCATTTGTGCAAGTGTGGGTCTTTATGCATTTGTGTGTGCCTTTGTTTGTTATTATATATAAGCTAGAGTGCATGCATGTGTGTGTGTGCACTTATTCATATGCTTATATGTGTATTTGCACGCATATGCATGTGTATGTGTGTGCCTAAGTGTGCATGCATAGGTCTGTGTGTGTATTCATGCATGTTTGTTTATGTGCATGTGTGTGCGCTTGTGTTGGTGTGTGCATATTTATGTGTCATGCAAGTTTGCGAGCATGCAGGTGCATGTGTTCGGGTGTGCATGCATTTGCAAGTTTGCTTGCTAGTATGCACCAATGTTCACGTGTTTGTACCTTGGTGTGATCAAAAATGTATATTGGTGTGGGCACAGGTGTGGGTTTATGCGTGTCCATGTGTTCTTGTATGTGTATACCTTTGTGTGTGCATGTGTTCGTGTGCATGTATGAGTCAATGTGTGTGCTTATGGAAGCATGTGTAACTTTGTGTGTAAATGTGCATGTGTTGTTATGTGCCTACATGCATGTGTGCACATGTGGGTGCTTAGGAGTGTGTGGGTGTGTCTGTGCTTTTGTGTGAATGCACATTTATGCTTGTGTATCTATGTGTGCCAATGTGTGTGTATGTGTATACAAGTTCATGTGTGTGCATGTGTGTTTGTGCATGTGTTTGTAGTCATCTATTGTGAGTGGGATTATGTGTGTACTTGTGTTGGTGCATGAGGATGTGTTCGTGTGCATGTGTGCATTCATGAGTGTGTGAGTATGTGTGGGTGCATGGTTGTGCATGAATGTGCATGTATGTATGTGTGTGTGTGTGTCTGTGAGAGCCTGTGTACATATGGGTACATGTGTGTGTGCATGTACACATGCTAACATGTGTGTGCATGTGCGAGCATGTGTGTGCATGCTTGTGTTTTGTGAGTGTGTGCATGTGCATGTGTGTGGAGTGTGTGTGTGTGTCTCTATACGCATGGACATGCATGCACGTATGCATATGTGCACGTGCGATTATGCATGTGTGTATTTGTGTATATGTGCTAGGGTGTGTGATTACATGTGTGTCTTTATTCATGTGCATGTGGTTTTCTATGTTTATGTCTATGTGTTTGTGTATGTGTGTGTGTGTGTGTGTTGCTTTGCTCATGCATGTTTGTACATGTTTGTCTACATGTATGTGCACGTTTTCATCTATTTGTGTGTGTGAATGAGTGAGGGTTTGCTTATGTGTGTGCATGCTTGTGTCTCCATATGCAAGTGCACATTTGTGTATGCATATGTGCATGTGGGTGGGTGTGTATGCATGTTTGTGTATTTAAGTTTGTCCAATAACATATGTATGTGTGTGTGTATGTGTGCATGTGCATGTCTATGTGTCGATGCAAATGTGTTGGTGTTTGTGTGAGTGGATGTATATGAGCGTTTTTGTGTGTGCAGGAGTGCATATGTCTGTGTGTTAGTCTGTGCACACGATCACATTTGTGTGTGTGTGTGCATATATGTGTGTTCATGTGTGTGTGTGTGCACATGCTATTGTGTGATTATGCTTGTCTGTCTAGTTTGTTTGTGCATGCATGTGCTAGTGCATGTGAATGTGTGTGTGCATGTGCGCACGTCTTTACATGAGTTTGTGTTTATACATACGTGTGTATGTGTGTGAGGGCGTGTATTTGTCTTGGAATATGTGTATATGTACATCTATGTGCAAACATAAGTGCTAATGTGAGTGTGTGTGTGTGCATACATGTGTGTGTTCATGTTCACATGCATTTTTGTGTGTGCAATTCATGTTTAAATGTTTGTGCCTTGTGAGCGTGTGTGGTTTTCTGTGTGTATGTGTGATCACATGTGTGCATGCATGTGTGAGTTCCTGTGTGTGTGCACGTTTGTGCATGTCTGTTCATGTGCTTGTGTGTGTATGTGTTGAAGTGTACTTCCAAAAAAGGGGGGAAAATTGCTAAGAATAAAAATTTAATTTCTTACAAATATAAAAAGATATAGTTTAAAAGTTTTTTTAAATGTTTGAGCAAATCTTTAAATATGATTTTCTACAAATCTTAATTTTGTTTTAAAACATGTTAAATTTTAAAACAATGTGTCATAAAAAATTAATAATAATTAAAAAATTATACACTAATGGTTTTTTGGTGTTTTGGCTTGAAATCAAGCCAACATCTAACCCTGACAAAAACTAGACAAAAAAAAGTACTCAAATAAGCCTTTTGCCAAAAAAACAGGTAGGTTAACTGTCATAACTAAAAAGCAAACTAGACAAGCAACTATGACACTATAACTAAATCAACAGGACAAGCTGCGATAGTTTTATAATGAAATGACAATAAAAGAAAAATATTCTACAACATAAAATAAGAATTAATATGAACAAAATCTTGTACTTGAAGAAATGATTAAAGAGACACAAGTATGATGATTAAATAAATTAGGAGCTGATTAAATTAATAGCTGAACTGACTCAAGAAGAAACAAAAGTTTAGAAGTTTGACAAGTAAAGGTTGCAGCAGTGTATGGAAGCATGATAGGAATAGGCTAATAACAATGTCAATGTTCTTTATTGAAACTTTTTTAGATTGCATAAAAATTCATTTATCCTTTTCGTACAAAACTTCTCCTGTTTATAAACATTTTGGCATGGCTAAAAGCACTTACCAAAAAGGAAAAATAATGGTTACTATTGTACATGTTTGTATATTTAATTAAAAGTTATTATTATTTAATTAAAAACCCAATGGCTTGAAATAATGGCTAAAAGAGATGAGCTGAAGCTATTAGATAAAAACGATTCGTGTCATTAAATCATGGAAACTATGCGATTGGATAGATAAGATTCTTGAAGTGCTATTTAGAAATTGGCTTTGATCAGGGTCATTAGATCTCAATCTTATTAAATGACTTAATCATGATGTTATATGAAGATAAAAGATGGTCCATGTGACATTGAAACGGCATGATCAAACAATTGATTTTATCAAGCTTTATAAGAGATGGAGGAGATCAGAATTGTTTGATCATGAAATTGTGCAATTGAACAACTTTGGTTACTCTCGAAGTAGATCACACGAAAACAAGCCTTTAGTTTAGTCTCACATTGCAAATAGGAACATGTATACCTAGTTTTTAAAGCTTTGTATGATCTCTAAAGCCTATTTGGGGTTGGTTGCCCCTTGGTTTGCTTTAGAGGTCATTGCTCATTCAGTCAGTGTTGCATTAGACATAATATGTAGATGCAGGATTCATGATTTAACATAAAGTGTAATAGTCTGTTTGGGATTGATTACTGATAATGATTACTGACTATGATTAACTCAAAGAGGTACTATAACAACAAACTTAATAGGTTTGACAAGTTGAAAACTCTTTCTATTAATTAATTAATACTACTATAACATACTTTTTATAATATGTTAATTAAGACTTTCAAAGATATTATTAAGAAAAAATAATAATCAAGATAAAATGAATCATAAATATTAAAATCTTAAATATTTTACTACGGTGATTAATTTATCATAATTTATGTGACTTAATAAATACTTCAATCAGGCTTAACAATCTGATCAAAGTAAAATTAAATTTAAAATGTACCCCTTGGTGGTTTTCCACACTAAACAAGATGATTTTTATGGGATTTGATATTTTCTTATACTCTTCTTTTAGTTCTTCAATGAATTGAAGCGTCGATTATCTAAAAGTTTGAATCAATTAAACAAAAATAATAGAAATAACTATGATTTATTATCATGAATCAAAGCACTATGATTAAGGTTCAATAACACAATAATCTTCTTCTTCTTATGTTAGCAAAACTTTTAATGAAATTTATAAAAAATAAAAACTATTTATAAAACAAAAATAAAAAATTAAAGAGGACTCTGCTTGTATAACATGGCTAGATTAATGCTTCTCCTTAATTTATACATATTCTTTTAATTTTTATTCCTTTTTCTTTTTTGTTATCACTAAGAGGGACATAATCTAAATTTTACAAATTGTTGATAATGAAAAGATTTTTGTTAAATTATCACTTAATTAATCATCTAGTTTTTTATAAAAAAAAGTTATTTTAATTATAATTTTATTTGATAGTTATAAGCATCAACTCACTATCCAAAATAAATTATTTGAGGTATTTTGTATCATTAAAATTTGTTACAAAAGATTAATTATTATTATATGATCAATTCTAAAAATCAATCAAAATTTTACATATAACGTTTTTTAAGATAATCCTAAATAAATTTAAATTTTAAGATTTTCTTCAAATATTATTTTTTATTTATTTTATTTTAATCTTTTAAACTTAATTACTAAAATCTTATTTGTTTTTCATCTATATTTGAAATAATTTTTTGCTAAAATTTATTCATCAATATTTACATGTATAATGCTAGACTTAAATTATTATATTTGAGAATCCAAGTCATTTATGTTCAACACATTTATGTATCATTAACTTACGATTTTCTTTTATAATCCATGTAAAAGTAGAAAATTTGGAATGAATGTTAGTTCTAATCTTACATACATGTTAAGTATGACTCCATTACATGCAATAATGGCAAGTAAGCTTGTGATTATGACCATGTAAAATGTCAACAAGTTTTTGGATATAAGATATTGTAGCATGTTAAACAAAACTACTCTAGTAATTAGTTTTACTTTTATAAGTTTGTTGTTGGAGTAAAAAGATTTAGAATCACTAAATTTCTTAATTAAAGATGCATGTTCATTCAATTTTTGTTTTAAATCATCATTTGTCTTTTTCATATTATGAACATAATTGTCAACCTTTTTAATTTGTGCATAATGTATATATTCATTATGTTCTTCTCTTATTTTCTTAGATATTTTATTAAACTTTTTTAACTTTTTACAAAATATAAAGTAATTATTTAGATAATTATTTTTTGAGTAATTTACCTTCTCACTCTAGGTCTTCCTCCTCTTCTTCTATAGCCATCATGCAAAATAATCCTTCATTATTATCCTCCTCTTCACTTGTATTGGTTTCTTCTGAAACATTCCAAGAAACTTCCAAAGTTTTCTTCTTCTTCTACTTCTTTGTTTTTCATTCTTTTTCGTTTCAAATCATTCTTACACAATAGGACATATTGCTCTAATATGTCTTAGTTTATCACATTCATGATAAATAATAACTTATTTTTTTATGCTCTTATTGGACCTTTGATTTTTTTTGTCTATATATAATATCAAGAATTTTGGACAAACCTCTAGAAATTAAAGTAATGCCATCTTGATCGATAGAGTCCTCTTGTATAGTGACCTCCTTTATCATAATGTTTTTGATTGTTTCTTCTTTTTCTTATGTTTTTCTTAATTAATTCTTCTTCCTTTCACCTCTCCATTTCTAGCTCATTTATCGTATGCTTACCCATCAAGTCATCTAATATCATCATGGGAATATTTATGATTATCTTAATGGTGGTAGTCAATTGATCATATTCTTTTGGTAAGATTCTAAGTATCTTCTTTACTTAATTTTTCACAAAAATTGGCTTTCCCAAACTAGTGAGTGTGTTAGTAATATTGATAAATCTTGTAAATATACTTTTGATGGTGTCATTTGAAAGCATCTTAAATAGTTCATAGTCATGTGTCATCATGTTTATTTTTTAACTAAAAAGGTACCTTCATATCTTACTTCTATGTATGCCACATTTTGTAAGTTATTCCTAAATTCATAATTATATTAAATTTGGTAGCATACAAAGCACAACATAAAATATTTATAATCATATCATTTAATTGTGCTTTATATTTTTTAATTTCATCCATTTCATAAAATTGTTTAGGTACTAAAATACCTGATGTTTTTTTCTTAGTAAGAAAATCAAATGATGCTTACAATAATTTTTATATTTCTCTATCAAAAGATTTTAAATGACCAATTATCATACTCTTCTAATAGAGATAGTATTGACGACAAAAGAGTGCTGGCCTATAGGAAGAAGAAGATTCACCAAAACTTATTGAAGCAACAATTTGAGGGATGGATCACTTATAGAATTTCTCACAAGAAAAGGACCTTGCTTTGATACCAAATAAAGTGTAATTTAGTAAGAGGAGGCATAAATTATTAGGAATACAAATTTTAGTTTTTTATTAAAATATTTAAAGACATAATTTATAAGTTTTTAAAAGGCTTAAGAAAATCTTTAAAAATTATTTTGTACAAATTTTAAATTTATTGTAAAACATGTTAATGTTCAAACAATTGTGTAATAGAAAAATCAATGATAATTAAAATTATACACCAATACGTTTTTTGGTTGTTCAACTTAAAATCAAGCCTACATCTACTCTGACAAAGAACAAGGGAAAGAAAATACTCAATATAACCCTTAAACTAAAAGATAGGCATGTTAAACCCTCACAACAAACAAACAAATGAAACAACTGCTACCAAACTATGATGAAATAAATGGGACAGGCTACAATAACTTTACACTGAAATACCAATAAAAGAAAAGCTTTCAGTGACATAAAATTGAAAATAATATGAACAACATCCTATGCTTGATGAAATGACTAAAGATGCATATTTATCCTAATTAAATTAATTAAGAATAGAGAAAATTATAGCTTAGCTAATTTGAGAATAAATAGAATTTTAGAAATTTGATGACTTAAGGATGTAGTAGCATATAAAAGAAATAATGGGAATGCATTATGAATGACTTAAATGTTTTGGCTTGAAACTTTTTTTAGATTATATAAAAATTCATCTATCCTTTTCATATAAAAATTGCTCTATTTATAAATAATTTGTAATTGCCAAAAGTACTTACGAAATAAGCAAAGTAGTCATTATTATTTTAGTACATTCATATATTTTAATTAAGAATTATTATTTTTTCTAAAAGATCATAACTACTCAAAATAATAGTTAAAAGAATTATTGCTTGAACCATCAGATTAGAATGATACATGGCTTTTTGATCATGGAAATAATGCTATCAAACAGAGGAGATTTAAATGGCATATTTAGAAATAGTATTTGATAAAGGTTATTAGATCTGAATCCTAATCAGATGGTTGGATCATGTTGTTATGTGTAGATAAAAATGGACCATGGGCTCACAAAATGACACAATCAAATAGAGGATGTTATCATGCTTTATAGAAAGATAGAAGAGATTGGGATCATTTGATAGCAAAAATACATAATCAAAAGGCTGTGGTTACTCCTATAATTCAAAAATAGATAGCACAAAAATAAGGCTTTAGATCAGTCCCATATTGCAAAGGTAGCTTATTTGGGGTTAGTTGCTCCCTAATTCACTCTAGAGGTCATGACTTCTATTAAAAACTATGCATTAGATATAATTTATAGATACATGATTAATGACCCAATTTGAAACATAATAGTCCATTCAAGATTGATTATTAACATAAATACCTAACATATTCATTAACCCAAAGTGGTACAATAGTGAATGGGTTAACGAGTTCGATCAATTAAAAAGTTTTTCTACCAATTAAAATGTTTGAAGATATGTTTAAGATAAAATAATATTCAAGGTAAGATAGACATAAAATATTGAAATTATAATTATTTTTCTATGATGATTAATTTTAATTTAAGTTGCATGGCTTCTAATACATATTTTATTCAAACTTAACTTTATAATAAAAGTAACATTAAATTATCTAAAATAATGTCCAAAATATATCTCTTAGTGGTTTGCCTCTCTTACCAAGATGATGTTCATGGGACTTGATATTTGCTAATTTTTTTCTTTTAGTTCTCTTATGAATACAAGAATTGAATACCTAAAATTTAAAAAGTAACTTAAAACAAATTTATTAGAAATATTTAAGGTTTGTTATCATCAAACAAAACACCATAATTATGGATCAATGACATATATATATATATATATATGTGTGTGTGTGTGTGTGTATGCATAATAGCCTTCATACGTGAGGCTATGTTCATGCATTTGTATGTGCATGTATGTCGGTGTGAGTGTGTGTGAGATAGTTTATGCATGTGTGTGTGTGTGCATGCTTGTCCATGTATGTGTGTACGTATGAGTGTGTGTGTGCCTATGCTTGTGTGTGTGAGAATGTGCCAGTGGGTTTTCAGTAGTTTGTCTATACTATGTATGTTCATTAATTGGTGTGTGTGTGTGTGTGTTCATGTACATATACATGCATGTTCCTATGTTTGTGCTTGCAAGTGTATGTGTATGTTTACATCTGTGTGTATGTGTGTTTGCATGGTTGTGCATCTATGTGTGTGTGCATGTGTGAGTGTATTTATGTGTGCATGTGCATGCATTTGTCTGTGTGTGTACATGTATTTCCATGGTGGTGCTTGTGTGTATGTACATGTTTATTTGTCTATTTGTGAGCATTTTTGTTTATATGCATGTGAGTGTGTTGTGCATGCCTATGTGTGTATGCACATGTGTGAAGGTGTGTGTGCATGTGTTTGTGTTTGTGTGTGCTTATGTGTGCATTTGACTGCATGCATGAACATATGTAGGTGTGTTTGTGTGTGCATACATGTTCATGTATTGTTGTTGTGTGTGTATGTTCATGTTCATGTCTACATGTGTATGTGTGCATATGCATTTGCATGGATTTATGTGTGTGTATGTGTGTGGATGTGTGCATGTGGATGTGTGCTTGCATTTATGCATGTGCATAGATATATTTATATATGTGTGTGTGAATATGTGTGTACATGTGTGTGTGTGCATGCATGTTCGAGTCTTTGTGTGCATGTGCATATTTGTAGAAGTTCTTTTGATTGTGCCTATGGGCATGTGTGTTTGTGCATCTATGGTTATGCATGCATGTGTGTGTATATGTGTAGGCATGTGTGTGAGTTTATGTGTATGATGGATAGCATGTTTATGTGTACATATGGGTGTCTGTGTGTGCACATACATGTATGTGCTTCTATGCATGAGTGTATGTGCCTGTGTTTGTGTGTGTATGCTCACATGTGCTTGTGTGTATGTTTGTATGTGTGCATGTATGTGTGTGTGTGTGTCGTTGTGCATATGCATGTTTGTACATATGCATGTGATTATGTGTGCATTGTTTTGTCTTAGTGTTTGTGTGTGTTCATCTCTAAGTGCATATGTGTGCATGCGCATGTGTGCATGTGCATGTGTGTGTGTGTGGTCATGTGCATGCATATGTGCATATGCATGGATGTGATTGTGAGTGCGTGCACATTTGTATATACATGTGTGTGCATGTGTGTACATGCATATGTTTGTGTGCTTCTACATATTGCTGAGCGTGGATGGGTGTATATGTATGTACATGAGTACAAGCATGTGTGTGTGTCCATGTGTGTATGTGTGTGTATGCATTATGTATGTGTGCATGTGTGTGTGCTTGTATGGTTATGTATGCATGTGTTTGTATGCACGAACATGTGCATAAGTGTGTTTGTCTACATCAACATGTGTGTGAGTGTCTACAAGTGTGTGAGTCTTTGTGTGCATAGGTGTGGGTGGGTGTGTTCATGGGTGTGTATGTTTAAGCATATGTTTGTTCATGTTCTTTTATGTATGAGTTCATGCATGCAAGTTTTTATTTGTGTGTATCTAAGTGTGTTCAAGTGCATATGTCTGTGTGCATTTATGCATATGTGCATGTCTGTATGCTCATATGTGTGTGTATGCATGCTTATGCATTTGTGGGCATTTTTTGTGTGTGTGTATGAATGTGTGTGTGCCTATGTGAGTACATGCTCATATGTGTATGTGTGTGTTCATGTGCATGTTTATGCATGGGTGAGTGTGTAAGATTATGTGTGTGTGCGTGTGTGTTGATGTGTTTGTGTGTATTTATGTATTTTCACACATGTGTGCTGGATTACATGTACATTTTTTTGCCTGTATCTAGATATGTATGTGTTTTGATGTATATGTGTGCTTATGTGCATGACATCATGTGTGTATGTTCAATAGTGTGTGTTTTTGTGCATGTGGGTGGTAGCTTGGGTGCATGTGTGTGTGTTTATATGCACATGTGCACGTGTGTGCATGTGTGCTTCTATGTTGAGGTGCTTGCACATGCATTTCAATGTGTGTGAGTGTGTGCACGTGTGCGTGTGTGAGACTATGAATGTGTGCAAAATAAGTGCAGGTGCATGTGTGCATGTGTATGTGTGTGTGCAAGTGTGGTGTGCATGTTTATGCACATGCACGTGTTTGCACATGTATGTGCATGGTCGTGTCTATGTGCTTATTTGTGTGTGAATGTGTGTGTGTGAATGTGCATGCTTATATGCATGAATTTATGTATTCATGTGCATGTGGGTGTGCATGTGGTCGAGTGTGTGCAAACATGCATGTGTGTGAGAGTGTGAGTTTGTGTAGGTGTGTGTTCTTGTCTATGTGTATTTCTATGTGTACATATGAATGTGTGTTCATGTGTGTGTGTGTGTTGTTATGCATCTGTGCATGCATATGTGCATATGTGTGTCTGTGTGCACATGCACATGTATGTGTGCATGTGTGTATGTATACATGTGCTTGTGTATATGTATGTATACTTGTATATGTATGTGTGTGTGTGTGCATGTGTGCTTGCATTTGCATTAGTATGTGCACAGGTGTTTCTATATGTGCACAGGTGTTTCACATACACACATACACATGCACACATAAGAATACATGCATGTACATCCACATGCGTATGTGCATGCATACATAGACAAACACACACTGCACTCCAAGACTCATATGCACATATATAAGCATCCACACAATCACACAGATGTAGACATAGACACATACAAACATGCATACAAACACATACATAGATATGCATAAACAAACATGTGTGCTCACGCACACACCCTTAAACATACATGCACACACAAAAAGATATGCCAACATACAGATTTATGTGCATAAATCCATGCACAAACACATGTACCCAGACACACACATAGGCACATAAATGTATGTATGCAAGCACACAAACATAGACACACACATGCACACACACACACACACACATCTGTACAAACATAGGTGTGCACACACACCCACACACACAATCACATGCATACACATGAATTCACACATGCACACACATTCACACACATGCATCCACTCACACACTCCCACATATGGACACATGCACACGCTCAGATTTGTGTACATGCACACACACCCATGCATATGCATACAAACACTTGGATACACATGTATACACACGCAAACACATACACACATAGACAAATACACATGCACAGTTATGCAAACACATGCATGTACACATTCACATGCACTTGCATAAGCACACAAATGCATGCATGCTCGTAGACACATAGCAACACATACACAGATAGACGTACATGAACATCCACACAAACAGCTACATGAACATTCACATAAGCAAGCACACATCCAGACACACATATATAGACACTCACAAACATGCATGCATACACACTTGCACATATAAATGCACTTATACACGCATAAACTTGAGCATAGTCCCAAACACATAGAAAACACACTCATAAATGCATGCATGCAAGAAAATACACAAACACGCACACACACACATGCATACAAACATGCACATAGACACAATTGGCACACACATACACAAACACACAAACAAATGTACGCAAATATACACACACATTGACATGCACACACACATATATGTACAGACAAATGTACACACACATGCACACATTACCATGTAACACATACACACACACTCACACACACATCCTCACACACAAAATCACTCACATAAAAAATAATACATATAAGCAAACATGCACACACATACATACACCTACATGCACATACACACACAGATAAATACACCCATGCACACACCACCACCCACGGACATTCACAACCATACACACCCAAATGCATGTGCTCATACACTCTAACTCACACACACATTAAATAACTCTACATATACACATACACAAGAATGCATGCACACACACAAATAGACAAATATATATAAATGTGTACACACACAAACACAAACTTGCATGCACACCCTTACAAACATACACACATGTAATACCCATGCTCACACATGCATGCACACACCCACACATGTATGCACACTCCCACACATGCAAATACACACAGGCACACCCTTACACATATGCACACACACACACACACAACCACATAGGATCACGCACACATGCACACATACACAGATGTAGACATGCACACAAAAAAATAAATACATAAACACATGTGGCTACACACATCCCATGCACTCACACATACACATGCACATACATTCACACATGAGTGCATGCACACGTGTAATTATGCCTATGCATACACATTTGTTTAAGAACACACACATGCACTCACATACACACAACCACACATACACACACACACACAGTCACATACATAAAAACTCACACACGAACGTACACACATGCACATATAAGAGTGTGAATACACATCTACAACAACACACATGCATATGCACACACTTGCACAAACACATATGCAAAAACAAACACACACAAATGTGCATACAGATAAGCACACATGCACACACGCATAACCATATGTCCACACATATAGATGTTCACCCATACACACACATTTATGCACACATACGTACCTACACACATGAATAATCACACATGCAAATATAAACTTGCACACACATACAACCACATGCACCCTCACAGCCTCATGTGTGCCCATGTGCAAACACACACACACACACACACTCACACAGACATATGTAGACATACATACACATTGACACACACTCACAAACCCATAAATGCAAGCTTGTGCATTTGTACACTGACACATAATTATACATTAGCACATACACATGTGTACACACACATCAATAAATCCCCCCTCATACACATGCACACAAATTCAATGCCACACACACACACATGCACACACGCATGCATATGCATGCAGACACACACACACAAGTAGACATACCCACATATACAACAACACAAACACATGCACACACACATAGGAACACACATGCACACGCACAAGCATGAACACACATCCGCACACATGCATGTGCATGCACACACAACACACAAACATGCACACAAAAGTCATCATAAAAATAGGCATGGGCACATAAACACACACCCATGGATGCACGTACACAGATAAACACATGTACACATGTACACACACATACACACACTCACATGTACATGTACATTGAAACACAAACACTACAACATACTCACAAATGTATGCACACATACATAAACACATGTACCATAGCACACAAGTATGCACCTATGCACACATAAAAGTACATACACACACATACTAAGACACACACAAAACAATACACATACACCCACAAACACACATCCACACACACACAAACATATGCACAGACATTCCCATGCATACACACATTGATAGACATGTACAAATGCACCTACACACACTTAGAAATGCTCACCCACACACACTTGCATACACCCACATGCACACAAATACTTACATACACACAATCATGCATGTGCACACATACACACAAAAACACACACATACATGCACCCTAACACATACACACATAAGCAATTGTACACACATGCATTGTCCACATATGCAAACACACGTACACCTGCACACATGCACACACATGCACAAAAATAGGTACACACACTAGCACAAATGCACACGTTGATACACATGCATACACACGTGCATGGACACACATAGATGCAAACATAGGCACTCCCACACAAACACATATGCATACATGCATGCATTCACATAGAACACACACATACACAAATGCATACACCCATTGGAGTGCACACAAAGAAACAAACAAGCACACACACACACACATGCACACATGCATGTAAACATCACATGTACATGCACACATACTCACACTAGCACTTGCATGCACACATGCACAAGCACACCCACGCACACATATGTACGCCCAAGCATTCTTGAACACATGCTTGACATGTATGCATGCATGCACCCACACATTCAGACACACAAGAACACACATGCACATAGGTGGACACACACACAAAAATATAGACATCATGTAGACACATACATTGGTAGACACACATGCACACACACAAAAAAAACATTTAGGAATACATATGTGCATGTAGAAGCACACATACATAAATACACACATAAGAATTAATGAACAAAGGCACACACTCACATGCTTGAGTGCACGCACACACACATCTACACAATGCACTTACAAACATGCACCTTATGCACAAACATGCTCACACATGTACTCACACACATGAACACACATGCGCGCGCACACACACACACACTCATGCATGCATGCACACACACAAGCACAAGCGCACTTTTACATTTGGATGCATGTAAACACACAAACACAACCACAAAAAACACTGCCACACACTCACGCATGCATAAACACAATAGCATTATGCACTCACCCATGAAGACACCAAAGTACATATACAAAAAGGTACACACAAACACATGCATACACACCTATACACAAATAATCACAAACACACATATGAGTACAAATACATGTACACGCATGCGTATACACAAAAATACACATGCGCACACATAGACACGCACTGATGCACATGTAGATAAATAAATGCACACTTGCATGCATTCATATGCACCCTTATACGCACAAATGCATGCACACAGACAACCGCACACATGCACTCATGCACACAAACAAACACATGGATGCACAGAAACACACACACAATGCCTACTCACACAAACACATACATTTGGCACAATCATAAGCACACACACATGCACACACATGCACATGAATACACACAAGCTTGTACACACACACATAGATGCGCTTACATAAAAACACAAGCACACCCATAGAAACATATATGCATATATAAACACACACTCACACACACACACAACACAAAATATTTCATACACCTATGTGAGCATGCACATAGAGAAACAAACACATGTGCACACTGAGATGCGCATACGTATGCAAACATTCATACATGTACATGCACACACTTGCACACTCACACTTACACACACAGGCACAAATACACATACCAACCCACTCACAAATATGCACACATGAATGCTTGAACACTCACACAGCATGCACAACATGGACATATGCACACACCTACAAATGTACATAGAGATGCACAAATACACATACATGTACACATGCATGCATGTACACACATGCACACAAACATGCGCACAGACACAAAAAAAAAATGCTTGCAAAAACATACATACCCTACTATACACACACATACACATGCACATGCATACACTTACATAGACACATGCTCACACAACATTTGTGCTAGAACACAAACATGCACGCATAGGTTCATATGCACACACACATGCACATAAGTTTAAAGTTCCACACACACACACAATAGGCTCATTGACAAGCAAGCACATGCACACATGCACACGCACATCACACACACCTACACACGTGCACATACACTCACTCATATTGACACACACACACACACACACTTGGTCACACACACATACCCATGCAAAAGTACACACACATGCACACTCACATGCATGCACATACACACACATGTCCAAACACCCACACATGCATGCATGCCAGCATACAAACGTAAACACACATGTGCTTAAACACACAGACACATGTGCACCTACACGCACTCATGCATGCACGAACACACACACACACACACACACACCTGCATAGACGTGCATATGTACATACACACATGCACACACACACATGCATGCGCACATAAACACACACATATGAACACACATACAGTCACATATGCTTGCACATGGGCATACTTGCATGCACACACTCTCACACACACAGACCGACACATGTACACACATGCACACACACACAAACATGCACATAAGAATATAGGCATGTACACACACACATACATTCACATGTTGCTATGCACACAAACACACACAAATACATGCACACACAATTGAACACATAGCATATTGACACACACCCACGCATTCACAAAAACACATAGACATGTACTCACACACGCAAGCAGTCACATGAAGAAAAACTCACACACATTCACATTAGCAAATACCCACATATACACACACATGCACATGTCAACTCAGTTGCATAAATAGTCGCACGTGGACCCACGCACACAAACATATGCACACATGTTTATAGACACATGCACAAGCAAACACACACATGCATGCACACACACTTGTGTCCACACACACACACCTGTACATACATGCATAATGCAAACACAAGTACACCATGCATATGCACAAACATGCACACACTCACACATACACACACATGTGTAGACATAATCACATGCACACATGTGCACATGCACACATGTGCACATGCACATGTGCACACACTTGAACACACACATGTACCCATGCACAGACATTTGTCTTTGTGCACACACATACACAAAACACTCATGCATATACACATGCATACACAAGCACCAACACAAATAAGAGAAGACACACATGCATGTTCCTATGCACACACACACATGTGTGTGAACATGCACATGCATCTATACACAAACATATTGGCACCAACACCCTTAGACATACACACACATACACATAATGCCACACACACATATTTATAGAAACACACACAAGCACCCATGCATGCAAACACACACACACACATGCACATCCATGCACTTGAACTCACATGCACAAGCACAAGCAAATGCATGCACATGCATGTACACACCTATGCACATGCATGCATACACACATACACAAGCACACTCAAGTACACACACACATTAATACACACACACACATATCGATGCACAACCATACACACACATATGCACATTCATAAACACACATGTTTGCACTCATTCACACACAAGTGTGTACACACACACACACATACATACACACACATATACACTCATATATGGACATGTGCACATATGCACAAATGTACACACTTGAACACTCACATGTACCTGAACACACTGGTGCACATGCACACACACGCACATACATACCTATGCATGCACATACACATGTTCACACACATGCACACACATACCCCAAATACATACACACACTCACAAACATACATAGATGCACATGTATGTGTGTAGAAATGCACACAAACACACCCAACCACCCACACTAATGCCCACACTCAAACATGCACATATGCACACATGCATGTGCACATATACACATTATGTAAAAGAACATGCATACACACACACACACATGCTTGCACAAACATATATGTACACATGCATGCAGCTATGCACCCACACCCCCACATGCACACACGTGCACACAAAACACAAGAACACATAAGAACATGCACACACATGCTAACAAGTAAACACATAAAACCATACATACATGCACACATGCACATGCATGATAGCACACACACACACACAAACACATCCCCACACACACCCACACATGTACAAGCACACATGCACAGCATAAACACAAGCACAATACAAACACAAGCACACTCAAGCATAGACACATGCACCCACTCACAAGTGTACACAAGCACACATACCTATGCACACCTACAAACACACACATGCATATGCACATGCACACACAAATAGCCACACATATACATGAATGCAATCTCGCACATGAAAGCATGCACAAAAGTACAAATGCATGAAACTACTCATGCAAGAATAATTACACACACACACACCTCACACACACACACATACACACCCACATACATATACATAGACTTTTCCAAATACCCACATGCCCACACACTTAGACACACCTATGCACACACATACATATGTAAGTGCATTCACACACACATGTGCACACATTGAGCATAGGTGCACACACATGCACATGCACATACACACACACACACAAACATGCACACTTACACAGTCATATGAACACATAAGCACACAGACACATATGCAAGTATGCTCATAAACATACACACATGCATACACCTACACACCACACTCATGTACATGCATACACCTACACACCTCACACATGCACATGCACACACACCCACATAAGCACAGACATGCACGCCCAAGCTTAGCCACACACATACATACTCACATGCACATGTACACATAACCACACATCCACACACACAAACACAAACACAAACACACATAGATGCATGCTAGCACATAAACATGCCTGCTATGCATGCACACACAAGCACCCATGCATAGACACGTACACTAATATGAACACATATGCATGCACACTCACACATATATGCACACACACACACACTGGCTCATAAACATGCAAAGACATGTGCACACACACACACAAACACATGCAAACATGCACACACATAACCACACCGATACAAATAAACACATATAGACATTCACACATGCACACACACAAACATGTACACATATATGCACACTCACACATGTAAATGCATACAACCATGCACATACATGCAACAAAAACATGTGCACACACGCTCACATGCCTACACGTGCATGCTCACATACATAGGCTCACACAAATACACATAGGTTTACCAACATGTACACACTTGCACACAGACAAGCACATAGGGATGCACATGCACGTGTACACACGCACGTGCATAAATATATGCACAATTACACACACCAATACATGAACACACACACACATGCATATACTCTCACAAGCACATATATATGTGCATGCACACACACATAGACCCACACACGCATTGTATAGACACAAACACACACATATATGCACAAATGTAAACATATCCACACAAAAACACACATGCACCCACATCCATACACGTACATGCACACATGCATGAACAAACAAAGACATGCACTCCCATACTCACACACACATATATAGGCCCCACATATAGACACACACATAGATGCACACAGCCACACATACACACCCATGCATGCACACAAACATGGACAAAAACATGCAAATGATCACACACTTGCACCAACAGACACATGCACTCACACAAATGCATACATGACCTTATGTGGTCATGCACATAAACACATATGCAAACTAACAAACACATACTAAATGCACACTCACACATGTGCACATACACATAAACACAAGCATGCCTATGCATGCACACCCACATGAGCATACAAATGCATACTCATATGCATACACATGCACACACAAGTACACACAATCACATAGAGGTACATGCTCATGGCCATTCACAAACTCACATACATGCATGGAAGCATACACACTCACTACCGCAAGCACACACAAACACACAACTACACATGGACACATACACATACATACATCGACACACACACACATGCCCATGCACACATGCACACATATACACATGCATGGACACATATACACACACACATATAGAGACACATTCACAGACGCATGCATGCATTTTTACACACACACATAAATGCTTATGTACAAAAAATTTCATACACACATGTGCTCATATACACAACATTCATGTAACCATACCCACACAAAAGCACAAAAACAAATGCACACACATGTAAAACAAACACACACACATACAAACATACATAAGAACACAAGATCATGCACATATACACACATATACACACATATGCCTACGCATGCATACATACACAAGTGTAACCACATAGGTACACACACATGCACACAAACATGCTCACACACATGCATACACACTTGTGCACAAAATTATGCGAACAGACACTCACTGAGAAGAACACACACACACGCGCAACTACACTCACACATAGAAGCACATGCACACACACTTGAGCACTAAAGCATGTGCATGGTCAAGCATGCACATGTAAACACACACACAAGTAGATACACATGCATGCATATGCATGTACATACACACAAATGTGCACACACGCACATATGTATATGCACACACACATGCACAAACATACATGTTTGTGCACACACAATCACACGCACTCATTCACACATGTGCGCATGTACACATGAATAGCCTACGCATACATGCACACAAATACACACAAACATCCATGCACGGCACATGCATGTACATGCACACATATGTGCAAGCATACCATTCCCCACACAAATATATGAACTTATGTACACCCACATGCACGCTCTCATGCACACACACATTTGCACATGCAAGCATAGATGCTCATAAATAGCCACACGTGCATGGACGCACACACACACACACATTCACACATGCACATAGTGATGGCATGTACCTATATATACATATGAACAAACAAACACATCCACACACACACACAAGCACACGCACACACATAAACACATAAAAAGACACACATAGGCACATAATTACACTAACACACTCAGACACATGTGGCTATGTACACAAAAACACATGCACACACACATACACACACATAAACATGAACAAACACTCCCATGTATGCATTAACACGTGCAAAAACACATAGACACATAAGAATGTACAAACACACACACATGCTCCTACACATTGACATCCCCACACACATGCAAATAGACACAAACACACTCACAAACATGGACAAACATAAATAGAAACAATAAAAGCTCATACATATGTATGCATTCACACATGCACACACAAGTAGAGACACAGCCACATACATTGACATATACATGTAAATAGCCATACAAACACACACCTGCACCCAAATGTATGCACCCACATACATAGACATGGATGCACATGCATAAGCATATGCACACACATGCATGTAGGCACATACCAAAAAAACCACATGTGCACACACACATGCATACAAACACACACACTCACACAAATGCATACACATGGAAATATGCACACAAATATAAATACTCACCATCACAATACATGCACATGTGCAGCCATGAAGGCACACACAATCGCACACAAACACAGCTGAACACACACTCACATGCAAAGGCAAACAAATATTAACAAACATAGGAATAGACATATACACATACAATTGCATGAACTTGCACACACAAAGACACATGTAAGCATAGGAATTCACATATACATACACACACAACCACATGAACAGATATATGCATGCAAACACAAACAAACTAATGTGCACTTATGCAAAAATTTACATATATACATGCACAAGGATGCACATGCACACCTACACATACATACACACAAACATAAGCACAAAAGCACTTGCAAACACACATAGACACACAGACCCACACATATATGCACAACCATATGAACAAATACACACACACACAAACAAAATAAAACACATGCAAAAACACCCCTACACACATACACGTATACATATAGAGACAAAAACACACTCTCACAAACACAAAAACATGTACATGCACATGCTAACATGAGTGCACACACTCATTCACATGCACATATACATGCAAACACATCCCCACACACCCATACATACACCAACACATACACACACATATGCAGACACTTGTACATAAAAAAACACACATATAAGAGCACACACACACACACCTACAATAACACATAATCATGAAAATGCACACAATCACACATGTGCACACCCATGAAAACACACCCAACACAAGTACATACACATGCACAAAAATAGCCACACACATGGGCACAGACATACACACATGATCATGCATGAACACGCACATAGCCATGCTCATGCACATACTCACAAGTACACACATGTGCACAGACAAATGTCCACATGCACAAACACGCACTCATGCACATGTAAACACACACATAACTAGGCACACATGCATGCAGATACACACGTGAACACACGTGCACACGTGCATACAAATACATCCATGTGCACACACACACATATTTGCACATGCATGCATAGACACAATCACACACACATGCATAAATACATGTCCCTGCACATGCACACATATGGGCACACATGCACACCTATGTGCATGCACACATAAATAACTCACACACAAATGCACACAAATACACATAGACATGCATACATGTATGCACATGCACACACATGTCGAGATACAAACCTGCATACACATGTAGGCACACAAGCTCATGAACACAATTACATCTACACGTAGCCCCAAACACATACACAACAACATACACACACACAAGCACACATACACATAGCCATTGACATACACAACCACACATGTTGACACAAACACACAAACATATACACATGCACACACACACTCACATCTAGCTTGCACATAGGTACACACTCACATGCAATCATATGTATGTAGACAAACATTCACACACATACAAATGCACACATGCACATGCACTGGCACACGTGCACATATGCACGCATCCACAATTGTATAGGCACACATACATTCACACACACATATGCATGCACACACATCCACACATGTGCATGCATACAAATGCACAAAAACATGAACGTGAATGCCCATGGACACATGCACACATGCACAAACAAACAAAAACATAAACACGCACTCATGCCTATGCACACATACACATACACACACACATGCATGTGCACCGACATTGGCCCCTCCATATGCACAAAGACAATTATACTCACTCTAATGCACACACGCACGTACATAAATGCACACTCGTACACCGACAAGCACACATGCACACACAGCCACATACATTGACACATGCATGTGCATAGTTGCACATGCACACAATGCACATGCACACACACACACACACACACCTGCACACACATGTTAACATATGCACCCAAAAACTCACACATGCACACAACCACACATGTAAATATACATCAACATATGCACACACAGATAAATACACATGCACATGTGGACACATATACACACATGCATGCACACATTCATGTAGACATACGAGCCCACTCAAACATTTAGGCACATGCACACACACTCACACGCACAAAGACATACACTCACACACATGCATAGAGATGAACAAAACATAGACACAAAAAATTGCACATGCAAAAAGACATACATGCACATAAGGACAAGTGTACATACTCAAATACAAATACAAAAATACACATACATATGCACATATGCATGAAGGCCATGCACACACTAACCCACACAAATGCACAATTCATCACACACACACACACATGTGCATAGATGCACACACACACACATATGCTCACATGCACACCCACACACACATGCACACATGTGCACAGACATATGCACATAGCTGAATGCATATGAGCATGCATAAGTGCATGCACATCAACACACACATGTCGACACAGAAACACACACATGCACACATACACACATGCATAGATGCATATACAAAAACACAACCACTAATGCACACTAACACACATGCACAAAAACACATGTGCACACACAAACAAGTATGCACATGCACACATATACATAGAAATAGAGGTAGATACACACACACACATGCACCTATTCACATGTACATACATGAGCACACACTTATACACACAGCCACTTGTACACACACATGCCCACATGTACATACAAATGGACACACATGTACACACATATAATCTTACAAGCACAAAAACACACATATATAGAAACAAATACACATACGTAACATTTTAGAAATGTGCAAACAAACACATGCATATGTGTACACACATGCACACACACACACATGTAAACACAAACATGTACACATATAAACACACACATAAACAAACATACTAACACACACACACACATGTACATAGACACATGCACACATGCATATACGCATACGCACACACATGTGCACACACAGGCACATAGACATGCATGCACACACATACCCACAAGCTTACAAATGTATAGATGCACACACACACACACTACCACACACACATGCACCCACATAAACATGCACACACCAATGCACAAACACAACCACATAAAACCACACACGTGCATACACACAAAGAACCCACACAAATGCAAACACAGACATTCATGCACACACATGTAGGCACACACACACACACACATACACTCATCCATAGTACTACATAAACAAACATGCGTGCATAGATACACATGCACAAATGAGTAAACATGCATACAAACACACATACATGTATGCACATGCACACTTGCACACACACACACAATCATCTAAGTGCACCTACACAAAAACACTTGCACACACATACAAGGATGCATTCACACACACACACATGTACAACATGCACACCCACACCCAAAAATGCAAACAAGCACAAACACACGTAGATACAAATGCATGCACAAACACACACGTGTGCATATTAACACACAAATGCATACCCATGCACACAAACAATCACAATTGCACACATGTGCATGTGTACCGATACACACATGCAAACACATGCACACACTATTACACTTACCCAGATATATGTATAATTACACATATACACATGTGCACATGTGCACACACATGAAACACACACATACATGCACACACACAAACCCTTTCATCCACATAGATATGCACAACGACATAGACGTTTTCACACATGAACAAACGAACACACCAACACACACATATGCAACTGTGCACTCGCAAAGAAGCACACACACATGCAAACACACATAGACATTTGTGCACATGTAGACCCACACATGCACACAAACATACATACACACATAGACATAGATGCCCACATGCACTTATTTAGACACATAAGTGCACATACACACAAACAACGACACACATGTTTGTGAAACTAAACATGTAAAAATGCACAATTATGCATGCACACACACATATGCTTACACACACGCATGTATGCGCATACATGAATATTCACACACGTGCAATGACAAAAGACCATATGCACACATTCACACTCGTATAGCACACACATGCACACAAGGGCACATGCATAAATGCACACACATACTCCCACTCACATGCAAAAACTCACACACACATGAACACGTGCACAAATGAACATATGCACATATGTATGGCTCACACACACATGCACAATCATATGCACATATATACACACACACAAGTAAAGGTGTATGCACACACATATGTATGAATAACCACACACGTGTGGACATTACCACACATGCACACACACACAAATACACTCACACAAATGCACACTCACATGCACACGCACACATATTAAAACACACATGTTCACACACACATACATGCAAACATCTATAGACACACATAAGCACAAGCACACACACATGCTCACACTTATAAACACGCAAACATACAAGCATGCGTGCGTGCATATCTCCCTGTGTGCCCACACAAACATGTACACACGCATTCATGCAAACACAGACATGCGTGCACATACACAAATGAACACACACACATAGATATGCAACCACACACATGCATGTGTGCTTATGCACTTACAAAGAAACACATACAAACACACACACATATGCCTACAAGTGAAACACACAAACATGTTCCCACAAAAAGACATCCATACACACATATGCACACTAGCATATGGAGTAGACACACATAGATGGACACACATCACAAACACATATGCAAAGTTACATAGACATACATGCTCATACACACACACACATATGCACAGGCATACACACAAGCACAAACACACACATGCACATACACTCACACACAAAGACACTCATGTGCACACGCACTGACACAAACATGCATGTGCCCACTTCCACAAACACATTTGCACCCACACGAATGGATGCATGCCCACACATGCACATGCATCAACATGCACACACACACACACACCCACATTCACAAGCACCCTCTCGTCACCCCCACACAAATACATAAACAAACAAAGACACAGGGACATGCACTCATACTAAAACATAGACAAACATGCACACACGTACACAAACATGCCTGATGTATAAACAAGAGGAGATACACACATATACACATATGAACTTACAAAGTCACCCACACATAGCTACAACTACATAGATTCACCTACAAATATAAATATGCACATATGCACACATACACACATACACATATGCACACACATGCATGCACACAATTGTGTGCACACAACACACATGCACACATGCAAGCACACACACATGCACATTCACATGCATATATGGGAACATACACGCTACTCTACACATGCTCACATGTGTACCCAAACACATACACACACACAAATACAAGCACACATGCATGTAGGCTAGCACACACACATCTACAAACACACACAAACTTGTTAACACACAAATACATGCACCTATGCACCCATGATCACATGTACACACACACATGCACCCACACACCCACAAACATAAGCACACACACACACACACATTAATACACATGCACAAGCATTGGTACACACACGCATGAACACACATCCACACATAATCATGCTTATGCACATGTAAGCACCCACACAGACATAGGCACACCTAAATAGAACAACACATGCATTAATGTACACATGTTCACATGCACACACACACACTAACACACAATTGTGAAAAGTCTCTCTCACACACATACACACGTGCAAAATGACACATGTTCATAGATACACACACATGTATGTTGCACTCACACATGCACACATGCATATGCATGTACATGAACACACTAATAAAAGTAAACAAGCATGAACATACATGAGCACAACTAGTTCACATTTGCATACACACATATAGAGACATAAGCACATGCATACATGGACAAACATGTATACATACATGCATACATGGACAAACATGTATACATACATGCATACACACAACCAAGCACATGCTTACACACACACTCGAACCCACACCCACAAGCATGCACACAACACACATGTGCTCACATAAACTACCACATCCATACACATAGAACAAAATGCACACATGCACACACACTCGTACGAACATGTACACACACATACAGGCACATGCATGCACACACACACATACTGACCCACACACATATGCACACAATATCAATGCACATATGCACATAGGTATGAACACACACACAAACGCTTGCACACATGCACATACCTATATACACATAAGAACATATGAACACACAAATATGTATGCACACACACAAATGCACATGCACATACATACACACACATGCATGCATAGATGCACACACACACACATGCACACCCACACACACACACATGTAGACACAGGCACAAGCATGGACATAGACAAGCTTGTATGCACACACACACACATGCACAAGCATGCACTCATACACCCATGTGAACCCACGTACATTTGCATACACTGGAATAGGCACATGCACACATGCACAAGTATAAACAAACTTTTGCACATATTCACACAAACATGCTCATTCAATAACACATATATGCATATGTGTAGCAATGCAGACATGCAAAGCTGCACACACACACAAACATGCACACACATGCACATAAACATGCACCCATGCATACGCAAAGGATCATACACATAAACAAACAAAGGCATAGACACATACGTGCATGCACATGCACAGGCACTCACACATGCACTCAGACACACATACTCCTATGTTCATACATGCACATACATACACAAATACAACATGCACACTGACATACAAACACACATATGCACATTCACACATACACACATAAGCACGAACACACATACACTTAAGTGTACATAAACATACATGCATGCTCACATGGACACTCATAAGCACATGCACACATACATGCATGAACACACATAACTGCACCCACACACATATGCACTTGCACACATAAGAGCAGACACACACACACACACACATGCATAAACATAGAAACACACACACACATACACACACACACACATGTGCATAGACATACATACACGCACATATGCTTACAAATAGACACACAAATGCATGTACGCTTAGACTCACATACACAGACATGCAAATGGACAAATGGTCATATAAAGGCACACATTCACACACACACACACATGCCCACACTCGCTCACATGCAGACACATAAATACACACACTCAAGCATGCACACACATATCCACTAATGCACACCGATGTATTCAAGCATGAACATGCCCATAAGTATGAATGTGTGCATACACACACACACACATATATGCAAAAGAACACAAACACACACTTGCACACATGTATACACATATGCATATAAACATGCACGTACACATGCACAAACACACATATACACAAACACACCTGCATGCACCACACACATGCATGCACCCACGTGTGCACATCTACCACACACATACACATATATACGTATGTATGCACACATGCCTGCACATGCACATGCACGGTGCACACATGCAAATACAATGCATACACATAAGCATTCCCTTGCACACACGTGTGTGTAAAGACATACACACACACACATTACTACATGCACACTCACACAAACACCTAAACACATGCACATGTAGGCACATACACACATGTATACACAGATGCACATAGATTCACTCAAGCAAGTACGCACACCCACACACACACATGCACTCTTAAACTCGCCTTCAGACACACATGCATATAGACACACACGCATGCACAATTACAAGAAAATGATTAAACACACACACACCTATGCATAAACTTACACATACACATGAACAGGAACACTTATAGGCACATAAGCACACACACACACACACATGCACACATTAGCACAGAAACTAAAACACACGAACAGACACACACACACACACAAAGATGCACATAGATTCACTCAAGCAAGTACACACACCCACACACACGCATGCACTCTTAAACTCGACTTCAGACACACATGCATGTAGACACACACGCATGCACAATTACAAGAAAATGTGCAAACACACACACACCTATTCATAAACTTACACATACACATGAATAGGAACACTTATAAGCACATAAGCACACACACATACACACACACATGCACACATTATCACAGAAACTAAAACACACGAACACACACGCACACACAGATGCCACACCAATGCATGCACAAAAATACACACACAGACTCACACACATACACACATGCACACACACACACACACACGGACACACACATGTACTTGCACACGAAGAAGCAAACACATGTGCACACCGACACACATGCAAATGTGCATGCATGCAGACAAAAACAGAAGCACACAAGTGAACATGCACACATACACTAATATACACTCACATACATGAACAAACACACACATGCATGCTTCCACTCAAACATAGATGTACATCCAATCACACACATACACATGCACACACACATCCTAAACAAACACTCACATAAGCACTCAGACACATGGCATGATTATGCATGCACACATAGGCATGCACACACAAACATATATCGACACATGCACACACATACACTCACATGCACACATGTACATAAAAAGAGACATACATACACACTTATACATGTTCACATGGGCATAATAACACATGCACACACTCCCACACACTCATTACCTTATGTACACACACTCATGCACCCACAAACACGCATGCATGTACATATGCACACATGCATGTACAAGCATGCTCACACTTAAGCACGCACATGCTCTAACACAAAGCACCCACGTACATGCACACAATCATTTGCACACACAAAAATACACACACCCATGCACATGCACGCATGGACACACATGCAAGCACAATGTACGCGCAAGTGCATGGAAACATGCTCGCACAAACACATATATGACATAAGCATACGGGCACACATAATGCACGTAAAAACAAGCATATGCACATACACAAATACACCAACATGCACATAACAATAAAAGTGAAAACTTACATGCATAAACACAAACATGTTTAACCACATATATGTAAACACACATGAATACACATATGTTTAGATGTGCACACACCTGCACATACACAAACACACATATATGAAAAAACATGCACATGCACATGTACACACACACATACATGCAGACACTCCTAAACATATTGACGCCAATGCACACACACATATGCACATGCATGCACATGAACACAAACAAACACAACAACATATGCACAAACCCACATAAGTACATATACACACATGCACACATATGTATGCATGCATGGACATGCACAAGCGAGTGCACATGAACACACATGCACACACACACACACAAAGATAGGTGCATGCATGCACTCATACACTTATGCATGTTTGCACACACACACACACATGTGCATACATATGCAAGCACAACACATGCACAAGCATACACACATGCCCACACACACATACTAACATACACAAACATGCACACACACATGTATGTGTGCCCACACATACACTTGCACATGCACACATAAGCACATACCCATGAATACAAATGCAAATGCAAATGCATATATATATATTCACACACACAAGCACACACATGCACATCCATATGCACACATAGATGCATAGGCACACACATGCCATGCATACACACCCAAACATACAGACATTCACACCCACACATACACTTATGCACATATACACATGTGAACACCCATGCACTCATCCATACACATACATACACATGTACAAGCATGTAAACCTGCACCTACACAAATACACACATACACACACATATACACACATGCATGCATACATGCACACATACATACAAATAAAAAGATGCTAGCACAAACACACACATGTACGAAAACACACACAATTGCACTCATGATCACACATGTGGACACTCATGCACATAGATGCACGCCCAAACACATGCATAAATACACATAAACTCACACATACACAGATATAACATAAAAATAAACACACTTACCCACATGTGTGCACCTACAAATGTGCACACATGCACATAAACATACACACATGTACATGCACACACAAACACTTGTGAACATACACACACACATACATACATAAACACCGACCAACATGAAGACATGCATGCACACATGCAAATGTATGCTTGCTCAAGAACACAACATTTGTAGATGCACACACCCACATACACCCATGCATAGACACCCACACACACAAACACCATGCAAACACACATGCATGCATACATGTACACACATGCACACATGAACACAGGCACAAACACGCCCAGATACACACACACACAGATGCATGCACATAGAAATAGTCCTACACATACGTGCACATACACACACCCACACATGCGCACCTTCAAACACACATGCACACGCATGCACATGCACATAGATGCACATGCACACACATGCCAAAAACATGCACACACACACATAAACCCACACATCACAGATTAACACATGCATGGATGTACACACACAAGTACACACAAATGCCCATGCATAGACACACACATGCACACTCATATGCACATAGGCACACATCCACACTTGCACACACACACATGCATACACACAAGAAACATATGGATACACACACATAAAGACGCACTCACACTCATACATGCATGCATATGCACATGTACACATACACATGCACATGCACATGCACAAAAGCACCCATGCACAGTAATATGAACACATACTCACATGCATATGTATGCACACACATGCACAGTCGAACACACACAAAGGCTCACAGACATGCACACATATGCACACACACATGTCCATGCAAACACACATGCACACACACTCATGCATACACAAACACACTCACACACTTACACACAAACGTGCACACACACATTCACACACACACACACCTACACATTACACATACACACACTTACACACACACACATGCCCATGCATAGGAACACATAAATGCCCATGCATTGACACTAACATGCACACATACCTAACCACAACCACACAAACAGACACACACTTATATATACACATGTAGACATATGGATATATGAACAATCACACACAAGCATGAATGCACACACATACACACATACATACTTGCATGCAACCATGCACATTCATGCATACTCACAAAAACCAACACACACACATACATAAAGGCTCATAGACATGAACACACACTTGCCCACACACATAAACACAAACACGCATGTACACACACACACACACACCACACGCTCACACACATAAACACACTTACGAACACAAGCACACCTAAACAGACATACACACATACACAGGTAGATACATACGTAAAAAAATTGATACAGATGCAAATAAACACAAAAATGTACAAAAATACAAATGCTTATGTACACATGCACACACAAGAACACATATGTGCTTGCACACATAGACAAAAATACACATAGACATGTGTCTACATACACACATATATGTACATAAAAACATGTACAAATGCACAGACACACTTGTAAGCACACAAACACTCACCATCACACACATGCAAACATAGACACATGCATGTGTATGCACACTCAAGGGCACACACTAGCGCTTGCCCATATGCGTGTGCACACACACGCACATTTGCTGACAAATATGCATACATAGGGACACTCATGCATATAAATTTACACACAAGCACACACACACACACACACATAGAATCACTCAAAGATATGCACACACATGCACGCACACCCACCACACACATGCATGTATGCACAACACACAAACATATACACATGCACATATAAAAACATGCATGCAAGAATACACTTATAGAGAATTATGCCAACATACATATGCACACACACATGGACACACTCACAAGCACATATTCACACACATACATGTGCATGCATGCACACACACAAATGCAAACTACCATATGCAAATATAAATACACATACATTCATACACATAAACATACACACTCGCACATATGCATGTATATGCACATGTGCACAAAGACAAGCACACCCAGACAAAAATGTACAAAAATGCTCACACAAGCACAAATGCATTAGGCACACATGCATACACTTACAAAATACTCACAAATATATAAAAGCAAACACATAGACATCGACATGCACATGCATACACATGCACAAAAACATGCAAAAACACACTCGCACATGGATACACACAAAGAAAAACACACACACATGTGCATAAAAACATGCATAGTCACACACACTTGCACACAAGCACACATATGAACACACATGTAGACACACACACAAATATGCAAACATGCACACACTTAGACAAACAAGCACATTCACACACATGCATGTGAAGAAGCACACATGTTAAGACAAGTACATAGAAGTCCACCCACACACACATGCATGCAAACAAACTTGCATGCAACCCCCCACAAATGCACACAAGCACACAAATGTACACACTCACCTACACACTTCAACACACATGCAAGCACACAAACGTGCATATACACATACTAAACTACATATAAATACAAACACATGCACAAACATATAGATACATGCATGCACACACACACACACATGCATATTAACAAATGTGCACCTGCACACACACATACATGCACTGGCATATAAACACTAGAAAACACACTCACACACCCACACATGTAGAAGGACACACACATGCACCCACACACTCACACAAGAACACACATAAATACTCGAACATAACCACACAAGTGCGAACACAGATGCACACAAAATAGACACATACACACGCACACACGCACACATGCATAGGAACACACATGCACCTACACATTCACTTATAAAACTAACACGCACACACACAAATGATAACATATACACAATAGATAAACATGCACTCATGCACACACGCACACACACACATAGAAACATTGCACACACTTACAAAAATATATGCACACACACAAGTGCATGAACTAGCACATAAACCCAAAAACACACAAACACATGTGTACAAAAAGCATGCATACACACACACACATGAAAGTTGGCACACACATACACAGACATAGCAATTTGGCACACATACTCATGTAGGCATGCTCACATATGCACACTCACATATAAGCACACACATGGAAGTACATATGCACAATTACCCACATGCACATGCGTACACACACAAACACACAAAGATGTACACACACACACACACTTGTGCTTGCATGAAAACATGCACGTGTGCACACAAACACCCAAAAACACCCATAGAGACAAACACTTGCACATACACACAAACATACATTGGAGCACGCATGTGCACACACATACACACACATATATGCACCCCCACACACATATAGAAAATGTCAAACATGCACATGCACACACATGTAAACCATGCACAAATATGTATAGACATAGATGTGCCCATACACACACATATAAGCACACAAAAACTCACACATAAGCACACACACACACACTCACACACACCACCATACTCACTTACACCAATCCATGTACTCACACACAAATCTATACATGCATGCATACATAGATGCAACCACACAGATGCACATCCATGGATGCACAACACATAAAAAGCTGAACACATACACACACGCTCATATAGACACACACTAGAAGACACACAGACACATACACATACACGCATGCACATGCACACACAAACACATGCAAACACACACCCACACTCACACATAGGAAATAACATACACGCACACACGCATGCACACACTTACACACACACACATGCATGCTCATGCATAGACACAAACACCCACACACATGCATACATGCTCATATGCTTACATAGAACACACACATGTTTGTGCATGCACCCATGCATGCACGTATACACATACAAACACACACATGTTCACATGCACACAAACATACACAAACATATAAGTTCATGTTCACCCATGCACACATACATATACATACCCACCCTTACACAGACATCATCCATGTGCATGCTTACACACTAGCAAAACACACAAACATGTATGAACCCACACATACACACACATAAGGACACAAGAACAAATAGGCACATACACAAAAGCATACATACACATATGAAAACCATATGCACACTTGCACACAAAAAAACATGCATGTACACACACGCCCACACCCATGACCACACACACACATGCACATAGATGCACGCGCATATGCACAGGAGCACACACACATGCATAGACATAGAATCACAAATGTGTACACACTTAAGCACACATATACACATGCACAAACAAGCACACCCACCCACACCCACATGCACACTTATGCACATACACACACTTAAGCACATACACACAATGAGCACAAATAGTCACATGTAGGCTCACACATAGACATACATGTGCATGCATACATAGATGCATAGACACAGACATACACTATCACACACAAACACATGCACACATATAGGCAAATAAACTCACATTAATACACATGCAAACACAAATAGATATGTAAGAACAGACACACACACATAGGCATGCACATATAGACAAACACATGCACATGCCTAGACATGCACCTACACACTCACGCATACACACACAACACTCATGCAACTTGCAGACTCACATGACATACACACCAACACATAAGAACACACATGCACATAGGCATAAACACAAACGCAAAAGCACACATACACACATGCATGCAAAGAACAACACACATTAAGACATGTACATAGAAGTCCATTCACACACACTCGCATACAAACAAACTCACATAAAACCCCACATAAATGCAAAGAAGCCCAAACATGCACAAGGGGCACACACAAGCACACAAACGTACACACACACAAGTAGACACAAACACACATGCAAGCACACAAACATGCACATACACACACAAGACTACATATACATGCAAACACATTCACATGCATGCACATACATGCATACACACATGCACGCACACATGCAGACGCATATTAATAAATGTGCAGTTGAGACACAAGTGCATGCACTTGCATACACACACACATGCAGGAGTGCACACACATGCACCCACATACTCACACAAGAACACATGTACACACTCACACACAACCACACATGCACACACTTATGCACACATGCACACACTTGCGAAGACAAATGCATGCACCACACAAAACTAGACAGACACACACATTAACACGTGTTCTTTCTTGCACACACACATGCATAGGCTCACACATGCACCTACACACTCACTCATAAGTACAAAAATTAACACACACACATGTAGAAACACAGCACGCAGTTAAAAAATATATGCACACACACAAGTGCATCAACTAACACACAATCACACAAGCGCAAGCACATGTTCACAAACAAGTGTGCATATGTACACACACTCAAGTAGGCACACACATGCATAGACATAGCACACAGGCAAACATACTCATATAGCCACCCTCACATATGCACACTTGCATACAGTCACACACATGCACACACATGCAAACACACATGCACAATTACACACATGTAGATGCACACACACACGAGCACACAAAGATGTACACACACATTTGTGCTTCCACGAAAACGTGCACATGTGCACACACATGTGCACATGCAGACAAACACTCATAAACACCAATAGAGACAAACACTTACACACACACACACATATACATTGGTGCACACATGTAGATACATACACATAGACACCCCCCACATGCACATACAAAAACTATCACACATGCATATGCACACACATGCACACCATGTACAAATATGCATAAACATAGAGGATCACACACACACATATAGATAAGCACACATGAAAACTCACACATAAGCACACACATGCATACACACACATGTGCGCAACCATACTTAGTTGCATCCATCCATGCAGTCACACATACATCCACACATGCATGCATACATCGATGCAACCACACACATGCACATCCATGGACACACCACATAAAAGATGCATACACATACACATGCTCACATTGGCACACAGTAGTAGACACACAAACACATAAACACACGCATACACACATGCTCTTGCACACATATACACACACAAACACATGCATGTGCACACCCGCACACACACATACTCACATTTTCATACACTTGCACATGCATACACACGCGCATGCATGCACATGCATAGGCAAGAATACCCACACACATTCATACATGCTCATATGCCTGCACAGAACACACACATGTTTGTGCATGCACCCATGCATGCACCTACACACACACACATGTGCACATGCACACAAACATGCACAAACATATAAGCACATGTGCGCACATGCACACACACAAATACATACCTACAAATATGTAGACAACATCCATGTGCATGCTTGCACATTAGCAAAACATACAAACATGCATGAACCTATACATTCACAAACAAAAGAACACAAGCACACATAAGCACACAAACAAAAGCACACATACACATATGAACACACATGCACACTTGCACACGCAAAAAACATGCATGTACACACAGACACACACCCATGACCACACACAGACATGCACATACATGCACGTGCATAGGCACAAGAACACACATGCATGCATAGACATAGAATTGCAAATATGTACACACATAGGCACACACATGTATACTCGCACAAGCAAGAAAACTAATCCACAACAACACACACTTATGCAAGTACACACATGAGTACAAATAGACACATGTGCACACACACGTAGACATACATGTGCATGCACACAAAGATGCATATACGCTATCACACACACACACATGCACACACACACAAGAACACAAATTCACATTAATACACATGGAAACACAAATAGACATGCAAGTACACAAACACACACATAGGCATGCACATATAGACAAACACATGCACATGCCCACACTTGCACCTTCACACTCACACACACACACACACAACCCTCATGCATACTTGCACATTCGCATTACACACAAACCCACACATAAGAACCCACATGCAAATAGGTACACAGAAACACGCAAAAGCACACATACACACATGCATGCAAAGAAGTACACACATTAAGACATGCACACAAAAGTCCACCTACGCACACATGCATGCAAACAAACTCTCATGCAACCCCCTACAAATGCACACAAACACACACAAGCATAGGGGACACACAAAAGCACACAAACATACACACACACACACACCTACACATATCAACACACATGTAGGCACACAAACATGCACACACACACACAACACTACATATACACACAAACACATGCACACACATACATATACACACGTACACAGACACACATACACACATTCATGCTAACACAAGCACACATATTAACAAATGTGCACTTGCACACACATGTTCATGCATTTATATATAAACACTTGCACACATAGACACACGCACATGTAGGAGTGCACACACAGGCACCCACACACTCACACAAGAATATATGTACTCACTCACACACAACCACACGTGTGCAAACACACATGCACACACATGTACAAAGACACATGTAGGCACCCACACAAAAATACACACACACATTCGCACATGTGTTCTTGCTCACAAACAAACACACACACATGCATAGGCACACACATGCACCTACACACTCACTCATAAGTACACAAACTAACACACACACACACATGGGTGTGCATACACAATGGACAAACGCACACAAACAAAAAAGCACATGTACACATAGACTTGTGCATAAATTGACACATATACTCACATAAGTAGCACAAGTGTGCATGCACACACAAATGCCTAAAGACACATGCACACACACATACACACACACACACACTAACATGCATGAATGAATGTACACACATGCACACACTCTAACACTTAACACACACACACAAATGCAAGCACATGTGAACACGTACACACATAGACTTGCACACACACACACACACACACACACTTATGAACAAACATGTTCACCCATATGCATACACACAAGCACAAACACGACCACATGCATGTGCACACAAAAATGCACACACACATACACACGTGCACATGTATATATACACACACACTACAAAATCATACACTTATACACATGCACACATACGCATACACAATCAAATGCACACATAGGCACACACATAGGTGCCGTCACACATAAATGCAAGCACACACACACACATACACACAAGCACACACACATTTACACACATATGTGCAAACACACATGCAAAAGCACACACATTCAAGCATATACACACACATACACATTCACACAGACACATGCATACACATACACACATATACAAACAAACTTAAACTTATACATAAACATGTATGCACATGCACACACACACACACTCACTCATGTACACATGCACACACATATACATAAACACATGCACATGCACATGCACACACATGCATATACATGCACACATACATGTGCAAAAGCACATGAACACACTTGCATAGATAGACATATACACACATGTATGTACATATAAATATACACATGCATACATACACACACAAACACAAACACGAGCACACCCATACACATATAGACTCATACACACATGCGCACAAGCACAAAAATGCTTGGACACTAGCACACATTGACACACACCCACACACACTAGTACACATATATACACACATGCACACACACACCCTCACACACCCACACCTACCCATCAACACACATATATACACACATGAGTATATATGTACATCTAGATGAACACAAATATGCACACTCAAGAACACACACACCCATATGTATGCATCCAAGTTAAAACACTCACCCACTCTTATACACACATGTACATGCATAGTGGCACACATGCATGTGCTTGCACAGACACACACACACATAAGTAGTACACACATGCAAATGAACATAAACACAAAAAAATATGAGTGCAAACACACATACACATGTACAAGCATGAACACATAAATGCACATTTACATACACACACATGCATGTACATGCTCATCAATGACACACACATAAAAAGTGGACACACATGCATATGTACTTATATGAACAAATGCACACGCACACACACTCACACACAAGCTTACACACACAAGTGCATGACTTGTAGATATGCAAACATGCACAAACATGAATACAACTACAATCACACATACTGATGCACATACACACACACACATATACCTATCCATTCACACATGCACACACGACACAGAGACACACACACACATATACAAACATATGCCCACATGCATACAATCACATGCACACACACATGTACACTTACAACAAGTACACACACACAAAAATTAACACACATACACACCCACCCAAACACACATACACATGCATGCATAAATGCACAAGCCTGTTGATATTGACCCATACACATATGCTCACATGAACATGGATAGTAGCACACACACATGAACACACATGAATAAATACACACAAACACACACATAGAGGAAAACAAACTCACATGCATTAACACACTATCACAAACACATAAATAAGCACACATGCACACACAGACAACCACACCCACACACATGCTTTTGCACACACATGCATGCTCAAATTACATATGTGGGTGCATATGTGAATGCATACACACACGTGTATGCATGGTCATACAATTCACTTATGGATAAACACACATATATAGACACACAAACACACATGGACACTAACACATACACACACACACATGCATACATATATAGTTCCATGCAAACACCAACTTAAGTATAATGCATACACAGTAGCACTCATGCACCATGTACACACACATATACAAGCACAAATACATACACATACACACACACACACCCAAAGACACATTCTACCACACACACTTACACACACACATCTATATGCATGCACATCTACATGCACACTCATACACAAGCATACACATGAATACACACAAACACACACACATACACACGCATACACACACACACACACACACTTACGCACACATGCACATGCATACAGACACACACACATATGCAAGCACAGACACATGCACACACATATTCACATACACATATAAGTAGCTCACTCATGCATATGTACACACAAATGTAGATAGTAACAAGCTCACACACATCAACACCTACAGGAACACACACATAGATGCACACTCATATGAACACACATGCACATCTATACGCACACATACACATACTCACATACACATAAACATACACACACATGCACTTACATATACATGCAAACACTTGCACACACACACACACACACACACTCACACATAGAAATGTAGAAACAAGTGCATGTACTTGCAGGCATGTACCCATACAAAAATGAGCACACATACCTACACTTGCACACACCGATGCACTCACACAATATGTTACACAAGCATATGTATTCACACACACACACACACGCACATTCACAAACATATGCTCTCATGCATACACTCACATGCACACAAATACACATACACTTATGCACATGGACACACACACACACTTATGCCAATACATGCTCACACACACAACCACACTTGCATACACTCACACACATTGACAAAAATGTACACAAATGCATGAACACACATACACACACTTGTAGGCTCACACAAGTGCACACCCATGCACACATCTATGCGCACAAACACATGTGTTCATACACAAACACACACTCACATGCATGTACATAAAAAACACACACATACATGCACACCCATATGCATACACATGTGAACAAACACACACACACACACACACTCATGCATGCATAAGTGCATGCAGATGCACATGAACATGCACACACACACTCACACATGTAAACAAGCATGCCCACACAAGGACATACACCTATGAACACATGCACAAATACACATACATGCATAAACATACACACACACATATGCATGTACACAAATGTACACATGCCCACACATACACACATGCACACATGCCCACACACACTCACACTTATGGATACACCCACATGCACAAACACATTCAAACACAAATTCTTACACACACACACACATACACATATGCACCATGCAATAACAAGCACACAAACACTTGCATGTACACACACACTTACACAAATAGGTACACACATGCATGCATGCACACAAACACACACACATACACACAGATGTACATGCACACTCACACATGAATGCATACATCTACACAGATGAACAAAAAAACTCACACATACACACATCCACACAAACACAAATATGTGCACATGCACATGCACACACACATACACATATATATAAGTATACTCACACATACACATACATACACCCACATTCACGCACAGGCACACATGTGCACAAAAGTGCACATGCACATGTAGATACACACAAACCTACACACGTGCACAAACACACGTATATATGCATACGCAAATGCACATACATGATGAAACACATAAGTGCACACTTTTAGGCCCATAACAAATGAATAGTTAATTAGAGAGAGCTCGTTGAGATAATTTCAATGATATTTATTTCATCATTATCAGACCTTGTTTGGACAACTATGGTTTACTAAATTAAATAAGAATAAATATTAATAAATTAATATTTTAATATTAAGTATATATATATTAAAGCTAAAATAAGATAAATTAAAGTAACATATCATATCTAAATAAAAGTAATATAATTGCCACATAAGAGGAGATGAATAGAAATTTCATGTAAAGCATGATCAAATTTTGTAAAATGAAATATCTAGAAATATACTAATGAATATTTAATTTCGTAGACCTCATCGAGATGAGCCTAATGTTGTTTGTTTTATCTCTATCGACAAGCACTTATAATTTCTACGAATTACAAAAATAAATAAGGATTAATAGTAATAAATTATTATTTTAATACTCATTAAATATATATATTAAAACTAAAATGAGATAAATTGAAATAATATTATATAAGGAAATAAAATAAATATAATGGACATGTAAAAGGAGATTTTTAGTTATATAGTAATGTAATAAAATCAAAGAAAAATATTTGATAAACTAAGATAAATTATACGAGAAAGTTACATTCCAAGGCACTAAGAAGATCAATTATCACATCTTTGATCATCAAATCAACTACGTATAGAAATGTATAATAAAGTACGTCTAAACACTATGAAATAAAATATTTAAAAATAGAAAGTTAATATTCAATTAAATAAGTCTCATTGAGATGAATCTAATGAATTTATTTCATATATGTTAGACCTTGTTTGGTATTACTATAAATTATCAAATTATTTTAAAAGAAAAATGAAATAAATTAAAGCTATATAATAAATGAAACTGAAGTGATGGAAGGGTCACATGTGAGGAGATTTAAGGTAACATAACAAAATGACAAAAATTAAAGCCAAAACTTTGCAAGCATGAGATAAATTATTTGAGAAAGGTTTATTACTAAATACTAAGAATATCAAGTGCAACAACCATTCTCATGAAATTAGGTATAAATCAAAATTCTTTGCAAAGCATGCCAAAAAAATAAAATATTTAAAAATAATATCGTTAATTTGTTATAACATGTCTATATGAGTATAATGATGTTTGTTTTATCCTAATTAGACCTCATTTAGAATTATTACCAACTATAAAAAGACATTAATATAAATAATAATATATTATTCTTTGAATATTGACTAAATGTGTAATAAGATATAAATTAGATATATTGAAATAATATAATATAACAAAATAAAAGTGTTGTAATAGTCACATGAGAAGAGATTTAGATTTACATTGTGTTATAATCAAATCAAAGTAAAGCATTTAAAGAAAGGAGACAAATTGTAAGGTAAAGTTACATTCGATTACACTAAGAATATTGAGACTAATATCATCAATTATTAAAGTACATATGAGTTAAGATTTCTTCAAAAGCATGCAAAAGCCCTATAAAATGAAATATTTAATAAATATTTAATTAGGTAGAGCTCATCATGATGAGTCAAATGACATTTTTTTTGTTTTAGTTAGACTTCATTTGGAATTACTATGAAATACTAAAGTAAATAAAAATAAATTATTATTTTATTACTAAATAAATATATAATGAAGCTAAAACTAGAGAAATTGAGGCAATATAATAGAACAAAATCAAACTAATATAAAGGTCACACGATAAGAGAATTTGAATGACATAGTAATATAAACAAATCAAAGACAAAAATTTGAAGAGATGAGGTAAAATTTACAAGAAATTTGCATTCCAAGTTACCAACTAGATTAAGCATAATATCCTCGATCATCAAATTACGTATAAAAGAAAGTCTCATAAAACATGTAAAATAAAAAACAATATTTAAAAAATATAAAAATTAATATTTAATTACATCTAGCTCACATGGATAAGTGCAATAATATCTATTTCATCTTCATTGGACTTTGTTTAGTATTAATATTTAATTACATCTAGCTCACATGGATAAGTGCAATAATATCTATTTCATCTTCATTGGACTTTGTTTAGTATTACTATGAATTACAAAAAATAATAAATCATATATTGTACTAACTTATTTTATCATTATTATATTAATATATAGTAAAGTAAAAATGAGGTAAATTGAAACAATATAATATAACCAAATAAAAATTTGTAAAAGTCATACTATAATAAAATAGGAATTTCATAGGAATAACTAAATAAAAGTAAAACATTTGAATAAATGAAAGAAATTTTATAAAAAAAAATTGCATTTTAAGATACTAAGAAAATCATGTGTAATGCCATTAATATCTAATGAGATATGAGTGAAAAGGACAAATAAAGTATGTTAAAATACTAAGAAATTAAGATATTTAAAGATACAAAAATGAATATTTAATAAGATAGAGCTTGTTAGAATGAGCTAAGTGTTGTTTGTTTCATCTTGATTGGACCACATTTTAAATTACTATAAATTATAAAATTAATTAAATACAAATAATAATAAATTGTTATTTTAATATTTAGTAAACATACATTAAAGCTTAAAATAGATAAATTGATGCAATGTAAGGATAACTAAATAAATGCAATGTAAAAGTCACATAAGATGATATTTAGAATTACATAAACCAAAAAAACAAAAACTTTGATAAAATGAGATAAATTGTATGAGAAAGTTACATTCCAAGATACTAAAAATATTGAGTGTAACATCCTCAATCATCAAATTATGTATTAATTGAAAAGTCTCATAAAGAGTGCTAAAACACTAAAAATAAAATATTTAAAAATATAACATTGAATATTTAATAGGATAAAGCTCGTAAAGGCAACTCAAATAACTTTGATTTCAATTTTATCAAACTTTATTTGAAAATACTAAGAATTAAAAAATTAAATAAACATAAATAAATAAATTATTATTTTTATATTAAGTAAGCATATAATAAGGTAAAAATAAATAAATTAAATATGTAAAATGTAACAAAATTGAAGTGACGTAAGGGTTACATGATAGAAGAATTATAGTTTCATAGTAACATAAATGAGTCAAACTTTTTTTTGAAGGAATAAGATAAATTTTATAAGAACGTTACATTTAAAAATACTAAGGACATAAAGTGTAGCATCCTTGGTCATCAAATCATGTATAAACCAAACTTTCATGTAGATTTTGTAAAAATCATAGAAAATAAGATAGAGCTTATCAAGATGAGTCAAATGCCACTTATTTCCTTTTGATTTTATCTCATTTGGAACTATTAAAAATTACAAAACATAATAAATATAAATAAAAATAAATAATATTTTAATATTAAGAGAAAATATATTAAATCTTAAATAAGATAAATTGAAGAAATATAATACAACAAAATAAAAAGGACATCATGGTTACATGAATGGGGAATCAGAGTTACTTAATAAAATAACTAATTCAAAATGAATAAAATTAAAGAAATGAGAAAAATTGTAGAATGTTCCATTCTATGATGCTAAGGAGATCATATGTAACTTTCTCGATTATCAAATTTGTTATAAACAAAAATGTCAAATAAAATGTGCAAAATGCCTTAAAAGTAATATATTTAAAAATTATAAAAATGAGTATTTGATTGGACAGAGCCTATTGTGTCAAAATTTTTTTGAATTTAATAAAAAAATGTCTGATAAAGATGCCAAAATTATAAAAGATCATAAATTTAAATGCATAAAAATGGATACTTAAAATATTAAAGTACGTCCAAATGAGTTTGATAATACTTATTTCATCTTGATTGAGCCTCAGTTAGAATTGCCATAGATTTTCAAAGTAAATAAGCATAAATAATAATAAACTACTATTTTAATACTCAGTAAATATATATTAATGTTGAAATAAGGTAAACTAAATAAATGTAATAAAACTAAATCAATGAGATGCAAAGGTTATAGAGTATTAGAAATAGAGTTACATAAGAATATGAAAAAATCAAAATAAAAAATTTAAGAAATGACATAAAATATAAGAGAAAGTTATATTATAAGATATTAAGAAGATCAAGTGTAATATCTTTGCTCATCTAAGTAGGAATGAATCAAAATGTTTAGTTAAGTGCACTGAAACCTTGGAAGACCAAATATTTAAAAATAAAAAAAAACAAATATTTATATATTTATGGCTCATCATGATGAGTTTAAAGTGTTTTTTTTCATCTCTACCAAACCTCGTTTGAAAATACTTAAAATTATAAATTCAAATAAATTTAAATGAAATTAATTTTAATTTTGATATTAATTAAATATATATCAAAGCTAAAATGAGATAAATTGATGAAATATAATATAATAAAATCGAAGTGATGTGAATGTGACATTAGAAGAGATTTTGAGTGCATAGTAATATAATCAAATCAAAGTAAAGTTTTAAAAAATGAGATAAATTATGAGGGAAAGTTGTATTCTGTGTACTAAGATGATTGAGAGTAACATCCTCGATCATCAAATTCTGTGTGAATCAAAATATCTTTTAAAGAATACAAAAACTTTAAAAAATAAAATATTTACTAATATTAAATTAATATTTAATTGAATAGTACTCATTTAGATGAGTATAATAATATTTTTTTTGTTTTAATAAGACCTTATTTGGAACTACAACAAATTACCAAAATAAATAAGCATAAATAATAATGTACTATAATTTTAATATTAAGTAATTATAAAATAAAGTTAAAACAAGATAAATTGAAGCAGTATAATATAAAAAAATCAAAGCAGATGTTAGATCATATGGTCGGGACATAGAGTGACCTCGTAATGTAAAAAATCAAGTCAAAAAATTTGAAGAAATGTGAAGTATACAAAAAATTGTATTCAAATATACCAAGGAGAATGAGTGTATCATACTGAGTCACCTAAGGAGCTATTAAGAAAAATGTCTCATAAAAGATGTAAAAACCATAAAAATGATATCTTTAAAAAAGTTGAATTTTTAACTGGATAGTATTTACTAAGATAATCATGTGATGCTTTTTTATCCATCACACCACATTTGGAATTACTATGAATTACAAAAGTAATTAAGCATAATAAAAAATCTTATTTCTATAATAATTAATTATTTATTGTAGCAAATATGAGATAAATTGAAATAATATAATATAATGAAATTAAAGGATGTATAAGTCATGCTTTAATAGAATTTGAGTTTCATTGAACTATAACCAAATCAAAGTAAAACTTTTGTAGAAATGGGATAAGTTATATAAAAAAGCTATATTTTAAGATACTAAAGAGATCAAGTTTAACTTCCTCGATCATCACATAATTTATGAATCAACATATCTCATAAAATATGGCCAAACTCTTGAATAATGTTTAAAATTTGAAAATAAATATTTGATTAAATAAAAAAATGTTGGAGTTGACTCCAACGATGTTTATTTAGTCTCCAACGAAACTCATTTGGGTTTGTTGTGAATTATCTAAGTAATTAAAAATAAATAATAAGAAATTATCATCTTAATATTATTTAGATAGATAATAAAATTGAATTAGGATAAAATAAAACAATGTAATATAACCAAGCAAAAGCGATGTAAAGGTCAATCTATAATAGATTTAGAGTTACATAAAAAAGTTAAAGGGAAAAATTTGAAGAAATGAGTTCCATTTTATAGGAAAATTATATTTGAAAATTCTAGCAAGATCAAGTGTAATATCTACTACCAAAAAATAGGATATGAATTAATATGTCATTAAGGAAAGCCAAAATCTTAAAAAATATAAAAAATGAATATTAAGTTGGACAAAACAAGTCAAAATGAATACAATGACTTTTGATTCTTTTTTATGACATCTCAATTAGAATTACTCAGGATTACGAATTTAAATAAGCATAAATAAAAAAATATTATTTTAATATTAAGTAGATATACAACGAAGTTGAAATTAGATAAGTTCAAGTAATATAATTTAACTAAATAAAAGTATTGTAAAGGTCAAAGAAGAGGTGAAATGAAGTTACATAGTAATATAATCAAATTAAAACAAAAACTTTTAAGAAATGTGCTAAATTGCATGATAAAATTACATTCCAAGATACTAAGGAGAATGAGTGCAATGTTCTAAATTATTAGATCATGCACAAGTCAAATGCCTTGAAAAGCACCTAAACCATAGAAAATAAAACACTAAAAATATAAAAATGATTATTTGATATGGTAAAGCTTATCAAGATGAGTCCAACTATATTTGTTTCTTCTTAATCTTACATAGTTTGGAATTACTACAAATTTCAAGATTAACTAAACATAATAATAACAAACTATTACTTTAATATTAAGCTAATATATATTTAAGCTAAAATGATAGAAATCAAAGCAAAGTAACAAAACATAATCAATACAATATAAACATCACAAGATAACAGATTTAGAGTTACATAGTAATATAACAAAATAAAAGTAACAAAATAGTAAGTGAGATAAGTTGTAGCCAAAAGTTGGATTCCAAATTATTATGGTGATTAACTTAATATCATGGATAGTCAAATGAGGTACAAATCAAAATATCTCCAAATCACACAAGAGTAGAAAAATAGTTTCATAGAAACATAACCAAGTAGAAGTAAACAACTTTAAGAAAAATGAGAAATTATAAAAGAAAGATGCATTCAAATACTATAAGGATATCAAGTGTAACATCCTTGATTATCAAAATAGATATCAATTAAAATATCTTGTAAGGAATAACAAAATCCTAGAAAACAAGATATTAATAAATATGAAAACAATTTTTAATTATATGGAGTTCATCAAGTCGAGTCCTATGACATTTATTTTGTCTACAATGGACCTTGTTTGGAACCTCTATGAATAATCACTAATTAAGGTTGAAATGAGATAAGATGAAGCGATGATACATAACCTATTAAATTGATGTAAATGTAATGTGAGAAAAGATCTAGCTTTACATAAAAAAATTAAAGAGAATCATTTGATGAAATGAGAAACTTTTTATAGGAAAGTTGCATTCTAGGATACATAGAAGATTAACTATAATTGCCTTAATCACTAAAATTTGGTAAAATCAAAATGCCTCCTAAATGAAGAAAAATCCTAAAAATTAAGATATTTTTGAAATAATAAATAAAAATGAATATCGTGTTTATATATAACTCGCTTAGATGAGTCCAATTAGTTTATTTCATTTTTTCGAGACCTTTTTTGGAATAGTAAGATTTAAGATGTTAAATTAAAAAAATAAGAAAATGTTATTTTAATTTTAAAACAATATATAATAAAGCTTAATTTAAATGAATTGAAGCAATGTAGTACAATAAAATTGAAGTAATGTAAAGGTCACAAGAGAAGATTTTGAATATTAATATATCCCAATAAAAACAAAAAATTTTGAACAAATGAGGTAAATTAGATGAGAAAGTTAAAATCCATGATACTAAGGAGATCGAGTGTAACATACTCCATCATCTAATCTTTTATAAACTAAAATATTTTACAAAATATGTTAGAGAAATAAAAAATTTGATATTTAGAAAATATAGAAATGAATATTTAATTATTAGAGCTTGTGAGAAGAATTCAATAACGTTTATTTTATCTCGATCAAACATCGTTCGAAAAAACTACTAGTTACAAGAATAAATAATCATAGATAATAAAAAACTATTAACTTAATGTTTAGAAAATATATATTTAAGTTGAAAACTGATAGATTGATGTAAAGTAATATGACCAAATCTATGCGACATAATTGTCACACTATAATAGATTTTCAGATGCATAGTAATATAGCGAAATCGAAGAAAAAATTTTAAACTAATTTGGTAAAAGTTGTATTCCACTATATTGAAGAGATCAAATGCACTATCCTTGATCATTAAATTAGGTACAAATTCAAATTTTTCATAAAAATTTCAAAACACTAAAAAAATATTTAAAATTGTAAAAAATAAAATTTTAATTAGATAAAGAACATTAAGGACAGTCCAACATCATTTGTTTAATCTTTATCAAAACTCATTTGGAAATACTACAAACTAAAAGAGTAAATAATTAGAAATAATGATAAATTATAATTTTAATATTAACTACAAATGCATTAAAAGATGAAATAAGATAAATTGAAACAACATAATATAGCTCAATCAAAACAATGTAATTACTACATGAGTGAGGAACTTAACTTTCATAAAAATATACAGAAATCAAAGAAAAGAAATTGAAAAAAATGAGATAAATTATATCAAAAATAATATTCTAGGCTATTAAGTGATTGAGTATAACACCATCAATCACATCATATGTTTTAATTAAAAGCCTTGTAAAGCAACAAAAAAAACTTAAAAAATAAAATATTTACAAGTATTAAAATGAATATTTAATTGATTAGAGCTTGTCAAAATGAGACAAATGATAGTTGTTTCATATTGATTAGACCTCATTTGGAATTACTTAGAATTTCGAAAAAACATTAATTGTAATAAATTATTATTATTATTATTATTATATTTAGTAAATACATAAGAAATTTGAAATGCGGTAAATTAAAGCAATGTAACACAACAAAATGAAAGTATTGTAAATATCATAGGAGAGAAGAATTAGAGTTGCATAGTAAAACAATTAATCCTTTTTAATATCTTTAAATGTAACTTTCATGTACAATTCACCTCATTTCTTGAAATTATACATGAAAGTTGAATTTAAAGATATTAAAAAGATCAAGTGTATCGTCCTCGATAATGAAATCAAGTACGAATCAAACTGACTCATAAAATTAGTAAAAACTATATAAAATAAGAAAACTTTAAAACATAAAAGTGAATATTTAATTTGGTAAAGCTTAATGAGATGAGTCCATTTACATTTATTTAATATTGATTGAACTTATTTTTCAATTACTATGAGTTATTAAAGTAAACAAGGCTAAATCTAAGAAATTTACTGTTACAATACAAACAAAATATATATTAAAGTGGAAAGAAGATAAATTGATGCATTTTAATATAACATAACTAATGCGATGTAAAGGTCACATGAGATGAGATTTAGAGTTCAAAAGCAATATAACCAAAACAAAACAAAACATTTGAAGAAATTAAATAAATTATGTAGGAAAATAGCATTACAAAATACTAAGAAGGTCAAGTGTAGCAACCTTGGTCATTTAATAAGTTATGAATCAAAATATCTTTTAAAGTGAGCCACAATCATGGAGAATAAAAATATAAAAAAGAATATTTAATTGGATTAAACATATCTAGATGAGTCTAATGATGTTTGTTTTTTTTTTCAATCATCATTTAGAATTTTTATGATTTACAAAAACTAAATAAACATAAATAACATTAAATTACTTTTTTAATATTAATAAAATGAGTAATAAAAAACAATAAGATAAATTAATGAAATTTAGTTTAATAAAATAAAAGAAATCTAAATGTCACATGAGATAAGAATTTGAGTAATATAATAAATTAGCCAAACCTAAGAAAAAACTCAAAGAAAAGAAGAAAAATCTATGAGAATGATGCATTCCAAGATACTAATGAGGCCAAGTGTAACATTCTCAATCATGAAATATGGCAAAGAGTAAAATGACTCTTAAAACATGCAAAAACTATAAAAAACAATTATATAAGAAATATAGAATTGAATTTCCAAATTGATAAAGCTCACCAAAATGAGTCCAATGTCTCCTCTTCATGAAACCTTAATTAAAATTTTACAAATTATCAAAATAATTAAACATAAAAATAAATAAATTATAATATAAATATTAAGGAAACTAATATGAAATATAAAAATGAGATAAATTGTAGCAATATAATATAAGAAATTAAAAATATGTTGAATTCACATGAGAGTAGAATTAGAGTTTTATAGAAATATAACCAAATCAAAGTAAAAAATTTAAAAAAATAAGATAAATTATACATGAAAGTCACATTCCAAGATACTTAGAGACCGAGTGTCACATTCCCTATCAATAAGTTTGGTAAAAATTGAAATGTTTCATAAAGCAGCCAAAACCCTAAAACAATACTTAAAAAGATGAAATTAATTATTTAATTAGATCAAGTTCATTATGTTGAGTCATATTATTTTTTTTATCTCCATAAGAACCCCTTAGAATTACTATAAATTATGAAAGTAACTAAGTATTAAAAATAATAATAAGTAGATGCATATTAAAGCTGAAACACGATAAATTGATACAATGTAATAAAAGATAATAAAAATGATGTAAAGGTCACATGGGAAGTTATTTAGAGCAAAATTAAACAACTCATAGTATATAATTTAAAGAAATGTGAAAAATTGTTTGGGAAAGTTATATTCTAGGATACTTAAAAACTAAAAAATAGTATCCTTGATTCTATAATTATGTACAAATTAAAATATCTCTTAAAACGTTTGAAAACCCTAGCAAATAAAATTGTTAAAAAAATATAAAATTAAATATTTAATTAGACAAAATGTCGAGACATGTCAAATGGCATTTGCTTCATTTCGTTAGAACCTTGTTTGGAATTATTAAGATTAAGCATACTTAATAAGTATAAAAGTAATAAATTATTATTTTAATAATAAATGATTGTTCAATAACTCATAAATTAGATAAATTAAAGTAATGTGATATAACAAATTAAAGTGAAGTTATGGTCACAAGAGAGAAATTAAGAGTTACATAATAATTTAGGCAAATCAAAGCAAAACATTTGCAAAAATGAGGTAAGTTGTATAAGAAAGTTGTGTTCCAAGTTAATAAGGTGATCGAGTGTAGCATGTTTGATATCAAATCTGGCATAAATCAAAATATATGGAAAAGCATACCAAAATCACATGAAGTTAGTTATTAAAAAATAATAAAAATTGAATATTGAATTGGATATAGCACGTCATGATAAGTTCAGCAACATTTGTTTCATCTTAGTTGGGCCTCATTTGGTATTACTATAAATTTCAAAATTAAATAAGCATAAACAATAATAAACAAATATATATTTAAGTTGAAGTCTTATAAATTAAAGAAAAGTGATATAACCAAATCAATTTGATGTAATAGTCACACGATAACAGATTTTCAGTTGCATTGTAATATAACAAAATCATTGCAAAATAAATTTGAAAGCATTACATAAGTTGTATCTAAACAGTATATTTCAACCTATTGAGGAGATCGAGTGCAACGACCTTGATCGTAAAATTAGTTATGAACCAAAATGACTCTTAAAGCAAGACAAAATCCTGAATAAAAAAATAAAATAAAAAAATAAATATTTAATTATATATAACTCATCTAGATGAATCTAATGAATTTTTCCATTTTAATAAGACATCTTTTAGATTTATTAAGATTTAAAGAATTAAATAATTATAAATATAAATAATGTTATTTTTAATATTTAAAAAATAAAATAAACATAATTTAAATAAATTGAAGTAATATAATATAATGAAATTGATGCAATGTAAGGTCACATGAGAAGAGTTTTAGAATTACGTAGCAATACAACAAAATTAAAGCAAAAACATTTGAAAAAATAAGATAAATTTTATGAGAAAGTTAGATTCCATGATACTAGAGAGATCCAGTGTAACTCCCTCGATCATAAAATTAGGTACAAATCCAAATATCTCATAAAAAATTCCAAAATTATAGAATCTTTAATATTAAAAAAAATTAACATTTAATTTTTCAGGTTCCTCGAGATGATTTTAACTATATTTGTTACACGTTAATGAGAACCCAATTTAAATTACTACAAATTATCATAGTAAATAATTGTATATAATAATAAACTATTATTTAAGTATATAGGAAATATATGTTTTACTTGAAATCTAGTAAATTGATGCAAAATATATAACTAATCAATGTTACATAATGGTCACATGGTAGTAGATTTTGAGTTACATAGTAATATAACAAAACCAAAGTAAAACATTTGAAAAATTACATAAACAATAGGTAAAAGTTGTATTCCAAGATATTAAGCAATCAATGTGCAATATCCTCGATCATTAAATCAGGTGCATATCCAAATGCCTCATTCACAATGCCAAGTCCATAAAAAAATTTAAAAACATAAAAATCTAAAAATAAATTTTTAATTAGACATAGCTCATTTAGGCAAGTCCAATGTCATTTATTTTCTCTCCATCAAAAGTCATTTGAAAATAGTACAAAGTAAAGAGTAAATAATTAGAAATAATAACAAAGTATACTTTTAATATTAACATTAAAAAATGAAATAAAATAAATTAAAACAATGTAATATAATAAAATCAAAATATTGTAATTGTTACATTAGAGAACTTAACTTTAAGAAAAATATGATCAGATCGAAGAAACATATTTGAAGAAATAAGATAAATTGTATGGAAAGCAATATTCTAGGATATTGAGGAGATTGAGTATAACATGTTCAATTATCAACACAGGTCTGACTCAAAAGTTTTGTAAAGCAAGCAAAAAACTTTAAAAAATATTTAAAAAATATGAAAATGAATATTTAATTGATTAGAGCATATCATAAATGAAACCATCGATGTTTATTTTATTTTTTTTTCACCTTATTTGGAATTATTGAGAATTTCAAAATACAATAAGCATAAATAATAACAAATTATTTTCATTATATTTATAAAATACATAAGAAAGCTTAAGTGAGAAAAAAACTAAGCAATGTAACACAACTAACTGTAAGAATTATAAATGACATAGGAAAGGAGAATTAGAGTTCCAAAATAATATAATACTATCAAAATAAAACATTTGAATAAATGATATAAGTTGCACAAGAAACTTGCACTCAAATATATTAAAAGGATCGAATGTATCATTCTCGATAATAAAAATAGGTATGAATCAAAATGATTCATAAATTGTTCCAAAACTCTAGAAATAAAAAGTATAAAATTGAATATTTAATTTGGTAAAGCTCAATGAGATGAGTCCATTGGTATTTATTTGATGTTGATTAAACTTAGTTTTTAATCACTCTAGATTACTAAAGTAAATAGGCCTAAATAACAAAAAAGTATTGTTATAATACTAACAAAATAAATATTAAAGTGGAAAGAAGAATAATTGATGCAATTTAATATAAAATAAGCAATATAATGTAAAGGTCACATGTGACGAGATTTAGAGTTAGAGAGTGATGTAACAAAATAAAAAAATTTAAAGAAATTAAATAAATTGTATGGGAAAGTTGCATTACAAAATATTAAGAAGATAAAGTACAATATCCTTGATTATCAAATAAGGTAAGATGAAAATATCTTGTAAAATGAGTAAAACCATTGTGAGTAAAAATTATAAAAATATCAAAATAATTATTTTAATTGATTGAGATTATTTAGATTAGTCTAATGACATTTGTTTCATTTTGAATGGACATCTTTTGGAATTATATGAATTACAAAAATAAATAAGCATAAATAAGATTAAATTATTATTTTATTATTAATTTAAAAACATAATAAAGCCAAAACAAGATAAATTGAGTTCATGTAATATACAAAAATCAAAGAAATGTAGATGCCATGTGAGATGAGAATTTGAGTAACATAATAACATAACCAAACCTAAGAAAAAACTTAAAGAAATGGAGTAACGTCTATTACAATATTACATTCTAACGTATTAATAAGATCAAGTGTAACAACCTCGATCATCAAATATGATATGAAGTAAAAATGATTATAAAACATGTAAAAACCATAGAAAATAAATTATATAACAAATATAAATTTAATTTTTTAAATTGATAAAGCTCACTGAAATGAGTCCAACAACATTTGATTATACTTTATCATACCTCATTTAGAATTTCAATCAATTATAAAAATAATTAAACATAAATAATAATAGATTATTATTTAAATAATATGTAAATTTGTATTAAAACTTAAAATAAGAAATAGTATTGAAATATAATATAATAAAATCAAAATATGTGAAGTCACATGAGAGTAGAATTAGTGTTTCATAGAAAATAATGAAATAAATGGAAAAAACTTTGAATAATTGAGATAAATTGTACAAGAAATCAAAATTTAAAGACACTTGAGAGAATGAGTGTCACATTACTTATCGATAAGTCTAATAAAAATCAAAATGTCTCGTAATGCATGCCAAAACTCTAGAAAAAATATTTAAGAACACGAAATTGCTTATTTAATTGGATCGAGCTCATTGAGGGTAGTTCAATGATTTTTGTTGCCTCAAATGAAACTCCTTTGGAATTACTTTAAATTATCAAGGTAGCAAAACATTAATAATAATAAGTAGATATATATTAAAGAAAAATGGAGATAAATTGATGCGATGTAATATAAGCAAATAAAAGTGATGTAATGGTCACACTAGAAGAGATTTACAGCTACATTAACTAAATCAAAATATAAAACTTGAAGAAATGTGAAAATTTATTTGAGAAAGTTGCATTCCAAGATTCTAAGAAAATGAAGCATAACATTCTTGATCCTCAAATTAGGTATGAATAAAATATCTCATAAAATAGTTGAAAACTTTGAAAATAAAATAGTTAAAAATATAAAATTAAGAATTTAGTTAGATAGAACTCGTTAAGAGGTGGCAAACAACTTGTGCTTCACTTTGAGTAGACATAGATTAGAATTAGTTTGATTAAGTTATCAAATAAACATAAATAATAATAAATTATTATTTTAATAGCAACTAAATGTTCAATAATTCGTAAACTAGATAAACTGAAGTAATATAAAATATCAAACTTGAAGTGATGAAAATGTCACTTAAGAAAAAATTGAGAATTACATATAATTTAAGCAAACCATTGCTAAATGTCTAAAAATGAGATAATTTTATAGGAAAGTTTCATTCCAAGATGCTACAAAGTTCAAGTATAACATCTTTGATCATCAAACTAGGAATAAAAAATGTGTCATAAAATGTGTGATAATCATAGAAAGTTAAATATTTAAAAATATAAAAAAGAATATTAAATTGGATATAACTCGTTAAGATGAGTTCAACGACTTTTGTTTCATGTTGATTAGGCCACATTTGGCATTACTATAAATTTCAATTATAAATATGCATAAACAATAATAAATTAATATTTTAATATTAAGAAAACATATAGTTAAGTTGATGTTTAATGAAAGAAAGCAAAGTGACAAAATCAAGTCAATGCGATCTAATGGTCACATGATTATAGATTTCAAGTCACTCTGTAAAACAAACAAATCATTTCAAAACAATTTCGAAATAATTACATAAATTATTTATGAAAGTTGTATTCTATCATATTATGGAGATCAAGTGCAACATCCTAGATTGCAAAATAGATATTAAGCAAAATGCCCTTTAAAGTAAGCAAAAATCCTAAAAAGATAAAAACATATTAAAAGAAAATATAGAAATCAACATTCTATTATATATAACTCGTTGAGATGAGTCATATAATGACTTTTGTTTTTTTCTTAAAAGACTATTTTTAAAATTATTAAGATTTAAAAATTAATTAAATATAAATAATAATAAAATATTATTTTAATATTAAAAGGATATATAATAAAGCATAATTTAAAAACATTATGCAATATAATATAAACAAATTGAAGTAATGTAAAGGTCGTAGAAGAGGACATTTAGAATTACATAGAAATATAATAAAATCAATGTGAGAAATTTAAAAAAATGATGTAAATTATATGAGAAAGTTGGATTTTGAGATACTCACGAGATGAGTTATGACATCATCAATCATCAAATTAGGTGGAAATAAAAATATCTCATAAAATATACCAAAAACATAAAATCTTTAATCTTTTAAAAAATAAAAATGAATATTTGATTTTCATGGGCTCGTCGAGATGATTTCAATGTTGTTTGTTTCATGTAAGTCAGACCTTGATTGAAAGTACTATAAATTACCAAATTAAATAATCATAAATAATAATAAAGTACTATTTGAAAATAAATCAAATTTATATTTCACCTAAAATCTAGTAAATTAATGCAACATAATATTACTAATCAATATGCCATAATGGTCACTTAATGGTAGATTTTGAGTTACATAGTAATATAGCCAAATCATAGCGCAACATTTGAAAAACGTATGTAAATTGTAAGTGAAAGTTGTATTCCAAGATATTAAGGATATCTAGTGCAACATCATCAATTGATAAATTAGATACAAATACAAATGCCTCATAAAACATGCCAAAACCCTAAAAAATATACAAATCAATATTTAATTAGATAGAGCACATTGAGGAGAGTCCAATGTTGGTTGTTTCCTCTCCATCAAATCTTGTAGGCAAATATTGTAAATTAAATGTGCAAATAAATAGAAACATAACAAATTATTTTTTTAATGTTAAGTAGAAGTACCTTAAAGATGAAATAAGATGAATTAAATTAAAATAATGTATCTAAAAAAATAGTAGTAACCACATGAGAGATAAATTACGTTTTATAAAAACATAATCAAATCAAAGTAAAAGATTTAAATAAATAAGACAAATTATACGAAAAGCACCATTCTGGCTTACTAAGGAGATTGAGTAAAACATCGACAATTGTCAACACAAGTGTGAATTGAAAGCATTAAAAAAAGCAAAAAACATAGAAATAAAAAAAGGAAAAAAATATGAAATAAATTTTTAAAATATTAGATTTCATCAAAATGAGTCTAATGATATTTTTCTTTTATCAATTGCATCTTATTTGGAATTGCTATGAATTACAAAAAAAACGAGCACAAATAGTAAAAAACTATTATTATAATATTTAATAAACATATAAGAAAGATAAAATAAGATAAATTAAAGCAATGTAACAAAAGAAATGATAGCATTTTAAATGTCATAAGAGAGTAGAATTAGAGTTTCATAGTAATACAACAAAATCAAAACAAAATGACTAAAAAATTGAATAAATTTTTTGAGAAAGTTATATTCCAAATTATTAAAAAGGTTAAGTGTATAATACTCAATAATCAAATCATCCATGAATCAAAATAAGTCATAAAATAACTTAAAGCACTAGAAATTAAATTACTAAAAAAATATAAAAATAAATATTTAATTTAATAAAGCTCGTTGAGATGAGTCTATAAATATTTGTTTCATGATAATTGAACATATTGTTTAGTTAGAATTAATTACTATATTAAATAGATAAAAATAATATAATAAAATCAAAGCCATAAAAAATTTGACCAATGCATCGTAAATGTCACATGAGTTAAGATTTATAGATAGATAATAATATAACAAAATCAAAGCAAAAAATTAAGGAAATTAGATAAATTACATGAGAAAAGGTTAATTGCAAAATACTAAGAAGATCAACAACATTCTCGATCATTAAAAAATCTAAGAATCAAAATGTCTTGAATAGCTTGCCTAAACCATAAAAAATTAAAAATATATAAATATAAAAGGAACATTAAATTAAGTAGAACTCATCAAGAGAGTTTTAATGACATTCACTTGGTTTTAGTTAATTTTTTTGAATAATTAAGAGTTACAAAAGTAAAGAACCATAATTATTAAAAATATTATTTTAATTTTAAGTAAATAAATAATAAAAAGTCAAAATATGATAATTGAGGTAATATAATATAACAAAATCAAAGTAATGCAAATGTCACATGAGATGAGAACTGAAGTAACATAGTCATTTAACCAAAGCTAAGCAAAATACTTGAAGAATTGAGGTAAAACATATGAGAATGTGTATTACAAGATATAGATGTAAACATAAACTATTTAAAATATAAATTTAATTGTGAAAATAAGTAACTTAAATAATAATAAATTATTATGTTAATATTAAATAAATTAATATTAAAGTAAAAATAAGATAAATTGTAGCAATATAATGTAACCAAATAAGAAGATATTGAATTGACATATAGTAGAATTAAAGTTTCATAAATTTATAACCAAATAAAAGTAAAACATTTCAAGAAATGAGATTAATTGTACAACAAAACAACATTCGAACAAACTGAGGAGCTCAACTGTAACATCATCGATCATTAAATCTAGTAAAAATCAAATTGTCTAATAAAGCATGCAAAAATCCTAAACAAATATTTAAGAGTATGAAACAGACTATTTAATTTGATGCACTAGTTGAGTTGATTCCAATTATTATTATTTCATATTAAATAGAACTCGTTTTGAATTAGTAGTAATCATTGAAGTAATAAACATTAATAAAAATAAATTATTATTTTAATAATAAGTAGATCTATATCAAAGTTGAAATGAGATAAATTAATGTAACATAATTTAAGGAAATAAAAACAATGTTAGTGTTACCCGAGAAGAGATTTAGAGTAACATAGACTAGATGAAAGCGAAAACTTAGCAAAAATGAGAAATATTGTTTGGGAAAGTTGCATTCTAAGATACTAGGAAAATTGAGCATAACATCCTCAATCCCTAAATTAGGTATGAATCAAAATATCTAGTAAAAATTTAAAAACATTAAAAAAATTAAAAAATTAAAAAATTAAATATTTAATTGGATTGAACATGTGATTAGTCCAGTGACTTTCATTTCGATCATACTTCGTTTGGAATTACTAAAATTAAGTATAAAACATAATATATTTTTATTTTAATAATAATTAAATATTTAGTAAAACATAACTTAGATAAATTGAAGCAAGGTAATATAACCAAATTGAAGCAATTTAAAGGTCACATAAGGGAAATTTAGAGTAACATAAAAATATAGGTAAATTAAAGCAAAAAATTGTAAAAAATGTGATAAATTATATACAAAACTTTCATTCTAAAATACTAAGGATATTGAGTGTAAATGCTTGGTAATTAATGTAGGTGTGAATCAAAACATGTCATAAAGCATGCCAAAATAATAGAAAATTTAAAACTTAAAAATATAAAAATAAATACTAGGTTAGATATAATAAATTGAGATGAGTTCAACAATAATTATTTCAAGTTGACTGGGCCTCATTTGGTTGTACTACAAATTACTAGCATAAATAATAATAAAATGTTATTTTAATATTGGAAAACAAATATTTAGCTAAAGTTTGATAAATTGATGCTAAGTGATATAACTAAATCAATGTGATGTAATTGTCAAATGGTAATAGGTTTCATGTTACATATTAGTGTACTAAAATCAAAGCAAAAAATTTGAAAACATTATGTAAATTGTAAATCAAAGTTGTGTTCCAAAATATTAAGATGATTGAGTGGAACATCCATAATCACAAAATTAAGTATAATTTAAAAACCTAGTAGAGCATGTAAAAAAGCCTTAAAATGAAAATATACAAGATATAAAAAAATTTTATTTAATTATTCGAAGCTCATCGAGGTGATTGTAATGATTTTTATTTTATCTCCACCGAACCGTATTTGACCATAGTACGAATTTAAAAAGAAAATTAACATAAAAATTATAATTTCAATATTAACTAGAAATATATCAAAAAAGAAATAAGACAAATTTAAACAATGTAACATAACTAAATCAAAGCAGTGTAATTTGCTCGAGAAGAGAATTCAAGTTTCATAGAAATATAACGAAATCGAAGTGAAAGATTTAAGAAAATAGGATAATTTGTATATGAATGCTACATTCGATGATGCTAAAGAGATTTAGTGTAATATCTTAGATCATCAACACAAGAATAAAAAAATCCATATAAAGAAAGCAAAAAGTCTAAAAATTAAAATATTTAAAATAAAAAAAAATGATTATTTAATTGATTAGAGCTCATCAAGATTAGTTCAAAGATGTTTCTTTCATATCGAATCAACTTCCTTTGGAATTATTGAGAATTATCAACTGAAATAAGTATAAAAAGTAATAAATTATTATTTTATAATTATTAAATATATAAGAATCCTAAGATAAAGTAAATTGAAAAAATGTAATATAATAAAAATATTCTCGGGGTAAAAAAGGTAGAGAACAAGGGTGTTATAATAATATAACTAAATCAAAGTAAAACATTTTAAAAATATATTAAATTATATTAAAATTTGAATTCTAAGTCGGTAAAAAGGTCGTGTATAAATCCCTGATATTCAAACAATGTATGAAAATCAAAATGACTAATAAATTGAGCCAAAAATCAATAAACAAAAAATAAATAAAAAACTAAAAATTTCATTTTATTAAGCTCATTGAGATGATTCCAATGACTTTTATTTCATTTCGATATGACTTAATTTTTAATTACTATAAATGAAAAAATTAAATATTCTTAAATATTAAAAAAAATATTATTATAACACTAAGAAAATATATTTTAGAGCTAAAATTAGATAAATCAAAGAAATTCAGAGTGACAAAACTAATGCGATGTAATGTCACATGAGATGCGGTTAGGGTTAGATTGTGATATAACAAAGTTAAAGCAAAACATTTCAAGAAATTTGTTAAATTATATGGTGATGTATTACAACAAGATAGTAATAACATTGAGTGTAACTTTCTTGAATGTGAAAGAAAGTAAGAATTAAAATGTCTTGTAAAGCATCTAAAACCTAAGAAAATAAAAAATTTCTAAATATAAAAATGAATTTTTAATTGGATAAAGCTGGACTCAAAGAGTCCAATTACATTTATTTCATCTCTAATGGACCTTGTTTGGAATTACTATGAAATATAAAATTAATTAAAAATAAATAATAAAAAATTATTATTTTAATGTGAAGTAAATTTATATTATAAGTGAAATATGAAAAATTGAATGAATGTAATATAACAAAAAAACATAATAAAAGTCGTACAGAACTAGAGTTTGCGTTTCTTGGAAATATAACAAATTTAAAATGAAAAATTGGAAGAAATGAGAAAAATTATACATGGAAGCTAAATTCCAATTTATTAAGGAATCGATCATGAAGCATGATTAAAATAATTATAAACAAGAAATGGAAAATTTAATGAGATAGATGACATCATAAAGACTCCAACAACTCTTATTTCTTCTCAATCAGACCTCCTTTGGAATTTCTATGAATTACAAAAAAATCTTAATATATAAATAAAAATAAATAATGATTTTATTGGTAACTATATGTTAAAAAAATGGTATAAAATGAAACCATGAAATATATCAAATTCAAAGCCATACAAATGTCATAAGAGATTAGATTTAGAGATATATTATAATATAATCTAATTAAAGTGAATAATGTGAATTAATGTGATAAATTATAATAGAAAGTTACATTCCAAAATACTAATGAGATCAAGGTAAACAACCTCAACCATTAAATCAAGTACAAACAATAATATCTCATAAAGCATGCCAAAATCCTTAAAAATAAAATATTTAAAATATTAAATAAATAATTAATTGGATGGAGCTCATATATTCTACTTAAATAAGTTTATTTTATCTCTATTGGGCCTCTTCTAGAAATGCTATGAAATACCAAAGTAAAAAAACATAAATAATATTAAATTATTATTTTAATATATTAAAGCAAAAAATATGATAAACTAAAGAAATATATTGTAGCCAAATAAAACTGATGTAAACTTTATATGATAGGAGGATTAGAGTTTCATTTTAATATAACTAAATTGAAATGAAAGATTTACAAAAATAAGAAAACTTGATAAGATAGCTTAATTCAAACATACCAAGAAACATGAGTGTGATATTCTGGATTGTTAGATTAGGTATGAATCTAAATATCTCATAAACCATTTGTAATCGATAAAAATGAAATTTTTAAAAATATAAAAGTGAAAATTTTTTTCGATACAGCTCATCGAATCACATCTAGTGGTGTTTATTTCATGCCAATCACACCTAGTTCTAAATTATTTGAAATTTTGAAAGTAAATAAACATAAATAAGAATAAAATACTATTTTAATACTAAATAATACAAATTTTGGCTAAAATCTGATAAATTAAAGCAATGCACTACAACAAAATTAATGTGACATAAGGCTGAAATGATAGCAAATTTAGAGTTATATAGTAATATAACCAAATGAAAGAGAAAAATTTAAAGAAATGAGATAAATATTTGGAAGAAGTTGTATTCTAGGATACTAAAAAGCTTGATAGTAATAACCTTTATTGTCAAATATAGTATGAATAAAAAGACCTTATTAAGTGTGTAAAATAATAGAAAATAAAATATTTAAAAATATTAAAAATATTTAATTTATTTTGCCTCATATGGATCTCATTTCTAAATATTATGTATGAATTACCAAAGTAAAGAAACATATATCATAAGAAATTATAATTTTAATATTAATTAGATATATATAAATATTTAAATACAATAAATTAAAGTAATGTAATGCAACAAAATAAAAATAAAGTAATGGTATAACGTGAGAAGAATTGTTGTTTTATAGTAATATAGTAAAATTGAAGTGATAGATTTCAAAAAATGAAATAAATTATGCTAAAAAGTTGCATTCAAACTTACAAAGGAAAATGAGTATAACATAGCCTATTACCAAATTTGGTATGAATCAAAATATCTCATAAGACGTGAAAAAATCCTATGAAATAAAATACTTAAAAAAAAATATCAAAATGAACATTTCATTGATTAGACCACATTGAGATGAGTATTGCAAACTTTGCTTCAAATCGATGATAATTTTGGGTATACAAAACAAACAACATTGGGCCGATCTCAATGAGCTCCATCAAATTAAATATTGATTTTAATATTTTAAAATTATTTTATTTTCTAAGATTTTGGCATACTTTACGAGATGTTTTTTTTATTCATTTATTAATGATTAAGAATTTTATGCTCTATGTCCATAGTATATTGGAATATAATTTCAAATTCTTGGTGTCTTGGAATACAACCTTTGTATATAATTTCTCTTATTTTTTGATTTTTTTTACTTTTATTTAGTTATATTACTATGCAGCTCTAAATCTTTTATAATGAGTCCCTCACATGTCTTTGATTTGGTTGTTTTACAATGCTTTAATTTATGTCCTTTTAGTTTTAATATATATTTACTTAATATTAAAAATATGTTTTTATTATTTATGATTATTTACTTAGATAATTTATAGCAAATCCAAACGAGGTCTAATCAGGACGAAGTAAATTTTTTAAAATTTGTCATGATGAACTCCATCCAATTGAAAATTGCTTTTAATTTTTTTAAAAGATTATGGCATGCTTTATGAGTCATTTTGATTCATTTTGATTTATGATTAAGGATGTTACACTCTATCTCTGTAGTATCATCGAATCTAACTTTCATGTACAATTTATATCATTTTCTAAAATATTTTAATTTTATTTGGTTATAATATTTTGTAACTCAAAATCTTAAGTTGTATTTTACATCTCTTTGATTTAGTCATATTACAAAGCTTTAATTTATCCTATTTCAACTTCAATATATGTTAACATTAATTTAAATTATAGTAAAAATTATTTACCTTTATTAAATTTGATCATTTTTGTAATTATAAAGATGTCCAATCGAGATAAAACAAATATACTAGTGTACTTTGAGTAAAACTTTTTCATAAAACTTATCTCATCTCTTCAAATTGTTCACTTTGATTTGGGAATATTACTACTGAACTCTAAATTCTCCTCTCATGTGACTTTTGTATTATTATCATTTGGCTATATTAAATCACTTCAATATATCACTTTTTAACTTTATTATATATATTTATTCAATATTGAAATAATAATTAATTATTATTTATATTCAAATTTGTATCTTGTAGTAATTCTAAGTGATGTCTGATCAATACTAAACACATTTTGTTGGACTTATCATAATGAGCTCCATTCAATAAATTATTCTTTAAATATTAAATATTTTATTTTTTAGAGTTTTGTCACTGTTTAGAAGTGATTTTGATTTTAACTTTATTTGTTTATTGAGGATATTACATTCAAATTTTTCATCACATTTTCTCAAATTTTTCACTTTGCTTTGGTTTTGTTACTATGAAACTCTAATTCTCCTCTCTTTTGACCTTTAAATCTCTTTGATTTTGTTAGATTACATTGTTTTAATTTTTCATATTTCAAATTTAATAAATATTTTCTAAATTGTAAAATAGTAATTTATTAAAATTTATACTTATTTACTATTTTCATTTATTGTAATTCCAAACTAAGCTTCATCAAGAAAAATGAAATGTCATTTAACTCATCTTGATGAGATCTATTTAATTAAATATTTATTTTTATATTACAATGAAACTCTAATTCTACTCTCTTTTAACTTTTACATCACTTTGATTATGTTACATTATATTTTTTTAATTTATCTCATTTTAACTTTAATGTATATTTGCTAAATTAAAAAAATAATAATTTATTATTATTTATTCTTATTAAATATTTTAATTCATTGTAATTAAACACTAACTATAAGCAAGACAAAATAAATGTCATTTGACTCATCTCAATGAGACGTATCCAATTGAATACTTATTTTTATATTTTTAAATATTTTATTTTCTAGAGCTTTGTCATGTATTACACTTAATCTACTTAGCATCTTAGAATATAATTTTTTAGTATAATTTATCTCGTTTCATGTTTTTTGGTTTCTTTTGTTATAATATTATGTGACTCTAAATCTCTCTTTTTGTGACTTTAGTGTTGCTTGGATTTTGTCATATTAAAATAATAATCATTTGTCTCATTGATTGTCTTACATCACTTCAATTTATCTTATCTTAGCCTTAATTTGAACTTTCTTAACAATAAAAAATTTCTTTATTGTTATTTAATTTTATTTATTTAGGTTATTCATAGTATTTCAAAAAGGTTTGATCGAGATGAGACAAAAATCATTGGACTTATCTCAATAGTGTCTATGAAATTAAATGTTCAGTTTTATATTTTTAAATATTTCATCTTCTAAGGTTTTCCATTATTGAGGTGATATTTTGATTTGTTATGTATATATACTTAAAAAAGGAATGATAAAATGGTAATTATTTTTATTATTTACTTTAGTAATTCTCAATATATCCAAACAATGTCTGATTGAGATAAAAACAATTATCATTGACAATGTTTTGATGTGCTATATCCAATACAATATTAATTTTAATATTTATAAATATTTCATTTTTTGTTATTTTGATAAACTTTATGAGGTCTCTTGACTTATGCCGACTTTAGTGATCCCTGATGTTAAACTAGATCTCCTTAATGTCCCGTAATGTAATTTTTCCATAAATTTATCTCATTTGCTCGAAAGGTTTTGCTTTAATTTGGCTATATTATTATGAAACACTAATTCTCCTCTTATTTGACTTTTGCATCAATTTCATTTAATTCTATTAATTTGCTTCAATTTATCTAATTTAACTTTTATATTTACTAAATATTAAAATTACAATTTATTATTATTTAGACTTATTTAAAATAATATTTCACCTTAATTTCAAACAAGTCCTATCAAAGTAAAAAACCTTCTTTATGCTTATCTCAAAATGTTTCATCTAATTAAATATTGTTTTTCATAATTTTAAATATTTTTATCTTCTATGGCTTTTGTAGAATTTTTGAGATTTTTTACTCTTACTTGATTGATGATTATGTTATTCTCAATCTCATTAGTATTTTGGAATGAATTTTGTTTTAATAATTTTTTCTTATTTCTTTAAATTTTTTTGTGTTTTGTTATATTATAAAGACACTCAATTTCTCCTCTCGTGTAGCCTTTACATCACTTTTATTTGGTCAGATTCCATTGTTTTAATTTATCTAATTTTAGCTTTAATATAAATTTATTTAATATAATATTTTTATTATTATTTATACTTGATTACATTAGTAATTTGTAGTAATTCCAAATAAGGTCTAATTAAGATGAATTAAACAATATTAGACGCTGCTTGACTTGTTGGAACCATTTATATTATATCTTTTTTATACTTTTAAACATTCAATTTCCTATTGTTTTAGCATGCTTTATGTGATAATTTTGAAACTAATGTGATGATTGAGGAAGCTACACTTGATCACTTAAGTATATTGGAATACAACATTGCCTTATAATTTATCTAATTTGTTCAAAGTTTTTACTTTGATTTGGTTTTTCTTAATAAAAGACAAAATCTCCTCTCTGGTGTCCTCTACATCACTTTGATTTGGTTTTGTTATATTAATTCAATTTGCATCCTTCAAAGTTTAATATAACTTAACTAAACGTTAGAGTAATAATTTATTATTATTTATGCTTTTTTTTATAATTTATAATAATTCTAGAAAAGGCCTAATTGAGATGAATGAAACATCATTGGACTCATCTTGACCAGCTCTTCAAAATAAAATATATATTTTTATATTTTATATATTTATTGTACAAAACTTTTACTATGTTTTTTAGGTAATTTCATTTCATACTTGATTTTATGTTTGGGGAAGTTGGACATGAACTCCTTAGTTTCTTTAAATGTAATATTCTTATGTAATTCATGTCATCAAGGAAAAAGTTTTTATTTAATTTTGAATGTGAAATTATAATTATTTTACAACGAATCTCCATATTGTCTTCATAAACAAAGTTTTCATACAATTTATCTTAGTTTAAAATTGTTTACTTTGATTTTGATATATTATTATTTAATCTAAATTTCACCACATTAAATGTTTACATCACTTTGCTCCAATCAAGATGAAGCAAATGTGATTAGTCTTGTCTCGACGAGCTTTATCCAATTAAATATTCAATTGTTAACATTTAAATATTTTATTTTTTATGGCATTGGAAAGCTTTACAAGCTATTTTGGTTCTTACATGTTTTAATAGTCAAGGTTTCTAGACATGACATTCTTAGAATATTAATTTTATATTTCTAAATATTTTATTTTTTATGAGTTTGATACATTTAATAGACATCTCGATTAATACAAAATTGAATAATTGAGGATGCTACACAATGTTTCCTTATCATGTTGTAATGAAGTTTTCCTTTATAATTTATTTCATTTCTTTTAATATTTGGAATTGATTTGGATATATTACTAACTCTTAATATTCATTCATGTGACCATTACATAACTTTGAATTAGTCATATTATGTTTCTTCAATTTATCGTATTTTGGTTTTACTATACATTTATTATTAAAACAAAAATGCATTATTATATGTGCTTCCTAAAATTTATAAATTTTAATAATTCCAAATGAGGTACAACTGTGATGAAACAAATGTAATTTATTCATCTTAACAAGCTCAATATAATTCAATCTTTATATTTCATTTTTTAAATATTTGTTATCTATTGCTTTGGTACATTTACCTTGGAATAAAAGTTTTGTACACTATTTATCTCATTTCTTCAAACGTTTTGCTTTTTAGTTATATTACTATGTAACTATAAATCTTCTATCATGTGACCTTTTCGTTCCCTTGATTTAGTTATACTACATTACATCAATATCTCTCAATTACACATTAGTGCATTTTTACTTAATATTAAAATACTTGTTCATTATTACTGGAGATTATTTAAGTTTGTAATTTAGAGAAATTCTAATCAAAGTCTAATTTAGCAAAAGCAATGATTGTTGGACTCACTTCGATGAGCTCTTTCCAAATTACTATTTAATTTGAAATTTTTACATATCTTATTTTTTATGACTTTTGCATGCTTTACATGTCATTTCATTTCCTATCTTATTCAATGATCAAGATGCCACACTCAACCTCCACAGCATCTTGGAATTCAACTTTTTGATAAATTTATCTTATTGCTTCAAACATTTTGTTATGATTTGATTATATTACATTCTAAAACTTGCATTCTTTTATCATTTGACCTGAATATCACTTTAATATGGTTGTACTATATTAATTTAACTTGTGTCATTATAGCTTAAATATATATTTTGTTAATTAATAAAAATTTATTATTATTTATGTTTGCTTATTTTAATAAGTCATAATAATTTGAAATGAGGTAATATGGAGGCCAAAAGATGTCGTTGAACTCCATTCAACAAGCTCTATCAAATTATATATTTTTTTTCGATATTTTTTTAATATTTTAATTTTTATTATTTTGCTTAGTTTTTGAGATATTTTGATTTGTACTTGATTTGATGATTAAAGATACTATAATTATCCTCATTAGCATTTCAGAATACAACCTTCTTATATAATTTATCTCATATCATACATTATTTTGCTTTGAGTTTCATATATAACATAGTAAATCTTAATCTCCACTCATGTGACTTTTATATCTCTTTTGTTATATTGCTTTGCTTAAACATATCTCATTTTTTCTTTAATATATATTTACTTAATATTAAAAGAATAATTTATTAATATTGCACTTTTTTTCCTTGGTGGTGCTTAGTAATTTAAAAGAAGGTCAAAATGAGATGATACAAATGTCATTGTATATTTTAAATGTTGTATTTTATTAGGTTTTGGTATACTTCATGAGACATTTCGATTAGTACCTCTTTTGATGATCAAAGATATTACTCTCAATTTACTTAGCATCATAGAATAGAAGTTTTATGTATAATTTATCTTTTTTCTATAGATGTTTAACTTTAATTTAATTATATGATTCTAAAGCTATAATTCTACCTCTATGCAAGATTTATATTACTTTAATTTGGTTATCTAAATTATCTTAATTAATCTCAGTTTAACTTTCTTAAATACAAATTTAATATTAAACATTAATTTATTATTTTTTATTCTTATCTATTTTATGATTCATAGTATTCCTATAAAGGTCTAACTAAGAAAAAACAAAATGTCATTGGACCCATCTTGATAAGCTCTATCCATGTAGGTATTTAATTTTATATTTTAAATACTTTATATGTTTTCAACAAACTTGATAAGGCATTTTAATTTTTTTATCTAAGAATCATCAATGCTGTGTATCTCCTTTGTTTCTTAGAACAAAAGTTTGCCATATAATTTATCACTTTATAATTTTTTTCTTTTCATTTGGTTATAATACTATGTTACTCAAAATCTCATCTCATGTAATATTTAAATTACTTTGATTTTGTTATAAAACATTCAATCAATATATCTCATTTGTATCTTTATTACATATTTGCCTAATATTACAACAATACTTTCTTATCCTTTATTCTTATTTAGTTTTATAATTGAAAATAATTCAAAACAATGTCTGATCAAGATGAAGTAATTATCGTTGGACTTCTCTTGATGAACTCTATGGAAATAAATATTCATTTTTATATCTTGAAACATTTTATTTCTCTTATGTTTAGCAAACTTTAAAAAAATTATCAATTTGTAAAAGGTTTTATAATGAAAGACATTATACTCTAACTCCCAAGTATCAAGAAATGCAATTATATTTCATAATGTATCTCAATTCTTCGAATGTTTTTGTTTGAATTTGTTATATTACTATATTAATATAAATCTTCACTTATGTGACCTTTACATCTCTTTGATTTGGTGATATCACACTTCTTCAATTTATCTAATTTCAACTTTTAATATATATTTTCTTAACATAAAAATAATATTTTGTTATTATTATTATTTATGTATATTTTCTTTGATAATCTGTAGTAATTCAAAATGAGGTGAGATTAAGACAACAAATATTGTTATATTCATCTCAATGAGCTCTATAAAATTAAATATTTTTTTATATATCTTTAAATATTATATTATCTTTGTTTTGGTGTACTTCATGTCATGTTATTGAGTATTACATGATTTGATGATCGAGGATATTATAATTGACCTTCTTAGTATCTTGGAATAAACTTTTCATAGCAATTTATCACTTATTCGAATTTTTTTGTTTTGGATTGGTTATATTTCTAAGTAACAATCAACCTTCTCTCAAGAGAGATTCATGTCACTTTGATTTTGTTGTACTGCAATGCTTTATTTTATATTAATTCAACTTTAATACATATTTAGTTAATATTAAAAATAATATGTTATTTTTACTTTTATATTTTTACTTTAGTAAATCCTAATAATTCTATATGAGGACTAATCATGATGAGACAAGAATTGTTAGATTTATTTCAATAAGGTTTATCAAATTAAATATAATTTATATATTTTTTAAATATTTAATTTTTTAAGATTTTTCATATTTTATGAAAAAATTTGATTGCCAGCAGATTTCATTATCTAGGATATCTATTCATCTCAAAATCTTGGAATGTAGCTTTCTCATACAATTTATCTTTTTTCTTAAAACCTCTCTCATTAATTTCTTATATAGTTATTTTTACTTTTTAAGTTTAGTAATTTGTAGTAATTCCATTTTAGGCTTAATTGTGATAAAACAAATTTTATTAGACTATTATCAAAGATGTCCATCAATCTAATTATCATCTCCATATCATTAAATTTTTATTTTCTAAGGTTTTAACATTTTTTATGAAATGCTTTGATTTATCCATTATTTGATGATATAAGGTGTTACACTCGATCTCCTTATTATCTAAAAATAAAATTTTCACCCAAATTATATAATTTCACAAAATCTTAGTGTTTCGTTTGATTATATTAATTTCAAACTCTAATTCATTTTTAGTGTGACCAATACATCGCTTTTACTTTGTTGTGTTATATTGTATAAATTAATCTTATTTTAGTTTTAACATGTGCACTTAATATTAAGTAAATCATGATTATTATTTATATTAAGTTCCAATTATAGTTTTTAAGAACTCCAACTCTGGTCTAATGGAGATGTAATAAACGATGTTGGATGTGACTCTAGAATCTTTAACAAATAAAATATTCATTTGTCAATTTTTTAAAAAATTTCTTTTCAATAGTTTTTGTAAGCTTTACTAGATATTTCAACTCAATCTTTATTTGATGATCAAGAATGTTACACTAAAGCATCTCTTTTTCTTACAATACAACTCTCTTTTATAGTTTATCTCATTATTTATTGTTTCATTTTGATTTGATTATATTATTATGTAACTCCAAATCTTTTCACGTATGAACTTTATGATCCTTGAATTTTTTTATGTTACATTTTTTAATTTATCTCATCTTAGATTTATTATATGCTTACTTAAAGTTAAAATAATAAATTTTTATTATTTATTCTTTTTTGATCTAGTAATTCAAAGTTATTCAGAGTGGTTCTAATGGAATGAATCAAACTTCAAGCTTTGAGCAAAAATGCCATATTGAATAAAATATTCATTTCTATATTTTGAAATATTTTTATTTTTTATAACTTAAGTATTCCTTGTGAGACATTTTCATTCATTTTAGACTTGATGATTGAGGATGTTACATTTGATTTTTTTAACATCTTAAAATGTTTTTTTCTTAAATAATTTATCACATTTTCTTCAAATATTCATTTTTTATTTGGTTATATTTGTTGGTGACTCTAAATTTTCTCTCATATGAGCTATAGATCACATTGATATCGTTGCATTTGATTGCTTAAATTGATATCATTTGAGCATTTATATATATTTATTTAATATTAAAATAGAAATGCATTAATATTTGTGCTTATTTTGTATTGTCATTCATAGTATTTCTAATCAGAGTGTGATGAAGACAAAACAAATATTATTGAACTTGTCTTTTTGAGCATTATCTAATTAAAAATTAATTTTAATGTATTTAAAAACTTTATTTTCTTGACTTTTGACACACTTTATGAGATGTTTTTTCATTCTTGATTTGATGATCAAGAATTTTACACTAGAACTTCTTAGTATATTAGATGCAATTTTCTACAAAAAATTTTCTTAATTTTTTTATATTATCTTGAAACCAAAAATCTCCTTTTTTGTGACCTTTATATCCCCTTGTCTGTTTATTTAAATTTCTTCAATTTATTTTGAAGTGAGCTAT